>OX940982.1:44125053-44480240 GCA_954871275.1 Leptopterna dolabrata | reverse complement strand
GAGGGTGGATCAAATATAAACGGGACTTTGACCTCTGAGCGCCGACGGTTGACAGAAGCGGGCCGTCACTTCGAGATTGTTTGGACCTCCCCCTTTACGATCTTTCATGAGTAGTGATCGCGATGTCTGAACAAAAGGTGCCCGTTTCTATTGAGCAACGAATTATCATAAAATTTCTTGCCCTTGTAAGAGTCAAACCTTCGGAAATTTTTCAAAGCCCAGTTCGGGGACCAAACCCTCTCTAGGACCCGTGTTTGCCTGGCACAAAGAGTTTCAGGAGGGAAGAGAACGAGTAACACGATCGTCGTCCCCGGAGCAGCATCCGAAATTGCTGAGCAGGTAGGGATAAGTTATGGGAGCTGCCAAACGATCATTACAGAGCACCTAGGATTCCGTAGTGTGTGCCAGACGGGTCCCTCGCCTTTTGACTGCAGATCAGAAGTTGAGACGTTTGGAGGTCTGTCAGAGGCTTTTTGCAAGGTTTGAGGAAGAAGGGGAAGCATTTTTGGCTAGCATCGTCACCTGCGACGAAACCATGGGTCCATCATTACACGCCCGAATCGAAGCAAGACAGTATGGAGTGGCGGAGGAAGGGGGAGACAGCCCCAGTGAAAGCGAAAACTCGACTGTCTGCTGGCAAGGTCCTTGCAACTGTTTTTTTTTCCGACTATCGAGGCGTTTTACTCATTGATTTTCTGCATGTGCGAAGAACAATCAATGCTGCCCACTATTGTGAGCTGCTGACTCAGGTGAGGGCTGCATATCGCAACAATAGACGGAATCAACCAATTCGTGACCGTCGTTATCCATGACAATGCAAGGCCCCATTCTGCAGCTCTAACTGTTCAAAAATTGGAAGAAATGCATTGGAATCCTCCACTTGATCATCCTCCCTACAACCCTGACCTATCGCCCTGTGATTTTCACTTGTTTGGGCCGCTTAAAGAAGCGCTAGGCGGACAACGATTCGTGGATGATGAGGGGGTCGAGGGGTTCGTGCGCTTCATCGTTTTTTGATGCTGGGATTTAAAAACTTCCTACTCGCTGGGTAAAATGCGTCACGAAAGCAGGAGACAATGTAGAAAGTGACATATACCTGGTTTTTATTTTCTAACGAATAAAATTTAATAAAACTCGGCGCTGCGCGCCTCGCCTGAGTACTACTTAGAGCCCTTGACTAAAATTACAAAACATGAATATGCTTTAGCCTCATGATGTGCTCCTCGCTGTTTCTCTGACCCAAAATGTGGGTATCATTATGTGAGGCTGCACATTTGTTTTCAATACTTCATCCAGTAATTATTCAACAAATCATCGGTATCCATGTTGTCGTCCCACATTTTATGTCTTTGCGCCCCCTCCCGCACCCACACCACGTACCACGTACCTCGTTAGTGAGAATGATCACCTGTGTGTAAACAATTATTTAAACAATCACGCTCATACCGCAGCTTGTCGGCCACGCACTCCGCAGTGGTTAACGTAATATGGTTAGGTAAATCGAGAGCTATCCAACGAGTGGTGAACGATTTTTGTACGATGATAACTGGCGAAGTTAAAGTTCCGTAGCAACGAATCGGTTGTACGTGAAAATCATTACAAATGTTGTCGTCCCACATTTCGTTACGAAATTTCGTTACGAAATTGCTTTTTTGGCTAGTTAGGTCACGGCTAAAGCATATTCATGCTAAAAGTCCCGTTTATATTTGATCCACCCTCGTATTATTGTTTTTTACCAAATCATCTCTGATCATTGACAGCGCCATTTAATTGTATTGATTCACCTGCTTCTGGGAGCTGAACCTTCGTTACAACATCAGTTCTTCACTCTTTGGTCAAAATCAACTTCATATTCGGTCTTCTCGCCCTAAAAAACATGGAAAACAATACCTCACAGGCTCATGTTAACTAAAGCACCAAAAACCCCCATTTTTCACCCACAACACTCCTGGGTATATTCCGATCGGGCTGCAAAATTTCGTATTCTTACGAATTTTTTACACAGAAAATAAATTAGATATGGATGATTCGGCGGACGGCGTACGGACATTGCATTTTTGAAACCAACGCACCTTGAAACGTAGAAGAAAAAAATTTTGAGGGGGTGTTATACAATTTTTGTTGTTGAGCGAATACAAGCGTTTTTTGTTTGGGCGCGTTGTATTCACGGAATAATAAACCAAAAATAACATTTCTTTAGCTGTTTGGTAGAATAATAAACCCATGTGACAAGGACTTTGCACCGTTTATATGATGGGGGTGGTTGAATGGTGCCGACTTTGCCCTACGTTCTCCTCAACTACCCAGCCTTGTGAGCAGAGTTGGGCGTAATCATAATCATAATTACGATTACGATTATAATCACAAGTTCCTGAGATATGATTACGATTACGATTACAATCACAAGGTCCTGAGATATGATTACGATTACGATTACAATCGTAATCATAAGTATGATTACGATTACACTCGTAATCATACATTTCACTGTGATTACACTCGTAATCACAATTTTTTCTGTGATTACGAGTGTAATCACATTTTTTTCCTGAGATTACGAGTGTAATTACAGAAATTTTCCTGTGATTACGATTGTAATCACAGATATTTTTATGATTACTTCCGTAATCACAATTTTTTCTGTGATTACACTCGTAATCACAAATTTTTCTGTGATTACAATTGTAATCACACTTTTTTTTATGATTACGAGCGTAATTACCGATTTTTTCCCCTATACTGATTTTTTAAATTACACTCCCAAACAACGGAGATAAAAACGCCCATCCATTCATTCTGTATGTATTGGTGTTGAAACCTCAACATCTATATCTATATAACACCTGTAGGTACCTCAGCTTTATTGGGACATATTAGGCGCTCAGATGGCATATTATGTAGTGGGTATCTCATTTCCATAATGATGACCACTTCAGAACTTGAATCAAATTAGGGTTAGAGCGGTGTGACTCGGTAATCTGCTCTTTCGTATAAGATAAAGATGAGTCTGTTGTCCCTTGCCCGATGTCCCCAAAGACTCTGTGCATGATCTGACTGGTCTTCAGGTGATAATTATTTAGGCCGCCTCCACATCTCTCCCAGCCGACATACCTACATTTCATACGTGATAGTTAGTCACGGCTTCAGTCTTCCGTCAGATCTGCAGTGCTAATATTGTTCGTTAACTCAGTTGGAGACTTTTTGTTGTTGGAGATTTTTTGGAGACTTTTTACGGTAATCCATAGTTATTAATCGGGTTTTATCAATTTCACCCTTAGATTGTCACAATTTATAGGGGGAAAAAGTTTTTCAATTTATTCAATTAGGAAAGCTCTGGGCTTTTCGAATTGAATCAACCAATAAGCTTCTTTAAAAAAATAAAAAAATTTAAAAAAATAAAAAAAAATATAAAAAAAATAAAAATACATTGTGATAGGTACCTATTAATCCAAAGGAGTAATTTATAAAACCCGTTCCAATTGTTTAGAAAGTACGAGGTGTCAGTGATTTTTCTTATACAAACATTTTTCCTGAGTGAGTGAGTGGAAATGGATTCGGACATGGATACCATGGACGGCATACCCGAAATCGACGTATCTGTTCAAGATGAAAGTGACGATGATATTGAGGATTCAAGGAACAGGACCGTCAGCATCGCCAGCAGTGGACCTTGGAGGGGAGTAAAATTTTCCGTACAGAAAGCTTTGAATGGGACGTTTTTCAAACCTGTAAGTGCTAATGAAGAAGATTTAAGACAACAAATACGTTCCAAATCTATCAAAGTATATTGTTTGAAATGTGCCCCCTCCGTTCCTGAAAGATCAAAGAGAGTGACAGCTAGCACATCTTCTAACTCAAATTTGTTCACTCACATGAAGAGGCATCACGATGCCACAACCCTCGACAATTTTAAACGGTCACTTGAATCAGCCAGGGAGGAATTTGTAGCATTAAACCCAGGCAAGGTGGGCCAAACACGATTACGCAGATCCCAGTCAACAGAAAGCTACCAAGCCCAATTTGAGAAATTGATCATCGATTATGTCATACATGCGATGATACCATTGCAGGCAATCGAGGACCCGTCATTCAAGCGTATCTTTGACTTTCTCCACGTGGAGAGAAAAGGTCTGCGCCTAATTAGTCGGCGCACCCTCGGTCGGCGATTAGATGACATTTTTGCCTCCACAATTGTTGACATAAAAGCGTCGTTCAATGCCATTCCCTGGGTCTGCACAACGGCAGACATTTGGTCCGGCGGTAAGAGGAGTTTCCTCGGTGTGACAGCCCACTGGATCGACGATCAAAACTCGAGGAAGTCGGTGGCCCTTGCTTGTCGGCGCTTCACAGGACAACACACGCACGACAAGATCGCAGGTTTACTTCAAGAAATCCACGAGTCATTCGGGTTGTCGACCAGGAAGATTGTGGCTACTGTCACCGACAATGGCAGCAATTTTGTCAAAGCATTCCAGGTTTTTGGGGTGCACCAAGACGATCAAGACACGGCAACTGATTCTGAGGATACTGAAAACCAAGGAAATTGGGTAACAGTGGAGGAGTTAGTGAGGCTCCCTAACCATCTGAGGTGCGCAGCTCACACATTGGCTTTGAGCTCTACTTCCGACGTTCTCAAAGCCATTAAATCAAAACCAGATTTATGGGCTCTACATGAAGTGGCAATTAAAAAATGTGGTGTTCTCTGGAAATTGGCTAACCGGCCGAGATCTGCCGAAATAATTCTTTCGGTCACAGGAAAATCGCTCTCGAGGCCGACGGAAACCCGATGGAACAGCCTGTACGACTCCCTCAAACAGGTCATAGACGCTCGTCGGTTCATGGAGGAACTTTGGCAAAGACTCAATATTCCGCAGGTTCAGACCATATCTGATGGCGAGTTCACATACCTAGAAGAATATGTGAAATGTTCCCAACCTGTAGCCAATGCATTAGACTTGCTACAGGGAGAAGCAACTGCCTACTACGGAACAATGGTGCCGACGATACTCGCACTCAGAAAAAAATTACATCGTTCAATTTCTTCTGAATGGCGATTCTGCTTGCCGGTAGCCGAGGCCTATC
Source organism: Leptopterna dolabrata (assembly GCA_954871275.1). Lineage (NCBI taxonomy): Eukaryota > Metazoa > Arthropoda > Insecta > Hemiptera > Miridae > Leptopterna > Leptopterna dolabrata. The sequence continues at coordinate 44,475,158 of OX940982.1, read as the reverse complement.
TACAAAGTGTTGAGAAACGCTTCTCTCAATTTTTGAATTTCGATACCCAACAGGCAAGAGATGCTGCTGTCGCGGCCCTGTCGTTCCCCAAATTCAAAAATAGGTGGTTCCCTTGTATTCAAAAACAAACGCAAGATGGGCTGTTGTCGTTATTTAAGGCTCAAATAGTCGAATATTTAGTCAGCGAATTGGGCGAAAATGCAAGCGCAGGAGAAGAAATGGACGCAGAGCCTCCTCTCGATGAATTCTACGACTTCGGGGAAGATGAAGAGCAAGACTGTTACCCTCAGAATGATGTTGCAGCGATGGCTCAGTCAATTATGGATAAGTACTTGGGCGACCAGAAATGTGGACTGGAAACGCTGAACGATTATCCTGCAATCCAACACATTTTCAAAAAAACGAACACTCCATTGCCGTCGAGTGCTCAAGTCGAGCGGTTATTCTCATACGCTACGATGACTAACCTGCCAAAATGCAACCGGCTTAGCAACGAGAAGTTTGAACAACGCGTCATCTTGAAGGCGAATGCGTCTTTCACCGTGTAAAATTACATTTCTACCCTGCAATTATGAAGTTTTTTCGAGATAAGATGGAAATTTATGTTATTTAATTGGAAATATAGGTATTTTATGTTTTTGAACTAAATTTGTGATTATTGAATTTATGTGGTTGATTGGAATTTTTGTTATTGAAATAATTTGAAATATCAGAACCTGGACGCATAATAAATTCGCCTTGCTTGAAGTTGATTAAAAAAGGAGTTTTGTATAAATGTAGTTTTTTAGTAACCCAGTGTTGAAGTGGTAGACGACCTGAAAAGGCTGGAAAAAAAGAAGAAAAAAAGTTGTCTAGGCTGATTAGAACAGAAATTAGCCCTCGGGCTCGCTAAAGTGGTCAGTATAGGGGAAAAAATCGGTAATTACGCTCGTAATCATAAAAAAAAGTGTGATTACAATTGTAATCACAGAAAAATTTGTGATTACGAGTGTAATCACAGAAAAAATTGTGATTACGGAAGTAATCATAAAAATATCTGTGATTACAATCGTAATCACAGGAAAATTTCTGTAATTACACTCGTAATCTCAGGAAAAAAATGTGATTACACTCGTAATCACAGAAAAAATTGTGATTACGAGTGTAATCACAGTGAAATGTATGATTACGAGTGTAATCGTAATCATACTTATGATTACGATTGTAATCGTAATCGTAATCATATCTCAGGACCTTGTGATTGTAATCGTAATCGTAATCATATCTCAGGAACTTGTGATTATAATCGTAATCGTAATTATGATTATGATTACGCCCAACTCTGCTTGTGAGTCTCGGGGCAAGTAGGTTCGCCATTTGCCCAAAATATACTTTCACTGGATAAAATAATGAGCTTTATTTGAACCACGAAACTGTATTCTACTGTATTATTTATACATAATTATCTTGACCCTGTTTCAGTATACAAGTTGTCTCGGAAACAGGTCTGCAAGAAGCCAGGAATCGATTTTTCACGTCATTTCCGAACGAAAATGTCTCTTGGCCATTTTCTTTTATTCCCTCGGTTCTTGTGTTTTTTGGCTTTTCGAGTTTTTTCCCCCTCGTAAATCAAGTTTTTTCACATAAAACTCGCCATAACATCCATTCATAAAATTACAAAAACAAATGGTGACTTTCTGGGCTAGAGCACTTGGACGTTTACTGTATTTTCTGAGATTCGACAAATTCCGATTTTCAAGCTTCCGACCACTCAAAAACAAAGCAAAGTCCTTCTTGTCACATGGGTTTATTATTCTATTGGTCTCCAGGAATGCTGGAAATACATTTATTGTATCTTTCATGTGCAATTATTGCAATAGCTTGACCCCCCAAAAACACCTGAATGAGGCTCCTACTTTTGACAAATTATCTTTGATCATTGATAGTGTCGTTTAATTGCCTAGATTCACCTGTTGAAACTACTTCTAATGTTATTATACAAGTTCATGGTGTTTTCGGGCAATTTCCCAGGTTTATGACTCATTAAAAAATGGATTTTGGGAGCTGAACCTTTACAACCTCAATTCTTAACTCTTTGGTCAAAATCAACTTAATATTCGGTCTTTTCGCCCTAAAAAACATGCAAAACGATACCTCACAAATTCATGTTCACTAAAACCAAAAAAACCTCGAAAACCCCTATTTTTACGCCCATTTTTCCCCCGTAACACTCCTCGGTGTATTTTGATCGGGCTGCCGAGCTTCGGAGCACAAGTAGGACCCAAACTGTTTGCGGAAGAACGACGATTTTAGACCAAATTTTAACGTAAATTTAAGGCTGAAACCTCGTTAGAACCTCAATTTTCCACTCTGGTTAAAATTCAGTTCATATTCGGTCTCCTCACCCTAAAAAACATGGAAAACGATACCTCACAAGCTCATGTTACAAAAACACCAAAAAAACCCACCCTTCAGTATATTAAGATCGGGCTGCAAAGTTTCGGGACACAACTAGGGCCCAAATGGAGCCTTTGTGCGAAAGAACGAATTTTTTAGACCAAAATTGAAGTAGATATGCATGATACGGCGGACGGCGTACGGACATCGCATTTATGGAATCTACGCACCTTGAAACGTAAAAGAAAAAGTTTTGAGTGGGTGTTATAAAAATTGTTTGCCGAGCGAATACTTAATTCACAGAATAATAAACCAAAATGTTTCAAACATCAGCACATTCTAAAAGGAACTTTAACGAGCTTTTCAAGGGTAGCCACCAATTGTTTTTTGTAATTTTACGAAGGGGTTTTATGGCGTTTCGTGTGAAAAAAAATTCTTGAAATGCCGTAAAACACGAAAACTAAGGGTTTAAAAGAAAATTGCCGTGAGACGTTTTCGTTCGGAAATGACCTGAAAAATCGATTCCCGGCTTCTTGCAGACCTGTTTCCCACCCAGACAACTTGCATACTGGTATTTCATACAGTATTTTTACTGTGGGGGGAGGAACAGTAAAGATTTTATGCACTTTGATATTGATTTACAAGCCCAAAATATACGTAAAAACAGCTTTTTGGGTTAGGATTTTTTCCCCCGTTCCTAGATCCGCCATGGTTCTACATGGTAGAGAATATTACCGTGCACGATTTGACACGGAACGATGATGATATCACACAGAACGTCTCAAGACGGTCGCCTGCAATTTTACAAATATTCACAGGTATGAGCTCATAACGCGGGAAAGATCTAAAAATAAGGCGGCTGATGATGTAATTGCCGGGTGCAGTTGGCGAAGAGCAGATGGTTGCCGCACGATAAAAAAAAAATGGCGGGATGAATAGACAGACGTGCGTGTGCGCGTGTGCAACAATGGATACGACAGACAACTGCTGTTCCGTTAAGCTACACCTACTGAGCAACAACTACCTGTACTGGCCTAATTTGGAAAAACCGCTCATCTCTAAATTTCACGAAAACGAGGTTTTCTTGTATTCCACATGTTTTCGACCGGCGACGTCAAAATTGGGAGTGGAGAGGTCAAAATTAGAAAATTCCCTCGGGATAGCCCTCAATTTCCCTCCAGGAAAAAAATCAGGATATCAGGGATTTTGCACGCAAAACAACTCACCAACGTGCAGGCAAAACGAAAAGACTCAAATTAGTTGCCATAAATAGGTAACTCTGTTTTCGGCTCTCCGCTTACTAAGCCTAAAGGGCTCCACACACCAACGCGAAAAAAAATCGCGACGCGAAATTCGCGGCGGAAAATCCGCGTCAACCAAAAGCAGAGGCGTCGAACTGGGTGCCCGCACCAACGCGGTTTTTTCGCGCGGCCGGGCAACGGTTTTGTTCGCCGCGAAAAAAAACGCGGCATGCCGCGTTTTTTCCGCCCTCCGCTTTGATTTCGCGCCTAACCTCAGTCAACTGTGTGGTATTCTCCGTGATTTTTCCTTTCTAAATTAATGGCATGCGTCCATGTTTTTTTCCTTTTCCTGAAGAAATGATAAACGTCACACTCATGCACCATTTCAAGCGTCAGTATAGTGTCGTCGGACGAAGACATCACTGGGACTGATACTGATGCAAAAGTTAACTTTCGCGACCGCCAGTCTTTCGCGCTGGTGTGAAGACCAAGGCGAATTCGCGGACGCGATTTTATCCGCCGCGAATTTTTCCGCCGCGATTTTTTTCGCGTTGGTGTTTGGAGCCCTTAAACATACCAACTCCTCCAAATCGGCGATGAATCATTTTGCCTGCAAATTGTCCGCCTCAATTTTGGTTTATTATTCTGTGAATAATACACCTATGTATTGGTACTATCAGATATCAAAAACAATTTGTAAAAAAAAGGAGCCTACTTCGTGTTCTTGAGAAACAATAAAAATGAACAGCCAACATTTCTTTAGGTAAGTCCAATAGGATAATAAACCCACGGGTGTTACGTGGGTGGGGGAGGGGGGGGGGGGGGGGGAGGGTGTAAAAGTAGGGTTTTTCGAGGTTTCTTTTTCCAAGGTTTTAGTGAACATGAGCTTGTGAGGTATCGTTTTGCATGTTTTTCGAGAAGACCGAATACGAAGTCGATTTTGACCAGAGTGGAAAAATTGAGGTTCTCACTGAAGTTTCAGCCTTAAATTTACGTTAAATTTTGGTCTAAAATCGTCGTTCTTCCGCACACAGTTTGGGTCCCCATTTGAGTCCTAGTTGTGCTCCGAAGCTGGGCAGTCCGATCGGAATTCACCGGGGGGTGTTATGGGAGAAAAATTGGTTTTCGCATCGGTTTTGGCATGGTTTTCGAGGGATTTTTGCGGTTTTAGTGAACATGAACTTGTGAGGTATCGTTTTCCATGTTTTTCAGGGCGAGAAGTCCGAATATTAAGTTGATTTTGACCGAAGAATGAAGAATTGAGGTTGCAACGAAGTTTCAGCTCCCAAAATTCATTTTTTTATGAGTCAAAAGCCTGGAAAACGGTCTGAAATCGCAATACATTTGTATAATAACACTAGAAGTAGTATCTACAGTTGAATCAAGTCAATTAAATGGCACTATCAATGATCAAAGATGATTTGTGTAAAAAAAATTTAAAAAAAAAAATTGGAGCCCAATTCCTGTTTTGGGGGCTAAAATTGGTGAAAACCATCAAAAATAGCTATTTCAATTGTTGCACATGAAAGAAACAATAAATGAACAGCCAACATTTCTGTACGTATACATGTCTAGTAGAATAATAAACCCATGTGACAAGGACTTTGCAGCGTTTGTTGCTTTGTTGTCAATAACCTCATCAAGTTCCAGTGGCGGTGCCAGCCCCGGTTATTTTTTCCCTTCAGACGTCTTCCACAAGGTCGGTCCCACGTCGACTGACGTGACAAAGCTACCGAGTTCGTTGTCGGTGAAATGATTAACGATGACTCATCGGAGGAACTGACTCATATATTCGCGTTGAATAAAGAAAAACGCTCTCCCTCGCCTCATTCGGGTCACGAAGAGTTCAACACAATTTGTAAAAGCTTTCTCAGTTCCACGGACGTAAGCCATCGCTCAACCTTCTGTCGGGTTACTTACAACCTGCCTAAACGTCAGCCCCATCCCCCAATATTGATCCATCAACTCCTTTCAATCCTCCCCGTCATCCCAAAAAATCTCGTTATTAAATCCCAAGAAAATTGGTTATTGTTCAGCAAATCGTTAGGGCGTCCTTATGAACCCCCTGTCGATAAATAGTAAAATATTGACGATGAAGAAATAATCGGAACGGCTGATGTGTATCGATCTTGATTCTTAGCTCGTTTTTTGTTTTTATTGAACAGAACGGGCAAGGCCCAGCTGTACAGAAGTGACAGTTAATATCGAAAATATACTTCAAAAAACGCTGCAAATCCCTGCACAACGGTTTATTATTTTGTATAGAATACCCTTCTGTTACAGATCACAGCTCTATGTATAGATAACCCGTCTATATAATATGTACTATTCTATACATATTATGTAGATCGCAGAACCTCCGTAGGTTAGTACCTAACCCCGTACTCGTTACTAGGTACCTACCTAAATCACGAGTTAAATGTTGCTAAAATAATTCTGCCGATGACAAACAGTAGGTACCTAACAAAAAGAAACACACATAATGAAGTTCTGAAAAGAAATTGTTGATGAGGAGTGAAAAAAGTTGCAAAAGTACCTACCTACAAACTCCAGCCCCTTCTACGTAGATGGTGTAATGAACCGTTGTGTAATAATTTACCGTTGAGTAATGATTTACCGTAGTAATAATTTACCCATCAATAATACTTCAACGTTTGTTCAAGTTTCACTACCTACCAACAAACTCCAAAAGAGCCATCATTTTTCAAATTAAATAATATCACAGAACAACCAACTCGACTTCATACTCCGCCAATATAATCAGGTGATCCCTACCAATGATTGGCCGTATTCACAAATTCCTATTGTGGGCGCGTCTCTGGTTACGAGATTTGGTTTGAATTGTATACAATTTCATTCACACTGGAGTCGAAAATGCCTGTCGGTGCAAACTTCGGGGCCTTACTGTGAACGAACGGCTGGACGTACGATGCTCCGGATGGTCTTAAAAAACTCGCAAGTTCAAGAACTATTTAAAACCGTAAAAATATTTACGTAAAAAATGGTATAGGCGTTTTGAAAATTTCAACCCCTATTTTGAACCCCTTAGAGATGACTCACAGTAACGTCGAGCTTCGAGGACCAACTAGACGCCGAACGGAACCTATAACCCGAATTTCATCAATTTTTTTTCATGGTAACTAAGAAAAGTGGCCCGTACGGCGTACGGCGGACAGACAGAAATATTTTTATTGCAGTTTTGGATTCTACATACCTTGAAACGTAAACCATCAAATTTTGAGGGGGGGTAAGAATTTTTTTTTTCATGCTCGATTCCAATGGTTCATTATTGAAAATAATAAACCAAAAATATACTTAAACTTGAACAATTAGACTGTAACATTAGTATCATTGTAACTACAGTTAGATTATAGTTTTGCTAATTAACAACAGTTTGAAAATAACAAGTACTTAGGTATACTCATTACTGACTAGTAGGTTGGACGAGTTGCAAACGTAGACCCTCCATAGAGAATCCACTATGAAGCTCGGGACTAGGCGGGTAGCCAGTGACCTCATCAACCTCTACAAAATTTGGAACGACCAACTTCACTGCCCACCCCTAGTGGAAAAGCTGAACTTCTGGTTTATTATTCTGTGAATAATACACCTATGTATTCGCTCAGCAAAAAATTTTTATAACACCCCCTCAAAAGTTTTTCTTTTCCGTTTCAAGGTGCGTAGATTCCAAAAACGAAATGTCCGTCCGCTGTATCATGCATACCGGCTTCATTTTCGGTCTAAAAAAGTCGTTCTTTCGCACACATGCTCCATTTGGGCCCTAGTTGTGTCCCGAAACTTGCAGCCCGATCGGAATATACCCAGGGATGTTATGAGTGAAAATCTGTATAAAAATAGGTACTTTTTCCATATTTTTGGGGACGAGAAGACCGAATATGACGTCGATTTTGACCAAAGAGTGGAAAATTGAGGTTCTACCAAATGTTCAGCTCCCAAAATTGATTTTTTTATGAGCCAAAAACCTGGAAAATCGTCTGAAATCACCATCAATTTGTATTATTACACTAGATCACTTAACCCTGTAAGCCCAAAATGAACCTCTCACCAGAATGCAGCGAACGTACAATAATACCATCCTCACCTCACCATCCATAGAATTTTCGACAAATCCGCTAATGTAATGCGGAAAAATCCGTTAGTAAATCCGAGTAATGGGGTATGGGTTTTCATGTGCGAGAACTAACCCTGACTTGTATGCGAGGGATCTAAAAGCGTCTCTGCACGGATTCTACTTTACTGATATAACTGGCAAAATGAGGGTTCCATATGGCGGAGCAACACTCCAGTTTGCCACAGAAAACAGTGATCTAAGCAGAAGGGGCATCTATGCAGGTAAATGATAGTTGTGTAATAATTTGCAGCGTTTTAAAAATATGTCCTTGTTAATTTTTATTAATAAGGATATTTTTGACTGATTTAGTTGTTATTAATTGTATGCCGAGCTTAATTTCTTTACATCGGCAGTTTTTATATTGCTTGATGTGTTATTAGGTATTTTTCGCTCTGGCTTTTTCTGAAGGTCAGCCGACTCATAGAAAACCGTAAGAAACTATCCATGATCCAATTCCGTCTTGATAAACGTTCAAGGGTTTGCGTCTGATAACTCTTGGTGAGGCGTTGTTTTTCATGGCATTTCTACTTCATACACAATGAATGACTTACGTGTACTACAATACAGGTTCCTAGGCACTTGTGAAAAACGCTGCAGTCCTTGTCGCATGGGTTTATTATTCTATTGGACATACCTACAGAAATATTGGCGGTTTATTTATTGTTTCTTTCATGTGTAATAATCGAATTAGCTATTTCTGGTGGTTTCCACCAATTTTGGCCCCCAAAACACGAATTAGGTAGGTACGCTCTTTTTTTTTTTTTTTTTTTCAAATTATCTTTGATCATTGATAGCACCATTTAATCGTCGTGATCCACGTGATGACACTTTTTCCAGTGTTATTCTACAAATTGATGGTGATTTCAGACGATTTCCCAGGTTTTTGACTCATAAAATATCAATTTTGGGAGCCGAACATCTGGTAGAACCTCAATTTTCCACTCTTTGGTCAAAATCGACTTCATATTAGGTCTTCTCGTCCCCAAAAACACGTAAAACGATACCTCAAAAGCTCATTTTACTAACATGTTCTAAAACACAAAAAGTACCTATTTTTATACACTTTTCACTCATAACACCCCTGGGTATATTCCGATCGGGCTGCAAAGTTTCGGGACACAACTAGGGCCCAAATGGAGCATGTGTGCGAAATAACGAATTTTTTAGACCGAAAATGAAGCCGGTACACGTGATACGGCGGACGGACATTGCATTTTGGTTTATTATTCTGTGAATAATACACCTATGTATTCGCTCAGCAAAAAATTTTTATAACACCCCCTCAAAATTTTTTCTTTTCCGTTTCAAGGTACGTAGGTTCCAAAAATGCAATGTCCGTCCGCCGTATCACATGTACAGCCTTCATTTTCGGTCTAAAAAATTCGTTCTTTCGCACACATGCTCCATTTGGGCCCTAGTTGTGTCCCGAAACTTTTCAGCCCGATCGGAATATACCCAGGGATGTTATGAGTGAAAATGTGTATAAAAATAGGTACTTTTTGTGTTTTAGTAACATGTTAGTAAAATGAGCTTTTGAGGTATCGTTTTTCATGTTTTTGGGGACGAGAAGACCGAATATGAAGTCGATTTTGACCGAAGAGTGGAAAATTGAGGTTGTATCAGATGTTCAGCTCCCAAAATTGATTTTTTATGAGTCAAAAACCTGGGAAACCGTCTGAAATCACCATCAATTTGTAGAATAACACAAGAAAAAGTGTCAACACGTGGATCAAGACGATTAAATGGTACTATCAATGATCAAAGATACTTGAAAAAAAAAAAACGCTGCAAAGTCCTTGTCACATGGGTTTATTATTCTATTGGAGTTCTAGAGATTCTTGTTGGCAGTTAAATTTATTGTTTCTTTCATGTGGAATGATTGAATTAGCTATTCCTGATGATTTCCACCAATTTTGGCCCCCAAAACATGAAATAGGTACCTACACTTTTTTTTCCCCCCCAGATCATATTTGATCATTGGTAGTGCGATTTAATGGTCTTGATTCAGCTGTTTACACTTTTTCTAATGTTAGTATACACATTGATGGTGATTTCAGACAGTTTTCCAGGTTTTTGACTAAAAAAAAACCAATTTTGGGAGCTGAGCCAATGGTAAAACCTCAATTTCCGCGTCTTTGGTCAAAATCGACTTCATATTCGGTCTTCTCGTCCCCAAAAACATGAAAAACGATACCTCAAAAGCTCATTTTACTAACATGTTGCTAAAACGCAAAAAGTACCTATTTTTACACACATTTTCACTCATAACACCCCTGGGTATATTCCGATCGGGCTGAAAAGTTTCGGGACACAACTAGGGCCCAAATGGAGCATGTGTGCGAAAGAACGAATTTTTTAGACCAAAAATGAAGCCTGTACACGTGATACGGCGGACGGCGTACGGCGGACGGCGTACGGCGGACGGCGTACGGCGGACGGACATTGCATTTTTTGAATCTACGCACCTTGAAACGGAAAAGAAAAAATTTTGAGGGGGTGTTATAAAAATTTTTTGCTGAGCGAATACATAGGTGTATTATTCACAGAATAATAAACCAAAAAAAGGAGCGTACCTACCTACCTAATTCAAGTTTTGGAGGCCAAAATTGGTGGAAACCACCAGAAATAGCTATTTCAATTGTTGCACATGAAAGAAACAGTAAATAAACAGCCAGCACTTCTGTAGACCAATAAAATAATAGAATAATAAACCCATGTGACAAGGACTTTGCAGCGTTTTGGTATCTACGCACCTTGAAACGGAAAAGAAAAAATTTTGAGGGGGCGTTACAAAGTTTTTTGCTGAGCGAATACATAGGTGTATTATTCACAGAATAACAAACTAAAAACGCTGCAAAGTCCTTGTCACATGGGTTTATTATTCTATTGGACATACCTACAGAAACGTTGGCTGTTCATTAATTGTTTCTTTCATGCGTAATAATCGAAATAGCTACTTCTGATGGTTTCCATTAATTTTGGCCCCCAAAACACAAATTAGGTACGCTCTTTTTTTCTTTTTTTTTTTTAACTATCTTTGATCATTGGTAGTGCCATTTAATCGTCCTGAACCACGTCTTGACACTTTTTCCAGTGTTATTATACAAACTGATGGTGATTTCAGACGATTTCCCAGGTTTTTCAATCATAAAAAATCAATTCTGGGAGCTGAACAATTGGTAGAACGCAATTTTCCACTCTTTGGTCAAAATCGACTTCATATTCGGTCTTCTCGTCCCCAAAAACATAGAAAACGATATCTCAGAAGCTCATGTTACCAATATGTTGCTAAAACGTAAAAAGTACCTATTTTTACACACATTTTCACTCATAACACCCCTGGGTATATTCCGATCGGGCTGAAAAGTTTCGGGACACAACTAGGGCCCAAATGGAGCATGTGTGCGAAAGAACGATTTTTTTAGACCGAAAATGAAGCCTGTACACGTGATACGGCGGACGGCGGACGGACATTGCATTTTTGGAATCTATGCACCTTGAAACGTAAAAGAAAAAAGTTTGAGGGGGTGTTATAAAAATTTTTTGCTGAGCGAATACATAGGTGTATTATTCACAGAATAATAAACCAAAATGGGGAAAATCCAGGGGTGGATTAAGAATGTTCTGAAACGAAGAGTTTTCTCAATGAAAATTCGCCAAAACCACGTTGTGAATTAAGGAAAGTAAGAGAAAAATACGTATATATTTAGACATTGGGTTCGTGCTTTGTATCTAGTTCAACGACCCAGTTAACCGTGGAGTTTCATGTCTGATCGATCGAGTCAACAAGTCGACCAGACCATCGCCACAACAGTAGTTGCCAAGACGAGCGAATCCCCCTACTGACACAAAACGAGGGGTTCCCGATGACGTGGAATGTTACGCACGCCCCAAAATGTGTGCAATTCGCTCACAGCCGGTCATCCTGCATTATCTGGAATTTCTACTACATAAAAATTCAAATCATCAAAATTCGAAACATCTGATGGTAATAAAACTTGTAAACGTTTTAAAATGTAAGTTGAACGGTAGATTACATTGGTATGTTACTACAAAAATTCGCTCACACGTTTTTTCCCTTTTTAACAAATTTTCGACACAAAATCTCCAAGTTGAACCATTTATCTCCTTCACTCAGCCTTCTTTCAAGGCCAGTTCAAATCAACTGTTCAAAATAAAAACGTAACTTCTATACAAGATGTTCGTTCTAACACACAACTAGAAAAGGAATAAAAAATAATGAGTAATAGACCACTTCACGTTACACACGAATTAGAAGTCCCTGAAGACTACAAATTACTCGTATTATACGGCGACACCAGTCTGACACTTGGCTCCACACGAAATGAGAGCCGGTTTTATTTCTTCGCCCTCAACTCACGGCAGGTATCACTGACTAAAAACGCTGCAATTGTCACATGGGTTTATTATTCTATTGGACATACCTACAGAAATGTTGGCTGTTCATTTATTGTTTCTTTCATGTGCAATAATTGAAATAGCTATTTTTGATGGTTTCCACTACTAATTTTGGCCCCAAAAACACGAATTAGGGTCGGTTTTTTTCAACAGATTGTCTTTGATCGTTGATAGTACCATTTAATTAATTGGCTTGATTCACCAGCTAATACTACTTCTAGCGTTATAATACAAATTTATGGTGATTTCAGACAATTTTCCAGGTTTTTGACTCATAAAAAATTATTTTTGGGAGATTAACCTTAGTTACAACATAAATTCTTCACTCTTCGGTCAAAATCAACTTGATATTTGGACTTCTCGCCCTAAAAAACACGGAAAACGATACCTCACAAGTTCATGTTCACTAAAACCGCAAAAATCCCTTGAAAACCCCCATTTTTACACCCATTTTTCTCCCATAACACCCCTGGGTGTATTCCGATCGGGCTGCCGAGCTCCGGAGCACAACTAGGACCCAAATGTGTTCCAACCCAAACTGTGTGCGGAAGAACGACGATTTTAGACCAAAATTTAACGTAAATTTAAGGCTGAAACTTCAGTTAGAACCTCAATTTTTCCACTCTTTGGTCAAAATCTACTTCATATTTGGTCTTCTCGTCCCCAAAAAAACATGGAAAATGATACCTCAAAAGCTTATGCTACTAAAACAAAAAATAACTATTTCTACATCCATTTTTCACCCATAACACAAATTCCGATCGGGTTGCAAAGTTACGGGACACAACTAGGGCCCAAATGGAGCATGTGTGCGACAGACCGAAACTTTTTTTCTGAGCGAATACAAAGGTACATTATTCACAGAATAATAAACCAAAAACAATATAAAAGCTGATTATTAATCAGCATTTCAAGAGGTTGGGGAAACGAGGAATAAATCGATATCGGACGGAGGTTCCGTACTCACAGATTTAGGATTGGCAATTTTAAGGGGACGAACAAAAATAATGCCTGCTTCCAACAGTCAGGAAATATTGAGGAGGTCGAACAGAAATTTGAGAAAGGTATTACATAAAGCAGAATTGCAGGAACCAAGAGTCAGATAAAACACAAGGGAACTTCATCAACTGGACGAATATGAAGAAATCACACAAAATCAGGTAATACCAAATCCTCAGAAACGTATCTGAAGGAGAAGAATCTCAATGAACAAGAAGGGATCAGGGGGTTAGGATGGGATATTCAGGTTAGAGAACATTGAAAAGGAAATGGCGATTTTTTCATCCATATCTAAGGAAGAAACAACTTCCGGAGTATCAATGTTCGCCAGACCCATGTTCTTTACCTCTCAGTCTCCATGGCTACATAAATATGTGTCATAAACTTTAGCAACATGTATTGCCACTTCAGATGCATGATTGGGCTATTTGCATGGGTCACAAAAGCGTTTTATATTATTTTTTAAATAAAATTAGATTCCATCCTGAGAATTTTGATACCAACCGCACGCTCCTATGATATGTAGGTAGTTATTTTTCTACGATTTTCCAAAGTTTCCGGAGGTTTCTACGTCCGTCGGGACCCTGTGACGGAGAAACGTCTGGACACTTTGAAAAACCATAGAAAAAGAACTACTTACCGTAGGAGTGTGCGGTTAGTGTCAAAATTCTCAGGATGGAATCTACTTTCATTTAAAAAGAAAATAACAATAATAAAATAAAGCCCACTGCGTTGATTTCTTTTCCAATTCTCTGGATAACTCCTGCCCCCACCCCCTCGCTACAGGGAAAAACTGCAGAAAGTACACGAACTCAGCTCAACAATCGAAGAGATTTCAGCCTTTCAGAACGATCGGTCCACTGGTATGACAACGGCGCATGCGCAAACACGAAATCCGAAGTACCCACTCAATTTCTCACTAAACCAAAACCCGATTTTACTCAATTTGGCGGGTACGTAGCACCAAGATGGCCCCCACAAATTTCATGGCGGCCGGACGATCGGTACAGCCGTTCCGCTTGCGCGAACCAGTAATCTGAGGCACTTGATTTCTCACAAACGGCTCGATTTTGATTAAATTGTCAAAAATCAAGCGATTTGGGCCCTAAATGGTCCTTCTCGAATTTTAGCACGATGTAAAGCGCTCCATTGTTTCATTTACTATCACGCTGTCTTCAACTTGTCCAAACTAAACGGGTACCTACATGTTATTCTTCATGATCTAGAATCAAATTCCAATAGAATTCTTGAAATCCTAATCTATAATGGATTGATTATTAATTATACGTTTAATTTGATTTTTACGATCACGAGGAAACGAGGTACCTATGCCATTAAACTTGGCATAACGTGAATTTCTTGAGGCTTCATAGCAATTCTGATAATTTTTTCGACCCCCCCTAACATTTCATTCGCACTTCTTTTTAGTTGAACATCCCAAGTGGAATCTTTTTTAAACTTACTAACGTGACTCAGGATTATTACGGGGCATGCATCGTAAAAGGAGTCATCAGCAGATGAGATACCAAGCGAGATAAAGGGTCATGGAACCATGGGCCGCCGTTACAGGTTGATAGCTGTTATTTCATTAGGTAATATTATCATTATAGCTTAAGTGCCCCTACTTAAATTTTAAAAGATCCTCAAAGAAATAGGCAAATCGATTAGAGCCAGTTTTTGCCGCACTGGCAACGAGGCTTACCATACATAAATCAACAGATATCAAGTAGTACGTAATCGAGTCAGACGCTTTTCTTGACCCACTTGGCCAAGTGTGCAGGTACTTGATCAACTTATTGATTGAGGATTGACTCAAATATGAACCAATAAATTTGGTATACCAGCGGAAGGCGGAAAATTGAACAACTTCAATGGTTAGGGTGCAGCTGGAGGCTGGTGCAACCGCACGCCATTTCCAGCAACGCCCAACTTGATGTCGGGTTGAAACAGAAATGAATTTCTCTCACCTTGGCTCCGATTTGGTTTCCGCACTGGCCAGCTTGGATGTGTACGATTTCCCTCATTTTTGTCTGTGTTGAAAACTTGAAAAATTGACTCAAATGAAAAAAAAACAAATTCGCTTTAGGGAGAACAAAAACTCGGATCAACACTCAACTCGAAGATCCCCTCGTCTGCCGGCCGGTTCGCTGCTGGATGTGAAATGGCCGTTGACCGATAGAGCGCGGTACTCGGTCCCCTGGAACAGTGTTACCAAGTGAGTCGCATCAAAAATCCCTCCTCGCCATCTAAAATTTCCCTTATTCTGCCTTAGAATGAGAAAATTTCCCCGTTTAATATGATTCATCCAAGGAGTCGAATTCTTCGAGCAGAGATAATAAAATTGTAATAAAGCCATTCGCCCAAAAAAATTAAAAAACGGAGTTTTGGGGAACGCTGTCTATTTCCACTAATTCAAATACTTCTACAAAAATTACCTGTTACTGTTTAGTTTACTGTTATACCGGTTTCGGTTATCAAAATATCGTCAGCAACAATTTGAAAAAACGTCTGCCAGTTCGAGTAGGCAGGAAGCTATAGAATTCGTTTTGATATGAGAACATCTGCGATCCAACTCGCGTGTACCCTCAAAATTTCAGCTCTCTACGACTATTTTTCGCGTAGTTAGAAGCGTTGCAAGGAAATGGTTAACATTTCATGTTCGCGCTTGTGCAGAAAAAAAGTTACATTACGATTCCAATGAAATTCATATGGAACTATCGAAGTATTATTCCTGATCGACCCTCCAAATCTGAACTCATCTCAACGATATTTAAGGTAGTTATGGGCGTTTTAAGTATTTCACGTTTGCGTCTGCGCAGACGAAACGGTTTCCGTGATTTTGAAACGGGACTATGTGCGATCCAACCCGCGTGTTCCCTCAAAATTTCAGCTCTCTAGGACTATTGGTCGCGTTGTTAGGAGCGCTACAAGGAAATTGTCAACATTTCATGTTCGCGCACGCGCAGACGAAAGTTACAGCACGATTCCAATTAAATTCGTACGGAACTATCAAAGTATTATTCCTGATCGACCCACCTAGTTGGAACTCATTTCAATGATATTTAGGGCAGTTATGGACGTTTCAAGTATTTCACGTTTGCGCATGTGCAGACGAAAGTTACAGCACGATTCCAATTAAATTCGTACGGAACTATCAAAGTATTATTCCTGATCGACCCACCTAGTTGGAACTCATTTCAATGATATTTAGGGCAGTTATGGACGTTTCAAGTATTTCACGTTTGCGCATGTGCAGACGAAAGTTACAGTACTTTTTCAATGATTTTGGTATGGGACCATCTGTGACTCAACCCCCACCGACCCTCCATATTTCAGCCCAGTTTGACCATTATTATCCCATTATTTCGGGTAGTTATGGGCGTTAAAAGGAATTACCACAGACAGACAGGCAGCCTGCTAGCCAGCCCGATCGAAATTGAGGAAAAAATAGGGTTTTTCGAGTTTTTTCCTTATGAGGTGTGTAAAAATCGTTCTCCATGTATTTTAGGACGAGGAGACAGAATATGAAGTCGATTTTGACCAAAGAATGGAAAATTGAAGTTCCAACGAAGTTTCAGCTTCCAAAACTCATTTTTTATTAGTCTGGAAAAACCACTTTAAACAAAAATCTGAAACCACTATAAATTTGTATAATAACACTAGAAGTAGTATTAACAGGTGGATCAAGACAATTAAATGGCACTATCAATGATCAAATATAGTTTGTCAAAAATAGGAGCCTAATTCGAAAAACGGAGGGAACCATAAAAAACAGCTATTTCAGTTACCTATTGCTTTTGAAAGAAAAACGTCTGCTTTTCAAGTAGGCAGTATAGCTTCCTCACTTGTAACATGGACGTGTAGAATCAGTTGGTAAAAAAATTATTCGTCAAAATGTTTGAATAGCAATAAATAGAGTAGTAATAAATTACCTAACTTGCGTAATAGGATCAAACATTTCATGTTTGCGGACGCACAGACGAAAGTTACATTACGATTCAAATGAAATTCATACGATCGATTCCTGATCGATCCTTCAAGTCTGAACTCATTTCAATGATTCCCTAAAGGTGGTGAAGGGCGTTTCAAGTATTTCACGTATGCGCATGCGCAGACGAATGTTACGTTACATTACGACTTCAATGATTCTGATAAGGGACCACCTGCGGTCCAACCTGCGTATACCCGCAGAATTTCAGCGGTAATTATACAATTCACTCGTCACCCACAATTGTATTAATATTGAGATATTTTGTTCAGAATGCAATTCTGAAGATAAAGAAAGACGAATAAAAAGTCGGAAAGCTCAGGAATTTTTGTAGATAGCCGACATCAAAAATGGTTATCGCGAGGTCAAAGTCCGCCGCGAGCCTGCCGGCGACAATCTGTCCCCCAGTGCGATTGTTTTTTACATTCCATTTTTCTATCGCGATTTTTTACATTTATACTCATTCCGACCTTTACTTAATTTGTATTTAATTTTTGTTTAAATTGTATTTCAAGTAAAATATCTCAATATTAACAAAACTGTGGGTGACAGGTGTATTGTATATAATTACCATTTCAGCTCTCAGCGACTAAGTACTCGGCGTTACAGAAAATAGTCAACATTTCATGTTCGCGCACGCGCTGACGAAAGTTACGGCACGATTCCAATGAAATTCGTACGGAACTATCAATGTATCATTCCTGATCGACCCACCAAGTTTGAACTCATTTCAACGATATTTAAGGTAGTTATGGGCGTTCCAACTATTTCTCGTTTGCGCATTCGCAGACAAAAGTTGTGGTACTTTTTCACTGATTTTGGTATGGTAACATCTGTGACCCAACCCGCACCTACCCTCCAAATTTCAGCCCATTTCGACCATTATTTCGGGTAGTTATGGCCGTTACGAGGAATTACCACAGGCAGACAGACGGACAGACAGACAGACAGACGGACGGACGGAGATATGTTCCTTGATGTCTGAAACGCAAAATGGTAGTGGACATTTTTATTTTGGAGGACTTAAATTTTTGGTTTATTATTTGCGGTTAAAAAAAAAATACCCTCCCCCCCCCCCCTCACCACCGCGCAAAATTTGATGGTTTCCGTTTCAAGTTATGTAGAATCCGAAAATGCAACACAAAAAAATTTCTGTAAGTCCGCCGTACGCTGTACTTCGCACTTTCCTTAGTTCCCATGAACCAAAATTGATGAAATTTTGTTTGTAGGTCCCATTTGGGGTCTATCTGGTCCGCGAAGCTCGGCGGTCAGTCATCTCTAAGGGCTGATTTTGGCCCCCTAAACACGAATTAGGTACGCTCCTTTATTTATTTATTTTCTTTCAAATTATCTTCGATCATTGGTAGTGCCATTTAATCGTCTTGATCCACGTGTTGAAACTTTTTGTAGTGTTATTATACAAATTGATGGTGATTTCAGACGATTTCCCAGGTTTTTGACTCATAAAAAAATCAATTACGGGAGCTGAACCTTTGGTAGAACCTCAATTTTTCACTCTTTGGTCAAAATCAACTTCATATTCGGTCTTCTCGTCCCCAAAAACATGGAAAAAGATAGGTACTTCAACAGCTCATGTTACTAACATGTTACTAAAACACAAAAAGTACCTATTTTTATACACATTTTCTCTCATAACACCCCCTCAAAATTTGTTCTTTTCCGTTTCAAGGTGCGTAGATTCCAAAAATGCAATGTCCGTCCGCCGTCCGCCGTATCACGTACACAGGCTTCATTTTCGGTCTAAAAAATTCGTTCTTTCGCATACATGCTCCATTTGGGCCCTTGTTGTGTCCCGAATCTTTGCAGCCCGATCGGAATATACCCACGGATGTTATGAGTGAAAATGTGTATAAAAATAGGTACTTTTTGTGTTTTAGAAACATGTTAGTAAAATGAGCTTTTGAGGTATCGTTTTCCATGTTTTTGGGGACGAGAAGACCGAATATGAAGTCGATTTTGACCAAGGAGTGGAAAATTGAGGTTGTACCAGATGTTCAGCTTCCAAAATTGATTTTTTATGAGTCAAAAACCTGCGAAATCGTCTGAAATCACCATCAATTTGTAGAATAACACTAGGAAAAGTGTCAACACGTGGATCAAGACGATTAAATGGAAAACTACCAATGATCAAGGATAATTTGAAAAAACAAAAAACAAAAAAGGAGCGTACCTAATGCAAGTTTTGGGGGCCAATATTGGTGGAAACCACCAGAAATAGTTATTTCAATTATTTTACATGAAAGCAACAATAAATGAACAGCCAGCATTTCTGTAGGTATGTCCATAGAATAATAAACCCATGTGACAAGGACTTTGCAGCGTTTTGGAATCTGCGCACCTTGAAACGGAAAAGAAAAAATTTTGAGGGGGTGTTATAAAAATTTTTTGCTGAGCGAATACATAGGTGTATTATTCATAGAATAGCAAAACCAAAATTCGCCCATATTGGTCATGCAGCGGGACCGGAACTTTCCCCGATTTCCCTGGAATCGGCGAAAAATCCCTTCACAAGGGAAATTCGGTACAAAGCGGGCAACGCTGGGCGGGTGGCGACAACAACGGGTTTGCGTCGGATATTGAACTGATCCGGCGGGCGCTTCCCATTGGTCGAGACGGCGGTGGAGTCGGTGAGACGGCGTTTTCATTGGTCGACGGTGACGTCAACCTCCGCGGCGCGCGCGCACAATTCAACTAGAACCCAGACGGGTGGGGAAACCCTCGTGCAACCCTGAAATTATTATGCTGTACCCACTTTCCACCCCCCACGAACCGTCGATATCAGCAATTTCTTATTTCTTCTCCCTTCGGTGTTGTTGACCTTGTTAGCGCATAATTTTCGCTGAAGCTTCTGCAACGTGTCCCAAGGCTGATTGATTCAAAAATACATTTATTTATTTAATTTATTTTATTTTTTTCCACAAAACCTTGCAATATGTATACAAATAATCATTATTGCAGTAACATTTAACAATTCGTAGTCATTCGAATAAAATTTAAAAAATTAGAAAGGGTGGTAGGTACATACATTATTTACACAGAGAAATAAACATTACAATTATTTAAGTAAGTAGTCAGTTAAGTAAGTATTCTTATAACATAAGTAATTTGTCATTTGATATCGAACATGATTAGAATTTAATTTTAAAAAGTTGCATTTTATTTGAACAATTGAGTGGAACCCGCAGAGAGTGGGGGTATCATGATTTTTGATTCTAAAATGATAAGGAAAATGGCTGAAGGTTTGCTGTTATCGTTGTAGAAGACAGTGGGAAATGGGAGAAAAGAATGATGTATTTGACAAGGGAAAATAAGTGCAGGAGTTAGATTTATGATCTTGAACACTTTTAGGTCTTCACTATTCATAAGTGTTCAATATCATAAATCTAACAATATGTTTGATCTTCACACCAAATCTGGGGAAACCCTACAAAAATTATTGGAGGTGCAGGAGTTTTGACTAGAATGACTTAGAGAAAAAAAGTACTAATTCTGTCAGAACTTAAATTTTGAATAAATTGTTTTATTACAGTTTGTTGTTTGGAAACAGGTTTGTCTATGGAAAGTAGGTTATGTGGTGTACTATTGTATAATTTGGGCCCAATAAAATATATATATCTGAAGCCTAATCTAAGTATTACATTGAGGGATGTTAAAAAAGTTGTTTCTTTTAGATTTACAAATTGAATTTTTATTGAACAGACAGTGCTTTATTCATTACGAATTTAAGAGCTTGCAGGAGGTAGTTGACGGATTGTGAAAAGGTTGCTATCAATGAAAATTTCGTTTGTTGGGAATAGGATTAGTTTAAACAGCAATAACAGCACAGTTTTTATTAATTCTTTTTGAGTAATTTCAAGTGGTCTCAAGTACGTGTCGTAAGCTCCACCCCAAGCCGTGTTACCATAAGAAAGTTGGGAGTGAACTAATGAAAAAAAAACCACAGTCATGCAGCATGGCTATAAGAGCGAATTTTCGAAGTTTTCGGCATCTTCCTCCTCCGCCTAAAATTTTCTGAAAATTAATTTTCGGCCAATGTTTTCCCAACTTGATAGGTACCATACAAAATTAAAACAGGAGTAGTTTTACGCAAAGTAAAATTTGGGGTGGAAGGAGGGGAGGGGGAAATCAAAAATGTTTTGAATACCAGAAGAGTAGGTATTGGGTACGTAACAAATTTTTTGTTCCATTTTTTGCCGAGTAACACCTCGGTTTGTAGATTTTCCAACGCTGAACACGATGGTGAAGTCAGAATTGCGATATCCCATTCCGTTATCAGATTAGAGCAGACGAACCAGGAAGAACATCTCAAGAAATAACCACGTTCCTTCATCTTCAAAGTGCTCCAGTTTGAGAATGGAATGAGATATCGCAATTCTGATTTCACCATCGTGTTCAGCGTACAAAAACCTTTAAAATGAGGTGTCACTTGTCAGACTTTTTCATTTTGGGAATTTATGGGTAATTTTCCCCCCCTAAAACTCCCCAAAACTCCCCCTTAGGGTGACCCGATTCTGCCCATCTTCGAACTTAGCCTGTCGATTGCCAAGACAGATTTTTCGTGCAAATTTGAACTTTTTATCTCAATTCTTTCGAGAGTTATCGTCTGGAATGACACATACATATATAAATATATAAATATATATATATATATATATATATATATATATATATATATATATATATATATATACATATATATATATATATATATATATATATATATATATATATATATATATATATATATATATATATATATATATATATATATATATATATATATATATATATATATATATATATATACATATAATTTTTGGTGTCTTTCGGCAGGGAATTCAGGATGGTCTGAAACGGATTTTGGTATAAAAATCTTTCGGAAATTCGAGTTTTAAAAATTTTGGACCGAGAACAATAGCTTCCTTTTCTTCGAAAATTCGCTAATACGATGAGTAGAGGGTTGGTTTTTGATGGAACCATAAATATTATTCTTGCCTGATCATTGCCAAATGCTAGCTGATCTGATTCTTTGTCGAAAAATTGGCAGTTTGCCCAGAGCGCGTTGTTCAGTTTTGGTTCATTATTCTGTAAATAATACACCTATGTAATTGCACAGCAACAATTTTGATAACCCCTCTCAAAATTTCGCTTCCTCACTACCGAAGGCAGTGAAGCCTTGGACTCGTGATTGAGTAGAAATAAATTTATGCCCTCCAAAATGAAAATTTCCACTACCATTTTCCGTTTCAGAAATCGAGGAACATTTTGGTTTATTATTTCCAATAATGAACCATTGGAATCGAGCATGAAAAAAAAAATTCTTACCCCCCCTCAAAATTTGATGGTTTACGTTTCAAGATATGTAGAATCCAAAACTGCAATAAAAATATTTCTGTCTGTCCGCCGTACGCCGTACGCCGTACACCGTACGCCGTACGCCGTACGCCGTACGCCGTACGGGCCACTTTTCTTAGTTACCATGAAAAAAAATTGATGAAATTCGGGTTATAGGTTCCGTTCGGCGTCTAGTTGGTCCTCGAAGCTCGACGTTACTGTGAGTCATCTCTAAGGGGTTCAAAATAGGGGTTGAAATTTTCAAAACGCCTATACCATTTTTTTACGTAAATATTTTTACGGTTTTAAATAGTTCTTGAACTTGCGAGTTTTTTAAGACCATCCGGAGCATCGTACGTCCAGCCGTTCGTTCACAGTAAGGCCCCGAAGTTTGCACCGACAGGCATTTTCGACTCCAGTGTGAATGAAATTGTATACAATCCAAACCAAATCTCGTAACCAGAGACGCGCCCACAATAGGAATTTGTGAATACGGCCAATCATTGGTAGGGATCACCTGATTATATTGGCGGAGTATGAAGTCGAGTTGGTTGTTCTGTGATATTATTTAATTTGAAAAATGATGGCTCTATTGGAGTTTGTTGGTAGGTAGTGAAACTTGAACAAACGTTGAAGTATTATTGATGGGTAAATTATTACTACGGTAAATCATTACTCAACGGTAAATTATTACAGAACGGTAAATTATACCATCTACGTAGAAGGGGCTGGAGTTTGTTGGTAGGTACTTTTGCAACTTTTTTCACTCCTCATCAACAATTTCTTTTCAGAACTTCATTATGTGTGTTTCTTTTTGTTAGGTACTGTTTGTCATCGGCAGAATTATTTTAGCAACATTTAACTCGTGATTTAGGTAGGTACCTAGTAACGAGTACGGGGTTAGGTACTAACCTACGGAGTGTCTGCGATCTACATAATATGCATATAATAGAATAGTACATATTATATAGACGGGTTATCTATACATAGAGCTGTGATCTGTAACAGAAGGGTATTCTATACAAAATAATAAACCGTTGTGCAGGGATTTGCAGCGTTTTTGGTTCCTTGTCTGTCTGTCTGTGGTAATTCCTTGTAACGCCCATAACTACCCGAAGTAATGGTTAAATTGGGCTAAAATTTGGAGGGTAGGTGCGGGGTGAGTCACAGATGGTCCCATACCAAAATAATTGAAAAAGTACTGTAACTGTCGTCTGCGCCTACGCAAACGTGAAATAATTTAAACGCCCATCACTACCTTAAATATCGTTGAAATGAGTTCACACCTGGAGGTTCGATCAGGAATAATACTTTGATAGTTCCAAATGAATTTCATAGGATTCGTAATGTAACTTTCGTCTGCGCATGCGCGAACATGAAATGTTGATCATTTCCTTGTAACGCTTCTAACTATGTGAAAAATAGTCGTAGAGAGCTGAAATTTTGAAAGAGCCCGCGGGTTAGATCGCAGATAATCCCATTTCAAAATTATGGAAATCGTTCCGTCTGCGCATGCGCAAACGTGAAATAATTGAAACGTCCATAACTACGTCAAACATTGTTGAAATGAGTTCAGATTTGGAGGGTCGATCAGGAATAATACTTTGATAGTTCCATATGAATTTCATTGGAATCGTACTGTAACTTTCGTCTGCGCGTGCGCAAACATGAAATGTTGACCATTTCCTTGTAACGCTTCCTAACTACGCGAAAAACAGTCGTAGAGAGCTGAAATTTTGAGGGTACACGCGGGTTGGATAGCAGATGGTCCCATATCAACTATTCTATACGTTCATGTGATTCAAGTGAGGAAGCTGTACCGTCTACTCGAATTGGCAGACGTTTTTATTTTACGTTTCAAGGTGCGTAGATTCAGAAAATGCAATGTCCGTCCGCCGCCCGCCCTATCATCCATTAAATCTACTTCAACTTCGGTCTAAAAAATTCGTTCTTCGCACACAACCTTCATTTGGACCCTAGTTGTGTCCCAAAACTTTGCAGCCCGATCGGAATGTACCCTTTGCAGCCCCTCGTCCCAATATTCCATGTTTTTTGGGACGAGAAGACCGAATATGAAGCCGACTGTGACCAAAGAATGGAAAATTGAGGTTCTAATGAAGTTTCAGCCTCAAATTTACGTTAAATTTTGGTCTAAAATCGTCTTTCTTCCGCACACAGTTTGGTTCCCCATTTGGGAACACATTTGGGTCCTAGTTGTGCTCCGAAGCTCAGTAGCCCGATCAAAATACACCGAGGAGTGTTATGGGGGAAAAATGGGTGTAACAATAGGGGTTTTCGAGGGATTTTTGTGAACATGAGCCTGTGAGGTATCGATTTCCATATTATTAGGGCGAGAAGACCGAATGTTAAGTTGATTTTGACCAAAGAGTTAAGAATTGAGATTGTAACGAAGGTTAAGCTCCCAGAATTCATTTATTTTGATCAACAACCTCGGAAATTGTCTGAAATCACCATGAATTTGTATAATAACACTAGATGTAAGTAGTATTAGCAGGTAAATCAAAACAAACGGTACTATCGATGATCGAAGGTAATTTGTTTTTAAAAAAAACCGTGCCTAATTCGTGTTTTTGGGGGGCCAAAATTTGTGGGAACCATTAAAAATAGCTATTTCAATTATTGCACATGAAAGAAACAATGAACCGCCAACATTTCTGTACGCATGTCCAATAGAATAATAAACCCCTTGCGACAAGGACTTTGCAGCGTTTTGTTTTCAAAATTCTTTCGTATTCGATCTCACCCGGGAAACATCTACCGAGGTACCTACTTCTCGTGACGTTTCGAAATCTTCAAAACGGCATCAGCAATAAATAACGCTGCAAATTATTACACAACGGTTTATTATTTTACCTGTGTACAGATGCCCCTTCTGCGTAGATCACTGTTTTCTGTGGTCGATACTCACACTCGTGCTTCCCCCCCCCCCCTCCCCCTCCCCGAAAGGCCTAAATCGAGTATGGAGTATGTATAGGTAGTGGGACCGGCCGTGCAGTTACATGATAAATACAAATGCGGTGATTTCAACAATTCTATCATTAATTTAACGAAATTTGATCAAGTATAAAAAAGATTAGTTAGGTAGGTAGGTACTTATCAACAAAATCAAAAATGACAATATATCTTTCTTTAAATTAAATAAGTCGATATCATACAGCCATGCGTGATTATAATCAGGTGTTCCCTTGCAATGATATTTATGTGAGCTAAATCATGTTGACGACGCCAAACTTACTGCGAACGAACGACTGGACTTACAATGAACGCTGGTCTCAAAATCTGTGGTCAGTGCCCTCGAGCTCCTCCCTGGAAAGCCCTAAATCGAGTACTGGTGTCGGACCTGGAATTAAAGTTTCATACAAATGCGCGGGATTCAATAATTCAATCATTAAATTGTTTGTTGTTGTTCATAAAGCATAACGTTTGTTCAAGTTACGAAAGTAGATACCTACCAACAAAATTCGAAATACCCATCATTCTTCAGATGGAATTATATCACAGAACTACCAACTCGACTTCATACAGCCATCCGTGATAATAATCAGGTGTTCCCCGTAACGATATCTGGGCCGGTTATTCACGATCATGTTGACGATAGCTTTTCGGTGCAAACGAACGGCTGGTCGTACAATGCTCCGGGTCGTCTCAAAAAATTCTTTAGTTCAGCATCTATTTAAAAACGTAAAAAAACAATCTGTCGATGAGAAACAGTAACTAAAACGGCAAAAAGAAACGCACATAATGAAGTTCTGAAGGAAAATTGTTGATGTGGAGTGAAAAAAGTTGCAAACGTACCTACCAATAAATTCCAGCCCCTTCTACGTAGATGGTATAATAAACCGTTGTGTAATAATTTGCCTTTGAGTAATGATTTACCACTGTGTAATAATAATTTACCCATCAATAATACTTCAACGTTTGTTCAAGCTTCACTACCTATCAACAAACTCCAAAAAAGCCATCATTTTTCAAATGAAATAATATCACAGAACAACCAACTCGACTTCATACTCCGCGAT
Organism: Leptopterna dolabrata; assembly: GCA_954871275.1. Taxonomy (NCBI): domain Eukaryota; kingdom Metazoa; phylum Arthropoda; class Insecta; order Hemiptera; family Miridae; genus Leptopterna; species Leptopterna dolabrata. The sequence goes on along the minus strand of OX940982.1, from coordinate 44,448,608 downwards.
TATAATCAGGTGATCCCTAGCAATGATTTTATCTCGGGCCAATTCCCGATTGTTAGCGCGTCCCTGGTGACGAGATTTGGGTTAAATGAAGAAGAAGAAGAAGAAGAAGAAAAAAAGTTTATTGATCACTTCAATCGACATAATGATACATGGAAGTGGGAAAAAAAATAAACCATACGGCATTGGTAATCCGTCTGCCGGAAGTTAGGGCCGTTTAGAAACACCGAAATCAAACCTACATAATTATTATTATCAATATTAGCAAGAAGGTAAAATAAAAGAATGAAAATTATAAACATAACTATCGCCACTTTCCAGTTGAAACGTAGGAAACTATAGCAAACATTACGCACAGCGTGAAAACTACTGACAAAATCATAAATTAAATAGTCATATTATAGGCATCTACATATACATGTCCCGAATCAGAAATTAAATTCGCCAACAAAGAAGGACCTATAGCGCCATGCCGACCTGCAGAACACCTCCAACCTCGACCAATCCGGGGCATCTAGTATACGGATTGCTTCATCTCGTGTGAGGAAGTCCCGCTTGAATGCCACGCGCCAGAATTCCGAAAGTACAGGGCATTGGCAGAAGAAGTGGAATACGTCCTCTCGCACATGCAGGTTGCACAACGAACACTCCTCAGGCCGGTCAGCCTCATAAGGCCTTGCATTCAGGTTCACGGCCTCAGCTCGAATCTTGAATGCCCAACGTGCGATATGCAGAGGGATGCCAGCATCTTTGACCAAACTGGCGCACTTCACATCTGGATTGAGCACACGGTACAGCGTGAAGAACTCCGAGGCCTCGGCTCGACCCTGGAATAACGACCTCCTTTCCGCAACGGCTGCTGAGATGAGCCGTTCCATGCCCAATTTCAGGGCATGGAGGTCAAACGATGGCAGGCCGTTTGGAACGTCATACCTGACACATTGGTAAGCATAATGCTTCGCAAAACCTGTACAGCTCCTGACCATTTCAGCAGCTATTATTTTTGGGAGGCGAGACTCATGCATCTTCAGAACTTTCAGCAGGTAAGCGTAGTGCAGCTTGAGTGTGTATGTTGATAAGGTGTTCAACTCAGTCTCCAAATAGATCAAGTAGCCTGGAGTGAACTGGGGAAGATGGAAAAGTTTTCTGATGAAGAGCAACTGAACACCCTCCACGGAGTCATACTCCATATTCCCCCACACCTGGGCTGCATAGCATAAAATGGCTCTCACGATGGCATTGAAAATTTCCATTTTGGCTGACAAGGGTATGCTTGAATTGGAAAACGCCTTTCCCCAAATGCAGTTCATCACTGCCTTGGCTGACTTAGCCTTACGTGCCAGGTGCTTCGTAAAAGACAGCCTCGGGGTGAGAGTGACTCCCAAGTAAGGGTACTCATTAACTATCTCGAGACTTCCATTGCCGAAGTGCCATCTCTCAGTAGCTCGCCGCCGACCACCCTTCTGGAAAACAACAATCTTCGACTTTTCCAAGTTAGCCTCAAGTCCCCACCAGTCACAGTAAGCTCGGAGAATGTCGATGTTCTTCTGCAGTAAAACAACAATCTGTCGATGAGAAACAGTAACTAAAACGGCAAAAAGAAACGCACATAATGAAGTTCTGAAGGAAAATTGTTGATGTGGAGTGAAAAAAGTTGCAAACGTACCTACCAATAAATTCCAGCCCCTTCTACGTAGATGGTATAATAAACCGTTGTGTAATAATTTGCCTTTGAGTAATGATTTACCACTGTGTAATAATAATTTACCCATCAATAATACTTCAACGTTTGTTCAAGCTTCACTACCTATCAACAAACTCCAAAAAAGCCATCATTTTTCAAATGAAATAATATCACAGAACAACCAACTCGACTTCATACTCCGCGATTATAATCAGGTGATCCCTAGCAATGATTTTATCTCGGGCCAATTCCCGATTGTTAGCGCGTCCCTGGTGACGAGATTTGGGTTAAATGATAAATGTATACAATATACAATTTCATTCACCCTGCTGTTCAAAAAGGCTGTCGGTGCAAAATTCTGGGCCTTACTGTGAAGGAACGGAGGGACGTAAAAGGCTCCGGGTGGTCTAAAAAAACTCGTAAGTTCAAAAACTATTTAAAACCGTAAAAATATTCACGTAAAACAAAGGTATAGGCGTTCTGAAAATTTCAACCCCTATTTTGAACCCCTTAGAGATGACTGACAGTAACGCCGAGATTCGCGGACCAACTAGACCCCAAATGGGACCTATAAACCGAATTTCGTCAATTTTGGTTCATGGTAACTAACAAAAGTGTTAAGTACGGTGTAGGCGGACGAACAGAAATTTTTATGTTCCATTTTCGGATTCTACGTACCTTGAAATGTAACCATCAAATCTGGTTGTGGGTGGGGGGGGGGGGGGGGGAGGTAATAATCCAAAATCCACAAGTTCGAGATCTAGGTACCTACGTTAAAAACCATAACCTTCCGTCAACAATTTTCGAGATAACGGTAACCTGAAAATGTCAACCCCTATTTTGAACCCCTCAGAGATGACTTGTATTTTGACGAGCTATTTTTACCGATTTTGACGCCCAAAAACTCGAATACCTAATATTCACTTGACAATAATTATTTCTGACTAACTACCATTGAAATATCGTTTTAATGCATTTTGTCACCATTCTATACCAGTTTTGGTGAATTTATATCAATTTTCGGTGATTACTATTATTAACGTTTTCGACTTCCAACAGAATTTTTAACTTTAAGAAAAAGTTAGCTGTAAGCTATTCGCTGACAGCTACAGCTAAAGCTATTAGCACAATTAGCTGCTACCAACAGCTGATTTTTATAGCTAAAGCTATTAGCTGTTCATCTCAACTAACAGCTAATTTAGCTGTACAGTTTAGCTATACCTCAACAGCTAACAGCTAAAAATTTAGCTGTTAGTTAAGCTAAATTTCAGCTAATTTAGCTGTAGCTTTTAGCAGTTAGATATAGCTAATTTTTGCCCATCACTAATCTAGTGATGGTTCAGATGGTAGGTACCTACCTAATTCAACATGATGTGGCCCTTTGCATACCGCTATTCCTTGTCATTCTGATTAAAAGGACCCCGCACACTTCTTATGGGAAAGTGGCTTCGGTCAAATTGGTTGAAATTGACATAATATATGTTATGTATTTTGACCTCCTGATCAAAGTCTCAATGGGCACAAAAAAATCTACCGTCAGGATTTTGAGCTATGGCCAGATTAAGCGCTTCAAGTTCGACTTTTTAAACACCTTCAATTGCTTATATCTCTCTAGGGATGCATCTTAGAGAAAAAAGTGCACGAGTAAAATCGTCTTAAAATCGTCCAAACAACTCGATGCCATACTTGTTTTAAGTCAAAAAATGTTTCTTCATTTTTGGCCAATAAGTCCCCGTGTGCTTGTGTATAAGAAAAAACCACAGTCATGCAGCATGGCTACAAGAGCGAATTTTCGAAGTTTTCGGCATCTTCCTCCTCCGCCTAAAATTTTCTGAAAATTAATTTTCGGCCAATGTTTTCCCAACTTGATACCATACAAAATTAAAACAGGAGTAGTTTTACGCAAAGTAAAATTTGGGGTGGAAGGAGGGGGAGGGGAAATCAAAAATGTTTTGAATACCAGAAGAGTAGGTATTGGATACGTAACAAATTTTTTGTTCCATTTTTTGCCGAGTAACACCTCGGTTTGTAGATTTTCCAACGCTGAACACGATGGTGAAGTCAGAATTGCGATATCCCATTCCGTTATCAGATTAGAGCAGACGAACCAGGAAGAACATCTCAAGAAATAACCACGTTCCTTCATCTTCAAAGTGCTCCAGTTTGAGAACGGAACGAGATATCGCAATTCTGATTTCACCATCGTGTTCAGCGTACAAAAACCTTTAAAATGAGGTGTCACTTGTCAGACTTTTTCATTTTGGGAATTTATGGGTAATTTCCCCCCCTAAAATGCCCCAAAACTCCCCCTTAGAGTGACCCGATTCTGCCCATCTTCGAACTTAGTCTGTCGATTGCCAAGACAGATTTTTCGTGCAAATTTGAACTTTTTATCTCAATTCTTTCGAGAGTTATCGTCTGGAATGACACATACATATATAAATATATAAATATGGAGATGAATCTTGACTGTTAGTGAATAAACTTGAATGTGTGAGTTTTTGAGGTTCAGTCAATAAATACTTATTTTTTGCCAAATTTGCGACCTTTTATTGTGGTCATTGTCAAGGCCTACATAAGTTGAGTAGTAATCAATCCATTAACTGTGGTTAACATGACACTGACTAACTGAATTATTGCAAGTTGTATACATGCACCCTGGATGGTATCTGGTTACATACTACCAGATACCATCCGGATACCATCTGGAGTATGTAACCAGATACCATCCAGGGTGCATACAACTTGCAATAATTCAGTTAGTCAGTGTCATGTTAACCACAGTTAATGGATTGATTACTACTCAACTTATGTAGGCCTTGACAATGACCACAATAAAAGGTCGAAAATTTGGCAAAAAATAAGTATTTATTGACTGAACCTCAAAAACTCACACATTCAAGTTTAAATATATAAATATATATATAAATATATACAGGGTGTATCAGATAAGGTGCGCAGTACTTCACCCACGTATTCTACAACCAATTTCCAACAAAAAGTGCCTCATAGCAATTTTTTTTATCTCGCTTAGTTTTTGAGTTATTTCACTTCTAAGATTTTTTCGTGTTTTCGACCTTGTCTCAGCAAAACGGCTATAACTCACTAACAGTATTATGTAAAGTAAAAGTTGAGGATACCGTTGGAAAGTGCGTTAAATTTCCTATCTTTCAAGCGCCAAACCGATTTTTTTTGCTCACATCGAGTTGGCGAAAAATCACTCTACAAAGCAAACTTCAAGAAAATTTAAAAAAAGAAGGTTTTTCAAACGTTCAGTAGGTACTCCACTCTAATCTGCATTTGATCAGGTGCCTGTAGCTTAAAAAATGCGCCAAAAGGTCAGCTTTCGAATGATATATCAAAAACAATTTTTACTATTTTATTTGGTCGAGAAAACCTCGTTTGAATGCAAAAAACAGCGAAGCAAGTCGAGGTTTTTGACGCTTGGTAATGGGTTTCAAATAAGTAGGCATTTTTACGAACAAAATCTGTTTTATCTTCTAAGGTGCAGTTTTAAATTTGTGCAAGCATTTTCTAATCCGTAATTACAGTAAATTTTCAAAATGGCCTCCATTTTGTTGAATGCACAAATGTGTCCTTTTGCGCATTGCATCAACAGCACTTCGAAGCTCTCGTCGGATTTGTTTCATTTGATCTCCGCAATCCATTATTCTTTGAATGAGATGATCTCTCGACTCAATCCTGACGTCGTACACTTTTGCTTTGAGATTCCCCCAGAGGTAATAGTCCATCGGAGTGAGGTCAGGACTGCGCGGGGGCCACCGGACGGGTCCATACTGACCGATCCACCTATGAGAAATTTGAAAGTTAAATGAATGCTTTAAAAAAATCGTTCAACGTACTTTTCCTTATGTTGAGTGGAAAATTCTTTTTCTTTTAATGTGCATTATGACGAACAGGGGGTTTCAGTTTCTAACCTGTTTTCAAAGTTGGTGTTCATCCATTCCCTTACTGCTCGAGTTCTGTGGGCCGGACACCCGTCCATTTGAAACCAGAGATTCATTCTCTCCACCAGAGGCATATCATCGAGGAATTCTAACACTTCATTTTCTAGCAACTGCAAGAATTAAGTGTGGTTTTATTAGCTTGATGGGTTCAGAACATGATATTTGGCAGAGAGTATGATAAAGAGAAAGTATGGGAAACAGTCTTTACTCGCGTTACGAAAAGAATTGCCGTTTAACCGGTCAGGCAGCAAAACAGGACCAATCATACGATTTCGGGTCATTCCAGCCCACACGTTTGCCCGAAAATCATATTGTATTGGGATACATGGGTCCCATGAGGATTTTCTTCGGCCCAAATGTGGCTGTTGCGATGATTGAACATCCCAGCCCGTGTAAATGTGGCCTCATCAGTCCACATCACTCTGTCACCGCGTCTTGGGAATTCTGCTTGGCCCATTACCAAGCGTCAAAAACCTCGACTTGCTTCGCTGTTTTGGTTTATTATTTTCAATAATGAACCATTGGAATCGAGCATGAAAAAAAAAATTCTTACCCCCCCTCAAAATTTGATGGTTTACGTTTCAAGATATGTAGAATCCAAAACTGCAATAAAAATATTTCTGTCTGTCCGCCGTACGGGCCACTTTTCTTAGTTACCATGAAAAAAAATTGATGAAATTCGGGTTATAGGTTCCGTTCGGCGTCTAGTTGGTCCTCGAAGCTCGACGTTACTGTGAGTCATCTCTAAGGGGTTCAAAATAGGGGTTGAAATTTTCAAAACGCCTATACCATTTTTTTACGTAAATATTTTTACGGTTTTAAATAGTTCTTGAACTTGCGAGTTTTTTAAGACCATCCGGAGCATCGTACGTCCAGCCGTTCGTTCACAGTAAGGCCCCGAAGTTTGCACCGACAGGCATTTTCGACTCCAGTGTGAATGAAATTGTATACAATCCAAACCAAATCTCGTAACCAGAGACGCGCCCACAATAGGAATTTGTGAATACGGCCAATCATTGGTAGGGATCACCTGATTATATTGGCGGAGTATGAAGTCGAGTTGGTTGTTCTGTGATATTATTTAATTTGAAAAATGATGGCTCTATTGGAGTTTGTTGGTAGGTAGTGAAACTTGAACAAACGTTGAAGTATTATTGATGGGTAAATTATTACTACGGTAAATCATTACTCAACGGTAAATTATTACACAACGGTTCATTATACCATCTACGTAGAAGGGGCTGGAGTTTGTTGGTAGGTACTTTTGCAACTTTTTTCACTCCTCATCAACAATTTCTTTTCAGAACTTCATTATGTGTGTTTCTTTTTGTTAGGTACTGTTTGTCATCAGCAGAATTATTTTAGCAACATTTAACTCGTGATTTAGGTAGGTAACTAGTAACGAGTACGGGGTTAGGTACTAACCTACGGAGTGTCTGCGATCTACATAATATGCATATAATAGAATAGTACATATTATCATATTATATAGACGGGTTATCTATACATAGAGCTGTGATCTGTAACAGAAGGGTATTCTATACAAAATAATAAACCGTTGTGCAGGGATTTGCAGCGTTTTTTGCATTCAAACGAGGTTTTCTCGACCAAATAAAATAGTAAAAATTGTTTTTGATATATCATTCGAAAGCTGACCTTTTGGCGCATTTTTTAAGCTACAGGCACCTGATCAAATGCAGATTAGAGTGGAGTACTGAACGTTTGAAAAACCTTCTTTTTTTAAATTTTCTTGAAGTTTGCTTTGTAGAGTGATTTTTCGCCAACTCGATGTGAGCAAAAAAAATCGGTTTGGCGCTTGAAAGATAGGAAATTTAACGCACTTTCCAACGGTATCCTCAACGTTTACTTTACATAATACTGTTAGTGAGTTATAGCCGTTTTGCTGAGACAAGGTCGAAAACACGAAAAAATCTTAGAAGTGAAATAACTCAAAAACTAAGCGAGATAAAAAAAATTGCTATGAGGCACTTTTTGTTGGAAATTGGTTGTAGAATACGTGGGTGAAGTACTGCATTTTTGGTGTCTTTCGGCAGTGAATTCAGGATGGTCTGAAACGGATTTTGGTATAAAAATCTTTCGGAAATTCGAGTTTTAAAAATTTTGGACCGAGAACAATAGCTTCCTTTTCTTCGAAAATTCGCTAATATAAGAAACGTTAAGAAACATTTTTTGACTTGAAACAAGTATGGCATCGAGTTGTTTGGACGATTTTAAGACGGTTTTACTCGTGCACTTTTTTCTCTAAGATGCATCCCTAGAGAGATATAAGCAATTGAAGGTGTTTAAAAAGTCGAACTTGAAGCGCTTAATCTGGCCATAGCTCAAAATCCTGACGGTAGATTTTTTTGTGCCCATTGAGACTTTGATCAGGAGGTCAAAATACATAACATATGTCAATTTCAGCCAATTTGACCGAAGCCACTTTCCCATAAGAAGTGTGCGGGGTCCTTTGTTCTCTAATTTCGATCAGTTGATGGAAAGTGGGACCCGTCTTGCAATGATTAGGTAGGATGTCTGTCTTCTTTAAGAATATCCTGAATTCAGAAGCTGTTAGTCTGTATTTTTGCTTTTTTTTGCCAAACAGCAATCGCCAGTGGGTCGACCTCGTCGTTTTCCTGGTACAGACCGGTTATCGCACAGGAGTGGGAACCAGCTGCTGGGAGTTCACACGGGACCACAGTGCTATCCGAGGTGTGATCGATAGCTACAACCTGTGAGTACACAGGTAGATCGAACGGTGATCTTCCTGCTGTTAAGTTCGATGATCTGCGGTGTGTAGTGGGATCTATGATCCGTTGGTTCTGTGCTGATGAATAATCACATTGAAGAAATGGAGACGTGGATAATCGCCAGTTCTTTGTTCGATTCTGCTTAGAGCAGCCGCTGGCAGTTGGGAAATGAATCAGGAGGCAATGCCCGTATTACTTTTACGATGCGTGATAGTCCTTGTTATCAGTACGTTTTTTATACACCTTTAACAATTCAGTTATTCCATACCAACATACTAAACCTATCATTATCAAAAAACGCTGCAAATCCCTGCACAACGGTTTATTATTTTGTACAGAATACCCTCCTGTTACAGATCACAGGTCTACGTATAGATAACCTTTCTATATAATATTATGTAATATTCCATATACACATATTATGTAGATCGCAGACCCTCCGTAGGTGAGTACCTAACCCCGTACTCGTTACTACGTACCTACCTAAATCACGAGTTAAATGTTGCTAAAATAATTCTGCCGATGACAAACAATAACTAAAACGGCAAAAAGAAACGCACATAATGAAGTTCTGAAGGGAAATTGTTGATGTGGAGTGAAAAAAGTTGCAAACGTACCTACCAACAAATTCCAGCCCCTTCTTCGTAGATGTTATAATGAACCGTTGTGTAATAATTTGCCTTTGAGTAATGATTTACCACTGTGCAATAATAATTTACCCATCAATAATACTTCAACGTTTGTTCAAGCTTCACTACCTATCAACAAACTCCAAAAAAGCCATCATTTTTCAAATGAAATAATATCACAGAACAACCAACTCTACTTCATACTCCGCGATTATAATCAGGTGTAGCCCAGGCATATTAGTGCTAAAAAGGGGTCTAGCTTCCAAAAATTGCTCGAGAGCTGGAAATCGTTTTAACCCCTTCTGGGGGTGCTGAATGGTGGGTATCTGAGTTTGCGACGGTTTCTAGGTTGTGCTTCAGATTTGGGAGCCTAAAAACCACGAAATTTTCGCACTTTTTTCATTATTTCGCTCACAACTCGAAAACTACGCATCCTACAGAAAATATTACGCATACCTTTTTCAAAGAGCATTACATTTCGCGTCGAATGGCTTTTAGAACATTGGAATCGGTTCAGCCATTCAGCCACAATCGCCCGTCAAAGATGGGCCATTTTTACCAACTTGGCTTAAAAGTTGACAACCCTCAACTTCTAACGCCTGTAGGTCGAAAAGGACTGTGCCGATCGAAAAATGTCATGGGACTAAACGTGTAGGAAATTTAATTGTGAATCAGATGCGTTTTGAAATTTGAAATTAGCTTACTCCAGTGCTGAGATATGAATTTTAAACCGAAAGAGTTCGTAGCGCCAAATTTCCGCTAAGGCAGTCCCAACGCAGGAAACTTCGTCTGAACTCAAAACTTCTCACTTTTTTGCATTTTTTCAAGCAAAAGTGTGTTCTGATTGAATTTCAATATCATTAAATTTCATAATTGAGGACAAACGTTAATCAGTTCATGTATTCAGAACACTGTATTCTCAAAGTTTCTGATTTTTTAGGAGTACCTACCTACCTACTTAGTTGATCACTACGCGTCATAATCAAGTTTGTTACTGTTCTATAAAAAGAAAGTGTACCTATGTAATTAGTAGAGAATTGGTTGCAAGATACAGCCAAAGATTTTGTTAGGTAGTAAGGTCCTCTCATTTTTCGCATTCCAAAGGGGAGTAGGCGCCTGGCCACCTGGCTCTTTTGTCCTTCGACGCTCCCTTCTTCTCCCTCCTGCCCAGAACCGCGTCCCTTCCCTCTTCATCGGTCATCCCTTACAATAACGGAGGCTCAGTTTATCGTCCCTTTTCGAGCGAGTATGTGCGTTTCTCAACGTCGAATTCATTTCAATGGTTTTCTTTTATGACAAACGCGAGTTCACGTTGTGTAATGAGAATGAGTGATTTGAAGATAGCAGGCAAAACATGGCAAGTGTGAATTGTTTTATATGCGGAAATGTTGTACAAGAGGACGCGAATAGTGGGATATTAAAAGAGAAGTCACTTAAAACGTTCATTGAGGCCAGTAAGAGGAGAAAGGATGGACATCATACGTGGTTGCAAACACAGAAAGCTGTTATCGTTCACGAGAAGTGTCGTAAAGGGGTCTACACGAAGGAGTCTAACATTGCAAAGGCTGAAAAAGAAGCAGGAAAAGGAAGCTTGGAAACTCCAACTGCGGTGGAGAGATCAGGGCATGGAGGGAATGTGTTCATTGTGGGGGAGGACGTAGATTTATTGGTTTTGCTGACTGACCAAATATTATTGAACAGCGAAGATCAGACACAGTTGATTGACAACATATTCCTAATGAAACGCGGGAAGGGCAGTCAGGAAACCGTGATCTACAGTCCAAACAAGAGCAAGCTATCCTTGGATGCAAAACGAAACATCTTGTTTCTCCATGCCTTCAGTGGCTGCGACACGTCATCTTCTTTCTTCCGACAAGGCAAGGTCAAATTCTTCAACACTCTTGCCAAAAATCCTGACCTCCAAAGTGCTGTCTCGATTTTCCACAACCAAGAAGCCACTCCTGACCAGATTGCTGATGCTGGAGTAAAATTCACAGCAGCAGTTTACACAGGCAACAGTGGACAGTCTCTCAATCTCAACCAACTCAGATTCCAACTCTTCCAAAGGGCCCTCTCAAAAAACACCTTCAACTTGGCGTCGTTGCCCCCCACTGAACTGGCCGCTCACCAACATGCATTCAGGGCGTTTTTGCAGGTGCAGATATGGAGGGACCGAGAGATGAATGCTGAGCAATGGGGATGGAAATCTGACCAAGATGGTTTGATGCCTGTACAAACCACTCAGCCTCCAGCACCCGAAGCATTAGTAAATTCAGTTTCCTGCGCCTGCAAAACAGGGTGCAAAAATGCGTGTTCCTGCAGAAAATTTGGGCTCAAGTGCTCAGCCATCTGCGCCCACTGCAAGGGGCATGCATGCCTTAATTCAGTCAGTGAGCAGCATGACATAAACATCGACTCCGCGGAACCCCAGAGTGCTTCCGAAGACGAAGATGATCTGGAGACAGAAGATGGATCAGAAGTAGATGAGGAAGAGGAGCAGCAAGAACTAGAGTTCCCTGATCCCTCCCAAGAAGAAGAGTTCCATGAACAACCCGGACCCTCTACAAGAAGGACACACCGCTAGACATCTTATATGGTAAATTATTGCTATTGAGAATTAATTATTTTTGTAGTATAGCAAGTCCTGATAATCAGTATAATCAAACTATTGTTCTGCCAACAGGAGACGAGGTACTGGCCAAAAGAAGAAGACGGCTGCCAAAATCCCCCCATAATTATATGACCCATTTAAAACTCCCTGTTCAATTATAAATTCTAAACACTCTTTTTTATTTGTTATAAATACTTTGATGCAATGAACAACACTGTCTCATTTTGTCTTCCCTGTTCTATTTTTCTGTGATCGTCTGGTAACTCATTATTGGTTGATGGTTACCTCTTAATCACAGCTTGATATAACGATTTCCTAAGTTTAAATTGTTATATGAGTTGACTAAATGTACTTTTGCTTGAAAAAATGCAAAAAAGTGAGAAGTTTTGAGTTCAGACGAAGTTTCCTGCGTTGGGACTGCCTTAGCGGAAATTTGGCGCTACGAACTCTTTCGGTTTAAAATTCATATCTCAGCACTGGAGTGAGCTAATTTCGATTTTTCAAAACGCATCTGATTCACCATTAAATTTCCTACACGTTTAGTCCCATGACATTTTTCGATCGGCACAGTCCTTTTCGACCTACAGGCGTTAGAAGTTGAGGGTTGTCAACTTTTAAGCCAAGTTGGTAAAAATGGCCCATCTTTGGCGGGCAATTGTGGCTGAATGACTGAACCGATTCCAATGTTCTAAAAGCCATTCGACGCGAAATGTAATGCTCTTTGAAAAAGGTATGCGTAATATTTTCTTTAGGATGCGTAGTTTTCGAGTTGTGAGCGAAATAATGAAAAAAGTGCGAAAATTTCGTGGTTTTTAGGCTCCCAAATCTGAAGCACAACCTAGAAACCGTCGCAAACTCAGATACCCGCCATTCAGCACCCCCAGAAGGGGTTAAAACGATTTCCAGCTCTCGAGCAATTTTTGGAAGGTAGCGCACTAATATGCCTGGGCTAGTGACCCCTAGCAATGATTTTATCTCGGGCCAATTCCCGATTGTTAGCGCGTCCCTGGTGATGAGATTTGGGCTAAATGTATACAATTTCATTCACCCTGCTGTTCAAAAAGCCTGTCGGTGCAAAATTTTGGGCCTTACTGTGAAGGAACGATGCTCCGGGTGGTCTCAAAAAACTCGTAAGTTCAAGAGCTATTTAAAACCGTAAAAAGATTCACGTAAAACAAAGGTATAGACGTTCTGAAAATTTTAACCCCTATTTTGAACCCCGTATCGAAGAAGCCGGATCAATTATCGGATCCCTCCCCATTTCCACGAATGACGTGGTGTACGGTGTGAGGCAGATCGGGGCAGTTTCGACGCCCGAACCCCACCTATGTGTTGGACTCGGCTTTTCCAGGGGCCGGGTCCACCTCTCAACTCGGGGTAATGGCCCATCATAGCGCATGGGAGCCCAGCCCGGGTCGGTTTTACAACGAAGTGAATCACACGGCGTTGCGGGCGCTATGTAGGTCCCTCGGGGCCTCCCAGCACACCCCGCCGCCGTCTGTGGCGACCCTAATATCAGAGCCGGTGCAGTGCGATCGATGTACCCCCCTAGGACTTTGCACCCCCAGAATTAGGGGGTACAACCATGGTGCCACCGATGTACCCCCTCGCACGCGAGATGCCCAGGGGGGGTACAACGATGACACCGCGGATGTACCCCCCCTCTCATCCGAATAGGGGGTACATCGGTGGCACCACGGATGTACCCCCCCTCATTTACGACCAGTTTTGACAGCACTAGTCTAATCTTACCTGCGAATAGCTGCTGGGTGCCTGCGGATAGTGATTGTGTGGGGGTACAGCCGTGGTGCGGAGAGGACAGATCTCATAGGGGGTACAGCCCTGGTGCCACGGATGTACCCCCTTGGCGGAGAGGACAGAAGAGCTCATAGGGGGTACAGCCGTGGTGCCACGGATGTACCCCCTTGGCGGAGAGGACAGATCTCATAGGGGGTACAGCCCTGGTGCCACGGATGTACCCCCTTGGCGGAGAGGACAGAAGAGCTCATAGGGGGTATACACTTTAGTCTCTATACACTTTAGTCGCAGGCAAAGGAGAAGGATCAGAGCTGGTTCTCACCAGATTAACGCCCACGTGCTGTGTCCGACCGACTAGTGCTGTCAAAACTGGTCGTAAATGAGGGGGGTACATCCGTGGTGCCACCGATGTACCCCCTATTCGGATGTGAGGGGGGGTACATCCGTGGTGCCATCGTTGTACCCTCTCTTAAATTTTGTGCCATTGGGGGTACAACGATGGCACCACGGATGTACCCCCGGTACATTCATGGCGGGGGTACATCCATGGCCTTACACCGGCTCAAAGCCGCCGTTTGGACCTCTTGACACAGACGTGTCCCGTTTCGACGGGTCAGTCAGTGGCTGTCGCGCTTGAGCGTCGGAAACCCCATTTGACTGTATTGGGACGGAAGACGATCTCGCGACGTTTTGGGTTCGAGGGCGGCGAGCCACTCTGGTTGATCCTTCCAGTAGTCATATGCTTGTCTCAAAGCTTAAGCCATGCAAGTCTCAGTACAAACTGTATTAAAGTGAAACCGCAAAAGGCTCAGTAAACCAGTCATGATTCACTCGAGTATACATGACTGTCTTTGGATAACTGTGGTAATCCTAGAGCTAATACACAACCAAGTCCCGACCAGTCTGACTGGGAAGGACGCTTTTATTAGATCAAGACCAATCGCCCGGCTCGTCCGGGCGTTGCCTTGGTGACTCTAGGTAACACATCAGATCGCATGGTCTCAGCACCGGCGACTTATCCTTCAAATGCCTGACTTATCAACTGTCGATGGTAGACTCCATGTCTACCATGGTTGTAACGGGTAACGGGGAATCAGGGTTCGATTCCGGAGAGGGAGCCTGAGAAACGGCTACCACATCCAAGGAAGGCAGCAGGCACGCAAATTACCCACTCCCGGCACGGGGAGGTAGTGACAAAAAATAACGATACTGACAGTAACGTCGTGCTTCGAGGACCAACTAGACCCCGAGCGGAACCTATAAACCGAATTTCATCAATTTTGTTTCATGGTAATGTAGCGTGTTGAATTCCTAAGTTCTCTACTTACAAGATGGATGGCAAAGCCAGTGGGCGAGATAATTACTGGCGGAATTCACACACGTTCATTTGTTACCTGATTTGTAGGAGACAGTTGGCCTCGAGACAGCTTTGCACAGTACTGGCTCGAGTTCAGGAGACACGTTGCTGATAGAGAATCTAAAACTAGGCTTCTAGCAAGGTACGTAATGACTGAAGGTCCTGGGCAAGTGATGCAATGAACTAAATGAACAAGAGAATTTATTGAACGAAACAACCTGACAAAGTTAAAGGGGATCCACGGGGTACGGCAATTTAGAGACAGACTTTCAAGAGAAATGATGTTCGCGAAAATAACGGGGCTCGATACAAGGCAAAGGGACTGAATTTAAGATAGTCAACTAAATATGTGCAATGTGTTGAACGAATGTTGTGGGGTGTACGGTATCACCAGAGTCGGGTGAAATGCTCCTGAAGGGGTGTAATACGGGGTACTGTGGGTACGACTGCACGTGGTCGAGGGGTGCAACGTTAGGCTCAGGCTCGGGGGTAGCAAGTTTTACCTGTAGGGGTTCTGCAACAGAACGGAAGAATCCCTCTGTTACTTCTGGCAAAATGCCGTGAATTATTGGACACCTGAAGGGCACTGCTACTGATAGTCGCAAATGGATCGTAAGGGTTAAGGGTGTAAATCCTACCTCTTCCTGGGAACCTGGCAGGAACTCGTCTGGGCAACCTCCTGGTTGCGGGCTTCGGGCTCGTGCGGTCCGCTGCTCCGGCGTCCAACCCAATGGCGAAAAGGTATCGCCTGAAACAGGATACTTCCGCGGCAGTACAACAGTTACAACTCAACGTTGTACCCCTGTGCTTCCTGGCTGGCCTCCACTCTCCTCCTCTCGCGGTCGTCGTACAATTTAGTAAATCCAGAGGGGAAAGCAAAATGAAAGATCCGGTTCGTCAACAATACATTGCACAAAATAATCCCTATCAATCGCTGAAGGCTCTAACTCAACTCTGTCTCAATCTCAAACTAAGGTCCCAGGTAAAACAGAATAAACAATCGCAGGTCTGGTCTCCGAGAAGTCTTCAGTCTCTTGTGTCGTGTCATGGCGGCCGCAATTGGTTTTATGCACCACCCCTCCCTTCGCGAATCCGCCCCTTCGTGGCGTGGGGAAGTGGCGCAGACGGCTCCTGCGCTGGTGGTTCCGTCGGTTGATATCGATCGCGTATCGATCGAGGACTGCCCGGATCACGAATGCAAGATGGCGATGTTCGGACGTCCCACAACGTGGTTTCGACATCTTACAGTAACTAAGAAAAGTGGAAAATATTTTTATTGCATTTTCGGGTTCTACATACCTTTAAACGTAAACCATCAAATTTTGAGGAAGGTTAGAATTTTTTTTTTTCATGCTCGATTCCAATGGTTCATTATTGAAAATAATAAACCAAAACTTGAATAATTTATCATAGAAAGCAACTTGCGGCGATCAAAATACGATACAACTAGATCAAAATGTGTTGAAAATAAATTACAAAAAGTCAAGGAAAAAATCGTTTTGCATCCTTACAACACCCTGGAGTGGAGACACCAGTACTCGATTTAGGACTTATCTGGGTACTGACCACAGAAAACAGTGATCGACGCAAAAGGGGTAAATAATCAACCGCTGTGTAAAAATTAACATTTTTTTCCAAGATAGCCATTGCAATATCGAGTTACGAAGAATACTCTTTTAAAGGTTGGAACATAAGTAGTCCACAATTATTATTATTTGGAACGAAGGCCTTGAGACGTCAGATAGAATCGCGTTTTGCATCACAAAATATATATCCAGACAAGGTCTGGTCTTTTAATGCAGAAAAATAGGGGAAAGCTTGGATTCTAGTTCTGTTTCTCTTAACCGAAGTGATATAGAACTGTATTTGTATTTTAGAATTTGCATTATTTGTATTATTTGTGATATAGAACTGTATTTGAATGTATTTGTATAAAATTTTTGTAATACCTACTTATATTATATTATTTTTATTATATTTCTTTGTGCTGCAACGAGATTCCTCTTTTTTCTGTTTTGTACGAGAAAACTATTGTTTTTATTAATTTCAGCACTCCTACAATCACATCATTCCACGAGTCAGAGCAATCCAGGTAAATACTCGTAGAGGTATGTGTGTATGTAACTACAAAATACTCAAATATAGCATTTCCAAGTCAAATTCAATTTTTTCCAAACCAAATCCAACTTTTTCCATTTCAAATTCAACTTTTTCCAAGTCAAATTCAACTTTTTTCCATTTCAAATTCAACCTTCCCCGACTTCATCAAAAAATATAAGCTTTAATAAACTGAATTGTGAACCCCATTACTCTTTTTGTTGCATTATTTAAGGCTTAAATTGAACAACACTATAGTGGTTCAGTGCAGGTACGAGGTAAGTATGTGTGTTTTTTATTTTTATTTTTTCATTACAATTTAAAATTTTCCTTTTGTGAACAACTGAAGGAATATAATTTTTGCGTTTGCAAATTCTTCGTGTTGCACAAAGAAAATTACTTCTTTAATGCTTCTTTCGTTGCCCATCAAACCTTCTGATTAATCGAACGCTCCACATCAGATGTAAACTGTATGTTTGTATGACATCAGATTTGGTGCGTTCGATTAATCAGAAGGTTTTTGATGGGCAACGGAATAGGCATTAAATAAATAATTTTCTGTGTGCAACACGAAGAATTTGCAAACGCCAAATTTATGTTCCTTATTTCAGGTGAAGGTTCACAAAAGGAAAATTTTAAATTGTAATGAAAAACGCTGCAAATCCCTGCACAACGGTTTATTATTTTGTATAGAATACCCTTGTGTTACAGATCACAGCTCTATGTATAGATAACCCTTCTATATATGATATGTACTATTCTATTATATACATATTATGTAGATCGCAGACCCTCCGTAGGTTAGTACCTAACCCCGTACTCGTTACTAGGTACCTACCTAAATCACGAGTTAAATGTTGCTAAAATAATTCTGCCGATGACAAACAGTACCTAACAAAAAGAAACACACATAATGAAGTTCTGAAAAGAAATTGTTGTTGAGGAGTGAAAAAAGTTGCAAAAGTACCTACCAACAAACTCCAGCCCCTTCTACGTAGATGGTATAATGAACCGTTGTGTAATAATTTACCGTTGAGTAATGATTTACCGTAGTAATAATTTACCCATCAATAATACTTCAACGTTTGTTCAAGTTTCACTACCTACCAACAAACTCCAAAAGAGCCATCATTTTTCAAATTAAATAATATCACAGAACAACCAACTCGACTTCATACTCCACCAATATAATCAGGTGATCCCTACCAATGATTGGCCGTATTCACAAATTCCTAGGGGTGGGCGCGTCTCTGGTTACGAGATTTGGTTTGAATTGTATACAATTTCATTCACACTGGAGTCGAAAATGCTTGTCGGTGCAAACTTCGGGGCCTTACTGTGAACGAACGGCTGGACGTACGATGCTCCGGATGGTCTTAAAAAACTCGCAAGTTCAAGAACTATTTAAAACCGTAAAAATATTTACGTAAAAAAATGGTATAGGCGTTTTGAAAATTTCAACCCCTATTTTGAACCCCTTAGAGATGACTCACAGTAACGTCGAGCTTCGAGGACCAACTAGACGCCGAACGGAACCTATAACCCGAATTTCATCAATTTTTTTTCATGGTAACTAAGAAAAGTGGCCCGTACGGCGTACGGCGTACGGCGGACAGACAGAAATATTTTTATTGCAGTTTTGGATTCTACATACCTTGAAACGTAAACCATCAAATTTTGAGGGGGGGTAAGAATTTTTTTTTCATGCTCGATTCCAATGGTTCATTATTGAAAATAATAAACCAAAAAACCTACGTTCGGTGAACAATCGGGATTAGAGAGGAGTGATTTTTTGAAAATAATTATGTAATTTTATGTACAGTTCATTTTACTCACACTGTAGGAATAATGCTAGTCTTATGCTTTTATTTATCCTGTAATTGTTGTCATCCATAGATGAGTGGTGGACCGCCAGTTGTGGAGTGGCTGAGGGCCACGAGGAGAACCGCTCACCAGGTCAAAGCTACCGCTCGCCTTTGGGCTCATCTCCCTGGCAGGTGGCCATCTTCACAATACCTCGAACTGGTGTGTATTACCCAGGGTTGGAAAAAAAACAGTTTTTTAAATTTAAATACAAAAAACAGTTTTTTTTGTTTAAACAGTTTAAAACGTTTTTTTCCTATGTGAGACAAAGGTTTTTTTTAGGCTGTTTAAAACTGTTTTAAACAAGTTTTTAAAGATTGCTCATCAAGCAGTCAAGCACTATGGTAGCTTGTGTGGATACAAAAGATTGGCACAAAACATAGTGCTTTAGGTAACAGGGCTGAGAAAGAAACCATCCAAATTTTTTCTTTTTAAACCATGGCTGAATATTTTTATTACAATTTAATGTAGTTATAAACTCATACCTACCTACGACATAATTTGCTGAAAATGAAAATTAATTTTGAGAAACCCCGATCACAATTTACAAATGAAGTAAAGCAAAAAATACGCATAGGTACACAAATTATGCTCTAGAATTCAGGTGTTTCAGCACGGCCAAGCTTTGTCTATTCCGCAGTTTTGAATGAACCACTCCGAATGTGGAGAACAGCCCTTCGATGCCTGCTGAAGACGTGGTGGCGGTGGTCAGAAATTTTATTCCCAAGTGCCTTCCACCAAGGAAAAATATTCAGGGGGGTACGTAATGCATTGACTTTCGCAGAACGGGGAGGTGAATTTATAGCGAATTCACCATTCAAATGAAAAAACGCTGCAAAGTCCTTGTCACATGGGTTTATTATTCTATTGGACATACCTACAGAAACGTTGGCTGTTCATTAATTGTTTCTTTCATGCGTAATAATCGAAATAGCTACTTCTGATGGTTTCCATTAATTTTGGCCCCCACAACACAAATTAGGTACGCTCTTTTGGTTTATTATTCTCTGAATAATACACCTATGTAATCGCTCAGCAAACAATTTTTATAACCCCCCCTCAAACTTTTTTCTTTTCCGTTTCAAGGTGCGTAGATTCAAAAAATGCAATGTCCGTCCGCCGTACGCCGTCCGCCGTATCACGTGTACAGGCTTCATTTTCGGTCTAAAAAAGTCGTTCTTTCGCACACATGCTCTATTTGGGCCCTAGTTGTGTCCCGAAACTTTTCAGCCCGATCGGAATATACCCAGGGGTGTTGTGAGTGAAAATGTGTGTAAAAATAGGTACTTTTGCGTTTTAGCAACATGTTGGTAACATGAGCTTTTGAGGTATCGTTTTCCATGTTTTTGTGGACGAGAAGATGGAATATGAGGTCGATTTTGGCCAAGGAGTGGAAAATTGAGGTTGTACCAGATGTTCAGCTCCCAAAATTGATTTTTTATGAGGCAAAAACCTGCGAAATCGTCTGAAATCACCATCAATTTGTAGAATAGCACTAGGAAAAGTTTCAACACGTAGATCAAGACGATTAAGTGGCACTACCAATGATCATGGATAATTTGAAAAAAAAAAAAAGATCGTACCTACCTAATTTGTGTTTTGGGGGCCAAAATTGGTGGAAACCATCAGAAATAGCTATTTCAATTATTTCACATGAAACAAACAATAAATGTAGGTACAGCCAACATTTCTGTAGAATAATAAACCCCATGTGACAAGGACTTTGCAGCGTTTTTTTTTTTTTTTTTTAACTATCTTTGATCATTGGTAGTGCCACGTCTTGACACTTTTTCCAGTGTTATTATACACACTTATGGTGATTTCAGACGATTTCCCAGGTTTTTCACTCATAAAAAATCAATTCTGGGAGCTGAACATTTGGTAGAACTCAATTTTCCACTCTTTGGTCAAAATCGACTTCATATTCGGTCTTCTCGTCCCCAAAAACATAGAAAACGATATCTCAGAAGCTCATGTTACCAATATGTTGCTAAAACGTAAAAAGTACCTATTTTTACACACATTTTCACTCATAACACCCCTGGGTATATTCCGATCGGGCTGAAAAGTTTCGGGACACAACTAGGGCCCAAATGGAGCATGTGTGCGAAAGAACGACTTTTTTAGACCAAAAATGAAGCCTGTACACGTGATACGGCGGACGGCGTACGGCGGACGGACATTGCATTTTTGGAATCTATGCACCTTGAAACGTAAAAGAAAAAAGTTTGAGGGGGTGTTATAAAAGTTTTTGCTGAGCGAATACATAGGTGTATTATTCACAGAATAATAAACCAAAATCAATTCTGGGAGCTGAACATTTGGTAGAACTCAATTTTCCACTCTTTGGTCAAAATCGACTTCATATTCGGTCTTCTCGTCCCCAAAAACATAGAAAACGATATCTCAGAAGCTCATGTTACCAATATGTTGCTAAAACGTAAAAAGTACCTATTTTTACACACATTTTCACTCATAACACCCCTGGGTATATTCCGATCGGGCTGAAAAGTTTCGGGACACAACTAGGGCCCAAATGGAGCATGTGTGCGAAAGAACGATTTTTTTAGACCGAAAATGAAGCCTGTACACGTGATACGGCGGACGGCGTACGGCGGACGGCGGACGGCGGACGGCGTACGGCGGACGGACATTGCATTTTTGGAATCTATGCACCTTGAAACGTAAAAGAAAAAAGTTTGAGGGGGGGTTATAAAAATTTTTAGCTGAGCGATTACATAGGTGTATTATTCAGAGAATAATAAACCAAAACGCTGCAAATCCCTGCACAACGGTTTATTATTTTGTATAGAATACCCTTCTGTTACAGATCACAGCTCTATGTATAGATAACCCGTCTATATAATATAATATGTACTATTCTATGCATATTATGTAGATCGCAGACCCTCCGTAGGTTAGTACCTAACCCCGTACTCGTTACTAGGTACCTACCTAAATCACGAGTTAAATGTTGCTAAAATAATTCTGCCGATGACAAACAGTACCTAACAAAAAGAAACACACATAATGAAGTTCTGAAAAGAAATTGTTGATGGGGAGTGAAAAAAGTTGCAAAAGTACCTACCAACAAACTCCACCCCCTTCTACGTAGATGGTATAATGAACCGTTGTGTTATAATTTACCGTTGAGTAATGATTTACCGTAGTAATAATTTACCCATCAATAATACTTCAACGTTTGTTCAAGTTTCACTACCTACCAACAAACTCCAAAAGAGCCATCATTTTTCAAACGAAAAAATATCACAGAACAACCAACTCGACTTCATACTCCGCCAATATAATCAGGTGATCCCTACCAATGATTGGCCGTATTCACAAATTCCTATTGTGGGCGCGTCTCTGGTTACGAGATTTGGTTTGAATTGTATACAATTTCATTCACACTGGAGTCGAAAATGCCTGTCGGTGCAAACTTCGGGGCCTTACTGTGAACGAACGGCTGGACGTACGATGCTCCGGATGGTCTTAAAAAACTCGCAAGTTCAAGAACTATTTAAAACCGTAAAAATATTTACGTAAAAAAATGGTATAGGCGTTTTGAAAATTTCAACCCCTATTTTGAACCCCTTAGAGATGACTGACAGTAACGTCGAGCTTCGAGGACCAACTAGACGCCGATCGGAACCTATAACCCGAATTTCATCAATTTTTTTTCATGGTAACTAAGAAAAGTGGCCCGTACGGCGTACGGCGGACAGACAGAAATATTTTTATTGCAGTTTTGGATTCTACATACCTTGAAACGTAAACCATCAAATTTTGAGGGGGGGTAAGAATTTTTTTTTTCATGCTCGATTTCAATGGTTCATTATTGAAAATAATAAACCAAAATGACCCATCGGTAAATTTCTCCGGAACGCCAAAAGTTCGAACAAAGGAACAAACCCAAGTTCATTTCTATTTCCGAGAATTTCCAGGCGGGTGGTAGCTGGTAGGTATCTAACTTGTCATTCTGACTACTGGCTAATGGCGATGGAAATCTATTGTACCTATTATGTTTTTTGTTGCTCATTTCTAATGAGGTCAATGTCATTTTCCTCCTATATAGGTCCAGTTTGAAACAACTCACGAAGGGCATGTTTAAAACAGTATTAAACCATGTTTTAAACACAATTTAAAACGAATGTTTTAAAACACCCCTTTTTCCAAAAATGCTTTTAAAACACTGTTTAAAACAAATGTTTGAATTAAATGTTTGAAACATTACCAACCCTGGTATTACCTAATAAGCACTGTGAAAATGAGTAAAACTGAAACTAGACCCTGAATCAAAATATGACCCTCTTTAATTCGGCTCATAGAATTCTTTGACATATCTCAAGGAATTTCCAAACTTGGGGTCCTGTGCCAGTTTTGAAGAAAACCAGGCAAACAACAAAACTGCTGCAACGTCCTTGTCACATGGGTTTATTATTCTATTGGACATGATACAGAAATATTGGCTGTTCATTTACTGTTTCTTTCGTGTGCAATAATTGAAATGGTTATTTTTTATGGTTTCCACCAATTTTGGCCCCCAAAAACACGAATTGGGCTCGGTTTAAATTTTTAAAAAATTTCACCAATTTTGGTCACTGATAGTACCAATTATTTGTCTTCATTCACCCGCTAATAATACTTCTAGTGTTATACAAATTTATGGTGATTTCAGACAATTTCCCAGGTTTTTTAGCGAATTTTCGAAGAAAAGGAAGCTATTGTTCTCGGTCCAAAATTTTTAAGACTCGAATTTCCGAAAGATTTTTATACCAAAATCCGTTTCAGACCATCCTGAATTCACTGCCGAAAGACACCAAAAATTATATGTATATATATATATATTTATATATTTATTATGTATGTGTCATTCCAGACGATAACTCTCGAAAGAATTGAGATAAAAAGTTCAAATTTGCACGAAAAATCTGTCTTGGCAATCGACAGGCTAAGTTCGAAGATGGGCAGAATCGGGTCACTCTAAGGGGGAGTTTTGGGGAATTTTAGGGGGGGAAAATTACCCATAAATTCCCAAAATGAAAAAGTCTGACAAGTGACACCTCGTTTTAAAGGTTTTTGTACGCTGAACACGATGGTGAAATCAGAATTGCGATATCTCATTCCATTCTCAAACTGGAGCACTTTGAAGATGAAGGAACGTGGTTATTTCTTGAGATGTTCTTCCTGGTTCGTCTGCTCTAATCTGATAACGGAATGGGATATCGCAATTCTGACTTCACCATCGTGTTCAGCGTTGGAAAATCTACAAACCGAGGTGTTACTCGGCAAAAAATGGAACAAAAAATTTGTTACGTATCCAATACCTACTCTTCTGGTATTCAAAACATTTTTGATTTCCCCCTCCCCCTCCTTCCACCCCAAATTTTACTTTGCGTAAAACTACTCCTGTTCTAATTTTGTATGGTATCAAGTTGGGAAAACATTGGCCGAAAATTAATTTTCAGAAAATTTTAGGCGGAGGAGGAAGATGCCGAAAACTTCGAAAATTCGCTCTTATAGCCATGCTGCATGACTGTGGTTTTTTGACTCATATTTTAAAATGAATTTCGGGAGCTTAACCTTCGTTACAACCTCAATTCTTCACTCTTGGGTCAAAACCATCTAGGACAGATAAGACCTGGTGTTGGAAAACATTGTAGGCAAGCTGGAAATAGTTTTAATCGCTTTATTATATCCAACTGAAATATCCCAGGTTTGCACCATCCGCTGCGAACTTCGAAGGTGGGGGCCAAAAAGACCACGACATTTTTGGGTTTTTCCTCCAGATTTTTGCTTATTACTACTAAAACGTGCATCCTACAGCAAAATTTACTCATACCTATAAACTTTTTCAGCGATGTTGATTTCGGCCATACTGCTGGGTCAAATTACAAGTTGTGGATAGTCAATCTACGCAGAATGTAGCGTACATTCTACGCATTCTTCGCATGTGTGTACATTCTGCGTAGATTGACTATCCACAACTTGTAATTCGACCCAGCAGTATGGCCGAAATCAACATTGCTGAAAAAGTTGATAGTGTCATAGGTACCTACCTACGTACCTAACGGCCGTACCGTCGAAACGGCTGTTCTAAATGAAAAAACGTATAGAATGAAAGTTTTAGAGCATCAAATTCTGCGTTCATCAAGCACCTTAAAAGTCAGATTCGGTCTAGTCTAGAAATAGAATATTCATTATTGTCTATTTTTCTGTTATCCGCGAAGTTGGCATGTAAGGTGCTTGCTGAACGCAGAATTTGATGCTCTACCTCTACAACTTTCATTCCAAAAGCTTTTTTCATTTAGAACAGCCGTTTCGACGGCACGGATGTTTTAAGTCACTACCCAAGTAGGTTTATCAACTTAATCACTGATGTTGGTAAAGATGGTAATTTTTTTACCACTGATTTCGGCCATAATACCGGGTCGAATTACAAGTCGTACAAGGCACAAAATGTTCGGAATTTTTTCATATTTCCGATACTGAATTAAATTCTGCGTCAATTGACTGGGTAGTCAATAGACGCATAATTTAATGCTTTTTAATTTATGCATAAGTAATTTTTCTGTAGGTTGCATGTTTTAGGAGTAATAACCAAAAATATTAAAAAATTCCGAACATTTTGTCCCCCCCCCCCCTCCCCTTGAAGCTCGCAGTGGGGTAAACAACGTATGATTGACAGGGTGCCGCGGAAAGATTGGAGAACTGAACATTGTCATGATTTTGCATGATACTCGTAATAACTGGAAAGGGTAAGGATATATTAATTCGCTAGTATTTATTTTAATATTAAACAAATATATGCAAATTTAATAGAAATTTAAAAATACAAATAATAACAAATAAATACAAATTTAAATAATTTGAACATCTAAAGGTTTCAGAAATATATCATGGGGTTTATCTCAAAGGTAGTAATATCCATA
Organism: Leptopterna dolabrata; assembly: GCA_954871275.1. Lineage (NCBI taxonomy): Eukaryota > Metazoa > Arthropoda > Insecta > Hemiptera > Miridae > Leptopterna > Leptopterna dolabrata. The sequence goes on along the minus strand of OX940982.1, from coordinate 44,422,962 downwards.
ATATTGATAAAGTACCTATCCCAAGTAGCATTTAATGGAAATTATACAAGGCACCTAATTAATTAGGTATCTGAAATTTGAGGATTCGGCTACCCCTCAGTAATGAGGGTGAGGCATGTATCGCCCTTTTGGAGAATTTTAACGTTCATATGGTTCCGAATTTGAAATAACTTCACAGAATTCTACAGTGAGTTACCTACTCTTCTGCGAAGACTAAAGATGGGACAAGGCTGCGCACAACTAAACGCCTTCTTGGCTCCCTAACGTACTCGTAGGCAGTTGAAGCACCTGTTTTGGTTTATTATTTTCAATAATGAACCATTGGAATCGAGCATGAAAAAAAAAAAATCTTACCCCCCCTCAAAATTTGATGGTTTACGTTTCAAGGTATGTAGAATCCAAAACTGCAATAAAAATATTTCTGTCTGTCCGCCGTACGGGCCACTTTTCTTAGTTACCATGAAAAAAAATTGATGAAATTCGGGTTATAGGTTCCGTTCGGCGTCTAGTTGGTCCTCGAAGCACGACGTTACTGTGAGTCATCTCTAAGGGGTTCAAAATAGGGGTTGAAATTTTCAAAACGCCTATACCATTTTTTAAATATTTTTACGGTTTTAAATAGTTCTTGAACTTGCGAGTTTTTTAAGACCATCCGGAGCATCGTACGTCCAGCCGTTCGTTCACAGTGAGGCCCCGAAGTTGGCACCGACAGGCATTTTCGACTCCAGTGTGAATGAAATTGTATACAATTCAAACCAAATCTCGTAACCAGAGACGCGCCCACAATAGGAATTTGTGAATACGGCCAATCATTGGTAGGGATCACCTGATTATATTGGCGGAGTATGAAGTCGAGTTGGTTGTTCTGTGATATTATTTAATTTGAAAAATGATGGCTCTTTTGGAGTTTGTTGGTAGGTAGTGAAACTTGAACAAACGTTGAAGTATTATTGATGGGTAAATTATTACTACGGTAAATCATTACTCAACGGTAAATTATTACACAACGGTTCATTATACCATCTACGTAGAAGGGGCTGGAGTTTGTTGGTATTTTCACTCCTCATCAACAATTTCTTTTCAGAACTTCATTATGTGTGTTTCTTTTTGTTAGGTACTGTTTGTCATCGGCAGAATTATTTTAGCAACATTTAACTCGTGATTTAGGTAGGTACCTAGTAACGAGTACGGGGTTAGGTACTAACCTACGGAGGGTCTGCGATCTACATAATATGCATAGAATAGTACATATTATATTATATAGACGGGTTATCTATACATAGAGCTGTGATCTGTAACAGAAGGGTATTCTATACAAAATAATAAACCGTTGTGCAGGGATTTGCAGCGTTTTTAAATCATTTTGATCGAAATAATAAGGGAAAGCTATCCAAATATTATCGACAACAAACGTATGTGCAAATGTTTTACAATACGCCCGGACCTAGTTTTGTCAGTAAACTTTTCATTTCTTACAGCAGCACTGCAATCTGGGAATCCAAGAGTAGTTCGTGTTGCAGCGCATTTGGATCTAATTTGCGTTGGAACCATCATCACTCCCTCTATAATCATAACAGGTTAGTTGGTTAAGGAATAATTGGTTACAGTTGAACGAAATTTTATTCTGGAGGACTAGAACGAATTTTATCACATATCAGATCACACTTGATAGAAGATTATGGGCTAGGCGCCCATTGCCTAATTTATAATTGGAGATTGTTTTCAGCTGCAAGCTGCCTTTTCATGGAAAACACCAGAAAACCTATTCGACCAGAGATGTTGAGAGTGGTTGCGGGAAAACAGCTTTTATCTCTCAAACTTGAAAGGCACGCCCAGAAAAGAGAAGTAAATCCAATAATTTCTATACGAAAAATGTGGCTCTCATTTCCCGGAGGGATAATCAGAAAAACGATGAGTAAATCATTTGAGGAAATAGTTGAGAGGTGAAGAAATGCGACTCCAGTGAGATTCGATCCTGCAACCTTCTGCTGCGCATGCAGAAGGCCAGTGGGCAATTTTCGTGTTACAACTTCTCCTTTTTTGGCCAAATTCTGTTCAATAACGGAAATTAACACTTACTTACCACATAATAACTTCCCAATATTGGGGACCATATTGTTGCGGCGTCCCCAGCAATGATATCTGGGCTGAATGTATACAATTTGATTCACCCTCCTGTTGACCAAGCCTGTTGGTGTTAGTGTAAACTTCAGGGCCTCACAGTGAAGGGATGGCGGTTGGACGTACAATGCTCCGGGTGGTCTAAAAAAAACTCCCAATTTCGAGGACTATCATTTAAAAACGTTAAAAAATTCGAGCGTCCTGGAAATGTCAACCCTTATTTTTCACTTCGCGGACCAACTAGACCCCAAATGGGACCTACACACGAAATTTCATTAATTTTGTAACGCTGGACAAATTATTGTATTGAAATTTTGAACGTAGTATTAATATATTTATATTAAATACACCATAGAAAATTATTTACTTCAATGATGCGGAAAAAGTATAGCTTCATTTTTTTTAGTAGGTACCTACCATCCAAGGTAACCCTTTTTCTCAAGTTGTAGAGAAGGTATTACACTCAAACTTGGGAACGATTATAACCAGTTACGGTACATTATTCTATACATTACAATATACGTTATTATATAAGAGGGAAACTTCTACAAAAATGGGGAGGGGAAAATTTTCGTTTTTTACTTTTTTTTAAACTCTACTACTTTAGGTGCCTACTACTTTAGGGTGTAAACTGAAGAGCTTTGGGCGGTTTACTCTCAATTCCCATCACGAAATCGATAGAACATAGAACATTGATGAAAGAAGGTTTTGTAATAGTTTGTTGTGAGTCTATCGAGTAGTTTTCATAGTTTGAAAAAAGAAAAAATGTTCAGGAAGCGCCTTTGAAGTTTGGAGGAAGTCGACAGCGATCGATTTAGAACCTGAAAATAACCTTTCAGTTTTTTGTCTTTCGTGCGTGTGTTTGTATCAGTTCGTTTTGAGTTGGCGCTCGGCGCGAACTTTTATTTTGAACAGTTTTGTGAATACTGTGATCTGTGTGTTTGTGTGTTCATCATGGCAAAACCCAAAGGTGTTTTCCAAAAACCCAGTAAAGTTTTCACGGGTAGACGAAGGCATGATGTAGTTCCTGTTTTCGTGGGCATTCCAGAACATTCTACAACTTCAGTCGCATCTCGCATGACATCAGATTCTGTTCCGACTACAATAATAAATTACCTGTTATTGAATTATTATGTTGGATTATATTGAAGAAGGTACGCTATTTCATTTCCTATGTTAATATTTTATTGAATAGAACTGAGTAAGTACTACAAGGGTATAATGTACCTACGAGCTTGTAGGTACATGCTTGGAATTGTGCATAGGACAAAAAAGTCCCACCTCGCGAACAACATACTGAGTCAGAATGAATGATTTATTAATAGAAAATATTGAAAAAAAGCAACCTACGTACCTACTACATGTCCAAAAAAATGCAGCCATCCAAGTAGCTTGTAAAAGGAAAAATGAGAAACTAGGTAATAATTTGTAGAATAAAGTACCTAAATAAAAATGACAAAATACTTGGCTGGGGCGTAAGTAAATGACAAGAGTTATGAAGCGGGGAGGAAAAAATAAGCAAACAAGTTAGGAAGAGTAAGTACAAAGGTTTGATGGGTTGAAGATGACCAATGAGGAAGCCTTCTCAGCTAGGAAGTGCCGATCAACTGCCGGCTGAAAATACCCAGGGATTGGCCACAAAGCAGACCATTCCATGCCCTCTTCCCCGCCACAGGAATTGAATGATTCATAGCTCGACTAGTGCGCCCCAAAACAGGTTTCTCTGGAAGAGCTACCCATATTACAAGGATTTAATTCTTTGATTTCATTTGGAGCACTTCCAATCACCGAATTTTTCATTTTGCTTGTTATAGTCGATTCAGGATATAATTATTCTAGTTTCAAAGTGGTACAAAAAAAATTATTTTCATAATTTTTACCAAAAACTAGCTAAAATAACGCATCTATCTGACTAGGCATTGTAGAAGATTGGAGGTTCGATTCTTGCTGGAGTTGTGCTAGGTTCACATGGTGACGCAATTCCAGACGGCAGTCCGGCACGGCTACGCGTTCTGCAATACTATTGGCCAGCGCAAAATGGATTATTTCAACGCAATGTCTTGGATACTATATCAAAATCTCCAGATATTTTCCACTGTCGGATCCGTTGCTGTATCTGCGAGGTTACTGCGCACACTTCTCCTGATCGGTTGTCAGCCATATTGAAATTCGACATTTGTGTTTGTTTTTGCGGTTTCGAATTCGAGCAATTGTTTGTTTTTTGCGTTAGCGTTTTGTGATTCCACTGCCATGTGAACGCCTCAGCGGCAAAAATTCCGGCTAAAGCGGCTTAAAGCTAGGTTCACATGGAGACGCAATTCCGGACGGCAATCCGCCACGGCAACGCGTTTGCCGGAGCTTTTGCCGCAAAGGCGTTCACATGGCAGCAGAATCGTAACAAAACGCTAACGCAAAAAACAAACAATTGCTCGAACTCGAAACCGCACAATCAACCACAAATTAATGTCGAATTTCAATATGGCTGAACAACCAAACAGGAGAGGTGTGCGCAGTAACCTCTGCACAGATACAGGAACGCATCCGACAGCGGAAAATATCTGGAGGTTTTGATATAGTATCCAAGGCACTGCGTTGCAAAATTCCATTTTGCGTTGGCCAGTAGAATTGCAGAACGCGTAGCCGTGCCGGACTGCCGTCCGGAATTGCGTCTCCATGTGAACCTAGCTTTAGACTTTCTTAACCTCAACACTTTCCAACATTTTCCTCAAATACAGTGATAATAGGCATCTCTGGTAATAATAGATCATTTCAGCATTACTATCAAAAGTGGTTGATGGGTACCTACTGAAATATTCAACATAAGAAAATATGGTCTCCATTTTAAGAATATAAACTGGCCAAATTTGAGTTCTAGCGAATTTTAAATGAAAGTGACGCTATTGCAATGGGTACATAATTTTCAGAACACGAATTTTTGAAATTTTTTTATAGGCACCGTTTCAGAGCATCCTCAATTCATCCCTAGATTTTAACAAAAATTTCTGTGTACATGTGTATTTACATATTCATTTATATGTCACTCCTAACAATATCTGACCTTGGGTAGGTACATGATAAAAATTCCAAATTTCGCCATAACGTTCTTATTGCCATTTTAGTTACTTTTCAAACACAATAGCTGGGTCATTTGGATTTTTTGGGGTCAACAATCGATGTTAAGGGCTGAAATCAGTATTGATTCAACTGACGTTGTGTGGAATTGAGATTCACGACCAGTGGCGTAGCCAGGATTGTTGAATGGGGGGGGGGGTTATCGGAATTCGAAAAAAAATTCCTGTCATGCAGCATGGCTATAAGAGCGAATTTTCACAGAAATATTCCTGATATTGTGTAAAAAGAAACCATACCACTTCTTAAAATAATATAATTTTTCGTGATTTTAGCCATTTTTACCGATGTTTGACCCTAATAAAGTCAAATTTGACCCACTTGTTTTCTTTTTGGTCCGTCCGTCGTGATTAATCATACCACACAACGTCAGGTGAATTGATATTGATTTTAGCAATTAATAACGATTTTTTACCCCCAAATCAAAATCTGACCCTTACTCTGTGTGAAAAACAACCGAAATGGCCTTTTCTGTCTTCACTCACCCTTCCGTACCACGACCAGTGATTTTATATAAATTGTTTTGCAATTTCAGCCGTTTTTACCGACTTTTGACCCCTAAAAACTCCAATTTGACCCCTTGGAATTTTTGAAAATTGCTCATCTTCGAACTCATCCTTTCGTTTGTAAACACACACGTTTTGGAGAAATTTGGAATTGTCATCATGTACCCGTCAGATATCATCTGGAGTGGCACGTAAATAATAAATAAATTTTTGTTAAAATCTAGGGGTGAACTAAGGATGTCTGAAACGGATTTGCCTACAAAAATATTTCAAAAATTCATGTTCTGAAAACGTTACCCATAGCAATAAAATCATTTTCTTTGAAAATTCGTTAATAAGGTTTGACATTACAAAGAAAGCTGAATTTAAATTGAATTTAACAAAGCACTAAATGTTACAGGTAACGTTAGGTAAGATAAACTGATGAAATAAAACATTTATTTGGCAACAATGTTCGCGAATTTTCAAGGAATGAAGCTATTGCAATGGGTCCAAAATTTTCAGAAAATACGTTTTTGAAATTGTTATAGGCAAATCCGTTTCAGAGCATCCTGATTTGATGTCTAGATTTTAACAAAACTTTATACGTATATTATATATATTTATTTATGTGTCACTGCAGACGATATCTGACCTTGGGTACGTGATAAAAATTCCAAATTTCGCCAAAATGTTCTTCTTGCCAAACAAAGGATGAGCAACTTTCAGAAATTCGAAGGGAGTCAAATTTGAGTTTTTAGGGGTCAAAACTTGTTAAAAACGGCTAAAATTGATATATAAAATCACTGAAAGTGGTATGGAAGGCTTTGTGAAGACCGAAAAATACCATTTCACATGTTTTTCACACAGAATAGGGGTCTAATTTGGATTTTTGGGGGTCAACAATTGGTATTAAGGACTAAAATCAGTAATATTCACCTGAAGTGTGGGATGGTGACGGTGAGGGACTATTTCGATAAGCATTTTTGTCAAAAAGAGTGGATCAAATTTTTGGGACAGATTGTTAGTAATCACATAAACGTAATATTATTTAACTGTTCTTAAGATTTAATTTTAATTTGTGATGAAGTTTTCGAGCCAATGGGGGGGGGGGGGAGGGGTTATGACCCCACTAACCCCCCCTGGCTACGCCACTGTTCACGACAGAGGGACTTTTGATTATGAAAATATTTTTCTCAAAAAAGAGTGGGTCAAAAATCGGCAAACATGGATAAAATCGCGAAAAAATTACAACATTTTATGAAAGTGGTATGGTTTCTCCCCATATCGTCTTTTTACACAATAGTACGAATATTCCTTCGAAAATTCGCTCTGATAGCCATGCTGCATTACTGGAACTTTTTCCACTGTTCTACATTGGAACAATAGGGCGATTCCGAAAATGTCTACTGTGAGACTTAATAATTCATGTAGGTACATACCTAATTCCGTATAAATTGAGTATGGGGTGAATGAAGTGACAACCTCTCGTTTGAAGGTACAAATCGTGAAGCTCGTCGAAACTTACGAAGGGGAAATCACGTTGCAAGCCGAGAACATCGCCATCCTCGTCCCCAAGAGGCCGTTTGAATTCAATAAGTACATTCAACCTGCCTGCGTCGATGTGAACTTAGAGTTGACTCAGGAACAACTGGCAAAAGCATTTGCCAACCACACGATCGAAGTAAGTATCCAGAAGCCTACAAGAAAAATCAGTCAAAACAAAAAGCATTTGGTTTCTTAAAGCTAGAAGTTCAATCAATCTGTATTGTTATTATATATTTTGACACCAGTTGAGTTCCTTGGCTCTAATAAGGCCTGAAGACGGTGGTGTATAGGGTACATGAGGTTTATCACTGATTTCTGATATTCTTTTTGCGCAGTTTTTAAACTACTTTAGGACATTTTCGAGTCTTGTAATCCAAAGTCACTCTTCTAATGTGGGTACAATGACCACACAACAGTGTCATTATATGGTGTCGTTAGGCCTTAACGACTTCGCAGCCGCGTGCAGTTTGTAGGCACCTATCATTAGAGACTTCGTGAAGCCCATCCGACTCACTATCATTCTGGATGCATACGTGTCAGGAGCGGTTATGCGGCAGATGCTTACACAACATTGATCTTGAACACAAATAGGAAGCCACTACCCAACATCAACCGCGATCAGTCTTTCACAACACGCCCCTTGCACGTTGCCGAGCTGCTCAATGGGCAATTTTCGTGGGTTAAGGCCTGTTTACACGAGCAACATTTTCCCGGCAATATTGACAGAAAAAAAGTGGCTGCAATATTTTCAGATGTTAGCGGGCTCCAGAAAATTGACTGTTATCGTAGGACAAAATAGTAGGACGGAATAGGAGTTGTAGTAACAGGATTAATTATAAGCTAATAGGGTTATTATAGGCATTCATTCACACACCTACCATGCAAATAAATCTCATAGCATTTCGACAATTTCTAGGGTAGTTATGGGCTCTACAAGGATTTCACTTTTGCGCTTTCGCAGAAGAAAGGTACTGTACTTTATCAGTGACTTAATATGGTACTATCTGTGGCCCAACACTCACCCGCCCTGCACACCTCATCGCTTCATGACGATTTCTTGGGTAGTTGTGGGCCCGAGAAGTATTTCACGTTGGGGCATGCGCAGACGAAAGTTACAGTACTTTTTAAGTGAATTTGATATGGGACTGTCGTGAGAGGCACGTGGTGTCACCTTTTTCGTGAGAGGTGTTTTGTGTCTCTCACGAACAGTCAGATAGAGAGTAGGGGTCACGAGAGAGTCGTGAGTTATTCACGAAAGAGGAGCAGAGTGGAAGAGAGGGTGGAGAAGGAGAGGAGTGAGAGGACGGTCTCCTATGGCAGCGGTTCCCAACCTTTTTTCACTGCCGTACCCCTTGAGATAAATTTATTTCAAATTGTACCCCCAAGAAAAAAAGTTGCAAGAACATTAATCATGGAAAGTAAATATTTACGCAAGAGTTTTATTTTTTTATTTTTTATTTGACAATAAAGTTATTGCTCCAAAATTAGGCCTATATGTGTTTCTGGTAAACTTAGTAAATTCTAAATACCAATAACTGTAAAAAAATAATAACAAAGTAAATACAATGTTTCTTATCACGAAAACATAGGTACTAGAATTAGCAAATAAGTTTATTGAAAAAAAAAAGAAATCAAAATTATTCTTAAAACAAGTCAAAACTGTTTTGGTGTGACCTTTGGGCCTGTTTTGTTAAAAATTCCCGTACAAACAGGCCTTCCGTACAAAAACCTCTACATTTCCGTGCAAAACGGATATATATCCGTATGGGTTGGCAACACTGCTGCGGGGGAGCTTCGGAGTGAAGGAAAATACTGACAGCGCTCCAAGCGGGATAGTGATGAGAAGGGCCAAAGACCGACCGATAGCGTGAGCGGCAGAGGGCGAACTGACCTTGACGAGCGAGCGTGAGTCAGGCCATCGCAGCGTGAGTGAGACCAGGCGCAAAAACATGAAGTCCGCCATTACCAAATATTTTCGGCGTACCCCAACCAGGTCGTTGCGTACCCCCAGGGGGTACGCGTACCCCAGGTTGGGAACCTATGTCCTATGGGATGTGTGGACTAATTCCCCGCGGTTTTCACCTACAGCAGGAGTTAGTATGCCCCCCGCGGTTTTCATCAACAGCAGGAGTCTATTCAGAAGGTGTGCTCCCCGCGGTATTCACCAACAGCAGGAGATCTTCTGAGGGCGTGATCCCCATGGTTTTCACCAACAGGAGGAATTCTTCTGAGGTCTAGAAAGAGAGGACGAGAGAGTTTCGAAGGAGCTGGGCTGAGCTGGGCCTAAAGGGCGAGTATTTATAGGGACTTTTCCACCTGTCCCCAGTCCACAATCGACCGTTAAAGTTGGTTGAGGCCGATGGCGGTTGGGGAAAACCCCAGCTCAGCGTTCTCCACGTTTATTTGGTAAAATCGTGTGATATTTACAGGAGTGGTTTCTGAGAGGGAATCACGACAGGGACCATCTGTGCTCCAAGGCGCGCCTACGAAAATTTTTCCGGGTAGTTATGGACGTTACAAGGAATTGGCAAACATTTCATATTTACGCATGCGCATCCGAATTTGATGAGATCGATGTGGCACACCATCAGGCTACCATTCTGCGTCCACCCTTCAACTTCCAGCTCTTTTTGACGATTTCTAGGGTTTTACAAGGATTTCACGTTTGTGCATACGCAGACGTAAGTTACAGTGCTTTTTAAATAGGATAGGCGGGGGGGTGGGGGTGGGGTCCACGCCTGGGACAAGGAATTGACCTCAGACAGACACGGAACCATATTATATTCCTTGATATCTGAAACGTGAAATGGGAGTGGAAATTTTCATTTTGGAGGACATACATTTTTGTTTGACTCTTGGACGAATACAAAGCTTCCCTAGCTTCGTTTCTACTCGGGGTTCCTCTCTCTCTTATCGTGAATTGCCACTATGAAGTCCGCATGAACGCTATTCAAGTCAGTCCTGCTATTCCTTGACAGCCAATGGCACAAAGAAACCATTGTTTCCAAAACTAAATGACGAACAACTTTGAAAACGCTCATCTTGAAATACACGAGAAACGAAATTTTTTTTTTTTGAAAAGTAAAAATAAAAATGAAAATATTTTCACTCTGCTTGTAGGGGGCAGCATTTGGACTGAGCAAACGAGTGTCCAGTGGTGGAGTGCTCCGCGAGGCGGTTTTCCAATTTCACAGCTTCAAAGAATGTCAGGGCAGAGTTACCGAAGGAAGTTCCACCCAGGGCTACCTACATGATGACCAATTCTGCATTGAAATCCCTAAAGGTACCAGTCTGACGAGGAATAAAAAAGCCTCCTCTATCGAACTCCAATATATATAAGACAATAGAAGAAGTAATATGGACTAAGTCCATTGGACTTCAGTCTTTTAATAAAATGTACCTATTTCATCTATCGGAATTTCCTTTTAGATTTTACACTGCTGCATCAAATCAAGGGATAAGTCCTGAAAATGCGCCGTTTCATGTTGATGGAAAACGGACCAGCAAAATGCCTTGCAGAACTTATTATTTGGTCTTGTCTGAAATTTAAAACTCAGAGGAAGAGAAACAGGTTGCTCGCAGTAAGCATCTGGCCGCCAGAAAGGCGCTTTGGCTGTTTGCAGTGATTCTCAGACTCTTTTCGGACTATATAGTATCCATGACCAGCTGTTCGCAGTGTGGCTATCCAACACCAGTTTTCTGATCGTCATTCTGGTACACAGAACATAGGGCGGACGACAAAATCACCATGCACTGCCTTCTCGATTCCAAACCGTTATCAAACTCAAGTGCTTCTCAATCGCTCATCAAGACGTAATGGATTGTGGATGGTCTCTTGCGGTTTTCTAGCAGCTGTCCGTAAGAAAAAGCCAGTGCGAACAAAGCTCATGGCACTGTTTCCTTCAAGGTACAGTTTCGGTGGACGGGACTGCGTCTCACACCCGGTCACACTCCACTGCTTCAAGGTATTTTAAATGAAACTGCTTTGGCTGGTTGAATCTGGCGGCTGCGACGGGTTTCGGATCACACGCGTCTGCGACCCAAAGATCTGGCAGCAGTCCAGGCGCACGCCTTCGGAGGTATGCTAACCCGTGCAACGAGGACCCCCTACGGAAATATACCTGCTTGTCGGAAAAGTTGAAACCTGTTAATCACAGATCCGAGGATGTTTGGAATTTATAGCAAATTTAACATTTATGAAATTTCAAAATATAGGAAAGCCGGGGTTTTCTCCTGAAAATTAGCTGGAATGGTTCAATAGAGTATGCGCGTGTGTCCGAATTCGCTGTTCTGACTTCAGACCTAGGTTCAGCTTCCCTTACCTCTGGATACCAATTTTCTCCTCTTTCAAAGAAAAAAAAATAGCCATGTAAATACCCCAAATCGGTATGGATTGTTAAACTTAGGTGGTACACACCTTAAAATGAGACCCATTTTCTCTCTGGATGAAATTGGCAGTGGCACAGAGTTTTTTCCCCGCTTTGTCCTCTTCCACAAGAATTTGGAACAAGATCAAGTTGCTCAAAATTGAGCCTAAACATTTTTCTGTTATTCCATAATTCTCGAAGTGGTACCGTGTTGCCGAGTACCATCCCTCTTCTCTCATCTTCTCGAAAATCTGGGCTATTCTACTTCTTTCAGCGGTATGTAGAAAATCCTCCTCTTTGTCCTCCAACAACAAGGCGACATACTTGAGTTCCAACTTGATGATGAAAACTGAATTCGAGATGGGACACATCAAGTGAACACAGAAAAATATGCAGCCAGCCAAAACACCCACCCTGGCGTCTGACCTCAGGCAAATACAAGTTATTGGATGGGGGACCCCTTAATTTATGCAGCAGGGTTTAATTTAACAATCATTTGATTATTTATTTTGTAGTAGGTAAGTATTATTTATTAATCCCTGTTTTTACGAATCAGGCAGGCTTCCGGAAGACACGGGAATGGGATTGGTGGTGTTAGTGGAAGATAAGTACTACTTGCAAGGGATTCTCAGTGTAAATATTAAACAGGAGTTTTCCGTGGTTACCAACGTATCTGAACACACGACTTGGTTGAAAGCAGCGGTCAAGAAAGTTATGGACAACGTGCAGTAAGAACCAGTCGTTTAATTACCCTAATATTTGTTTGAACTTATGTAGGTGCCTAAAAAGTATGAGTGAGTTTTCGACGAATTTTAATCTATTCCCAGCAGAAATGTTATCTACATACGCCACCAAGAAGAAAACCTACAATAAGCAGAATTCTTAACCTTCGTTTTACAGGTGCAAACACATGTTTATCTGTGGTAACCGCGCATGTATACATCCTTCACAGAAGTGTGACGGCTATGACGATTGCGGGGATGGGTCTGACGAATCTTACTTTGAATGCGGAAACCAGCCTCTTTCCGGAGTCGTTGTGAGGTATTTCACCATAATATCATTACCGTCCTCACGATTGTGGCACAGTTTAATCGTGCATGAACAGAGTCATTGCTCTTTATCTATGCTTCTATCATTATTGCTCAATTTACACTAGAAAAACCATCATAGGGTTGTGTGCTGTGGCGAAAAAGTTAACTCGCAAACAACACTAGAAAGTCACTTGGTCAATCGCAGTGGATTTCCTCACTTTCCTGACTGTATAGTATCCATGTCTTACTGCTTGCGGACAGTTTTCTAATCGCCAGATCGGTCAGAGGACTTTCCAGCTTATGCTTGCTGACGAGTACCCCCACCATCTCCAGTCAGCGATAGCCAATCGATTCATTTCTAACTTCCGGCTGACCTGTTCTCTGTGCTCGTGATGTTCAAGTGGTTTCCAAAGCATCGGTTGCACAAGCTCATTGAGCGGTTCATAAAACGTTTGCTAGTCGACCATAAAAGCCTACAGCAATCAAACCTCATGCTTACACCTAACAAGTTCTGACACTTTTTGCTCCCTGGTAGAAGCCTTGTGATCACTTTTGGGAGAAACACTATTTTCATTTTCATTTCCACTCCCATTAGGCGTTTCAAACCATCCAAGGGTCGTGTCTGTCTCTCTGTACGAAAGAACGATAGTAGTGAGCTGAAATTTGGATAGTAATTGTGGGTTGGGCTGTAGATAGTGTTATATGAGTTTAATCATAGACGGTAACATATGTGTTCCCTTATGCTAACGAAAAACCCCAGCTACACGCCTAACTCCAGTTCTACTCATCCAGGGGGGAACGATGTTGGTCTCCCCAAGGTCACTCAATGCCGGCAGTTAAGCGAGGGCACCTTGGCTGGGGACACACATAGCTTTTATTTTCCACGCAGACGGACTTCCAAGAACAACGCGAGCAGAGAAAAATCCGTCGCACGCACGCGACTAGGTGACACACAACAGCGTTTTTATCCTGCCGTCGCTTGTAGGAGGGAAGTGGAGGGGATGAAGGTGGGCTATTGACCTTTCAAACTTCAGCGTGAAATTCCGTCGCGTTTTTTTCCGTTGTCCGACGGGAATCCAGCGCGGAGCGGGTGCGTGAAAAACCTGCGAAAGGGTGAAAAATCCGCTCTGCTCCGCTACATGCCGATGTGTGTTCCGTTCCATTTGACTGCACAGCTGTCAGGTTCCACGCGTGAGGCGGGCGGAGTTCTTGGAAGGATTCCGCGTCGGAATCGTGATGTGTGTCCCTAGCCTTACTGGGTAGGGAGTCCAGTGTCGGGATCCACTCATTCGAATGATGAAGTTTGTAATGGGTTACAAGTGGTCAGTGCCCATGATGAATTTCACGAAGGTTGGGTTTTAGTGGTCATAATTATGTGTATGGGCCACCGTGGATTGATTTGGTTTCATGTTCATTTCGGTGAATGGTCGTGATTCAGCCACTAACACCCTCTCACATCTCCCGGTCATCTGTCAACATTAAAAAAACTAATATAGAGCTATTTGCCACACCTAGGTAGATGTTATTCATTCATTAGTAGCAGGTACCCATAGCGTTTTTATGTAAGTACACCACCAGTACCTTCATAGGCATTCCTCCTTATTCCATAATTTATATGTGTATGTCGTATTTTTTCAGACTAGCTGGTTACTCTGTTTGCAGGTCCAGCTGTATGTTACCACCCATGTTGATTGACGGTGTGTTTGACTGTATTGATGAAGACTGCACCCTGGGAGGTGGCGAGGAAGTCGGGTTCGGGAAAAGCGTACATTTATCCTGCGGACTGGGCTCCACAGTCCCAGAAACAAACCCCTTGGGGGACTACGCCTGCCTCAGCTCAGGCAAATGGTCACCCGAAGAACCTAAGTGCATACGTAGGTATTAGTACAATAAGAAGTATCGTTGCAGTAGGTAATGCCACAAAATGATTTCATTTCCACCTGCATAAATAAATACAGATTTAATGAAGACTAAACGCTCGGGCACGGGATCTGTCGCGGTGATCCACCGGTGACGTTGTATGACGCAATTTTGCATCATCCATGCCACACACACCACGGTCTGTCGGAGCGATCCAGACTTGGTCGCCCGATCCGGCAATACTGCCGTACGAAAATACAAAATCCTTTCGATCTCTCAGTGCGACCCGGCAGAGGAAAACGGAATTGCTTATCGAAAAAGTAAGGGAATACAGATATTTGTATGCTCCACCTCACCAACATTACAAAAATCATCCCACCCAAATCAGCACCCAGTCGTCTTCTATTTTGCACAGATTGCATTGCCAGAACAAAAGGAGTACCTACCTAATTCCTTATCAGAGTTACTCATTTTTCAGAAAATCTGCAATAAAAAACACTCCCAGAAAACAGCTGAGCTGCCGGTACGATACTGGATCACTCACAGATGTATCGCATTGTGTGTGGCATACCCATATCACTAGGTCGCCGTGACAGATCATGTTCTGTGTGCTCGAGCCTTTAGTATGGAATATAAACCCCAATAAGAGAATAGCCTGCGGTAGGGAGATGAGTCGTATGAGCGAGCGTCCAAACCTATTTATTATTGTTGAAAGAAAAAAAAAGTTTAAAAAAAAACTTTTCACATGTTCACCAACAGTCTCACAGTATTTATGTTGAGAATAGGACTGGCTGGAAGGCTTTCGTTGAGGCCCTATGCTCCCCTGTGGTGTAAAAGAAATTGGTGATGATTGTTGGTACAAAGCGATACTGAACCGTAATTGATAAAAGCAAAATGAACTGAAGATAATGAAAAAAAAATGGTAAAAGAAATATTGCACACACACAATATACACAATATTAAAAAAACAGAAAATTAACCAATAAACGAAGTACGTAATTATACGAATAGGTGGGTATACACTTGACATAATAGCAGGTAATATACTAAGTTCGCAAAATATAAAGAAAACAACATTACCAATACGAAATAAGATGTTCCTTAAAACAGAACAAGAGGACTCTTGGGATTCTAAAATAGTTTAGTTTTTAATTTAGTATGCAACGGATTGAGAGAAGTAATACCCTCATAACAACATGAGTTTCTAGCTGTGGTTGTTAAAAAAAGGGCGGTCACAAACTTGTTGACTCTTCATTTGTGATAGGTTTTACAATTGCAACTCCTTCTGGCCACCTTCAACAGTTTTGCCTCCAGGTAAGCCAGCGTATCTAAAGCATTGTGACCATTTTGGCCTAATAAAAATGTCCATTTTGCAGAGAGATAAAGTTCACCATAAGTGCAAACTGTAACTACGTTGGTAGGTACTTATATAAAATTACAAAAATCCGATGACAAGTAGCAATAAGAACACCAGTCACGTTAAAAAAAAGTGTTTCTGTTCAAGTACAAAAATTCGAAAACAGAATTGTGGAAGGATTACCTTTAAACACTCAGGTGTATATGCGCACGATTTGAAGAGGAACCGGACCGTAGACATACTTACATATAATTCAGAAAATATTCTATGAGCATTTTAGACCGATATTTTGAATAGACGACCAACATGTGTGATTTATGAAAACAACAACCTCCAAAACCAGGGCCTGTGATCTGAGCCAAATGGAGGAAGATAAAAATTCATTCACACGCTTATGTCTACATTTGAAAATATGGCCAGTCAATTTTGTAATGCTAGTTTCCTTTAGTATGTATTTTTTGCAGCTGATTAGTAGTTATCCTCGAAAACCCTTTTTATACAAATTAGAACTGTCTCATCTGAGGACAGGTGATGGAGCGTTTCGATGACGGACAAGGTTTATGCTATCGCTCCTAAGCAAACTTGCTCTGCGCCGTTTCGTTAACTATTTCTCTCGTTTCCTCAGGAGAATGTGAGCCTTTGGTGAAACCACACGTAAATGTTACGTGCGAATACAACAATCAAGAAGTGGATTGCAAAGGTTATATGAAACCGGGAACTGTTGCTACCTACGTATGCGACACATTTTACACACTACAGGTGGCCACTTTGTTAGCCAAGGAAACCGAATGCCTGCCAGGAGGCAGGTGGCGCAGTGATCTCCCAGAATGCATTCCAGGTTCGGAAACCATTAGTGTTTTATTTGTTTACAGATTGTGGTGCGTATACCGTCGGCTTACAAGTGAAATCCACTAAGTCAGAAAAGTTGGTTTTGAGAAAATCGAGTTGGACGTTTTTCAGTTTTTGGATGAGTTTGGAAGTTTTTCAGTTTTTGGGTGAGATATTTCTAAGGTAAGAAATTGGGTATGAGGGTTGAACTCTGGACTGTGGCTGCCTTAGGGTGTCTAGTTGCCACCCTGTGAATCTCGAAGTGCAACCTTCGGGCCCTTACTTACTGTGAACGAACGGCTGGACGTACAATGCTCCGGGTGGTCTCACAAAACTCCCAAGTTCTAGAACTATTTAAAACCGTAAAAAAATTCGAGTAACGGCGTCCTGGAGATTTCAATCCCTGTATTTCACCCCTTAGAGATGCCTGACATTAACGCCGAGCTTCGGGACCAACAACACCCCAAACGGGACCTAAAAACCAAATTCATCAATTTTGGTTCATGGTAACTCAGGGAAGTGCTAAGTACGACGGCCGGACAGAATTTTTTTTAATTGCATTTTCGGATTCTACATACCTTGAAACGAAAACCATCAAATTTTGAGGGTGGGGGGTTAAATTTTTGTTCATGCTCGATTCTTAAGGTTC
Organism: Leptopterna dolabrata; assembly: GCA_954871275.1. Taxonomy (NCBI): domain Eukaryota; kingdom Metazoa; phylum Arthropoda; class Insecta; order Hemiptera; family Miridae; genus Leptopterna; species Leptopterna dolabrata. The sequence continues at coordinate 44,405,587 of OX940982.1, read as the reverse complement.
ATTATTGAAAATAATAAACCAAAAGTGACCAACTGCAAATCCGAATTCCGTTTCAGACCGTTCTAAAACTGAATTTGTTGGGGGGGGGGGGGGGAGGGGTGCGTGTGCAAAGATTTTGTATCCAATGCCCAGGCCACGATCTCAACCGATTTGCGTGGTTCTTTTTTTATTGGGCTCAGTTTTGGGTCTAGTTGTGCACTACGTCGCTGGGAAAATTCATCAAAATTCGTTTCAGGAGGGGGATAATGGAAAAGTAGTTTTAGTAGTTAGTAGTTTTATGAGGTGATTTTATGATGTGATTGGGGATGTCGATTTGTACACCGTGTCATTGAACAATACATCACCAAAAAGGGCGTCCCTTGTAATGTATGCATTAGGTGCTTAACAATATTTATTCTTTTTTTTTAGTATCATAAAATTTTGATCAGTTGAACCCAACGTTGCTTCTCCCTGTATAGGCTTAATTTTAATTAGTCACTCCAGGAAACGGAGCTTCGGACGGGAGCTTGGTTCTAATATATATTGAAATTCTAAAATATATTGAAAAGGACCTAGGTTGGCCTTGGAACAGGACGTCTCGGCGCCCTCTGCCATTCTGGTCCATTTCTAGCCGTCTGACGTGGCACATAGATTCTAGTATTACACATAGCTTTGAAATTTTATTACTCCCACAATTCCCATTACATTTTCAAAAAAAAAATTGTATGTACTAGAAATTCTGGAACCATTGCACATACCTTATTTTCATCCAAAATTCGCTGAAACGACACTTGCTTGTTATTCCTACAGACTGTGGTTTCATTAATCCGTTTGCATCGAAGGCTACACCTACAATAGCTTTTGGCACGGATACAAAAGACGTGCTGGAGTATCCATGGCATGTCGCTCTCCACAACAAGAACATGACTGCAGGCAGCCCCAGATGGAAACAGCACTGTGGCGGAACCCTCATCAGTTCTCGACTTGTGCTCACTGGTGAGTATACCAGACATTCTTTAATTTATTTCCAGCATGTGACGAAATATCCAACCTCTCCTTCTTGTTAGGTACTTTAAGATGCACATAAATACATCAATTCTGAACAGTTATGGTTAGCATCCGCTCTGCTGGCCCTAGCTTTTCCGTTTGTCTTGTTTGAGAATATCTCTAGAGCTTGTTTTTAAAATTTTTTATTTTACGTGGTAAGTACATGGTTCAACCAGAGATGGCCACATTCATATTCGTAAATACGAATATGAATACATTCACATGGGTTTTTTTCTATGAATACGAATACACCCATACACCCATATTTACAAGTGTGAATATGGTAGATATATATTATGATGGTATTCACTCGAATGTCATGTTAATATGTTAGGAATAATATGCTCATATTCACACGAATCTCGTGAGGTATGTGGTGGTATTCACTTGTATTTCATGTGAATGTGATAGGAATATGTTCATGTTCACAAAAATTAGGTGGAAGTATGGTCGAAATATAATGGTATTCACTCGAATTTCATGTTAATATGTTAGGAATATGTTTATATTCACACGAATTTCGTGTAAATAAATAAGGTAGAAATATAATGCTATTCCCTCGAACTTCATGTGAATATGGTAGGAATATGTTCATATTCACACGAATGTCGTGTAAACATGGCCGAAATATAATGGTATTCCCTCGAATTGCATGTGAATAGGGTAGGAATATGCTCATATTCACACGAATTTCATTTAAATATGGTCGAAATATTATGGTATTTCCTCGAATTTCATATGAATATGATAGAAATACGTTTATATTCACACGAATTTCGTGTAAATATGGTCGAAATATTATGGTATTCACTCGAATTTTATGTGAATTTGATAGAAATATGTTCATATTCACACAAATTTCGTGTAAATATGGTCGATATATAATAATATTCACTCAAATTTCATGTGAATTACATGAAATTCGAGGGAATACCATTATATTTCGACCATATTTACACGAAATTCGTGTGCATATAAATATATTCCTACCATATTCACTTCATATATTCATATTCGTATTTACGAATATGAATATGCCCATGTCTGGTTTCAACACGCAACGGGGTCTCCTTCATAATATTATCCCAATTCTTACAAAGTGCCACATTTAAGTAAATATATTACTTCAAGTACTACATATTTTTAACAAATAATAATCTGCTGAACAGTACTTTGACTTGTCTTCAATCTGGAGATCAGTGTTTTGATAACAATGATTATGGACGACAACCAGCTGTAGCAGGCTGAAGAAGAACCCGTTGGAGCTTGAAACCTGTACCTACGGAAAATAATAATTTAAAAACCAAGCTCTACAAATATTATTCTCAAACAAGAAAGACTCTACTCTCCATACCAACCAACCATGAATAGTTGTATCTCTCTGCATGGGCGGGACTTCCTGCTAATGGTTTATAATATTCTCTTTAATTTTCTCTGTCTAGCAGTCAGTCGCGTTTTGGGTTATTATTCTGTGAATAATACACCTAATGCATTCGCTGAGCAACAAATTTTTATATCACCCCCTCATAATTTTTTCTTTTACGTTTCAAGGTGCGTAGATTTGAAAAATGCAGTCCGCCGTATCATCCATATCTTCTCCATTTTTGGTATAAAACGCTGCAAATCCCTGCACAACGGTTTATTATTTTGTACAGAATACCCTTCTGTTACAGATCACTCTGTATAGATAACCCGTCTATATAATATAATATGTACTATTCTATACATTTTATGTAGATCGCAGACCCTCCGTAGGTTAGTACCTAGCCCCGTACTCGTTACTAGGTACCTACCTAAATCACGAGTTGAATGTTGCGAGTTGAATGTTGCTATAGGTCGTGCACGAGAATAATGCCCTCCGACCCTGCACTCTATAGGAGGATGGGAGAAGCTGAGGGCTCGGCAGCCTGAGTGGGATGCAATGTTGGGACTTTTACTCTGTTATGTTGGCAGCCGTGCTGCCATTCCAAATCGGCTCATTCCGTTCCCATATCGTGTTTTCCTTGTTTGCATCTTGCTTTTCGTTTCATCATCCTACCTATATCGTCGTATTAACCCTTCTTATTTTAACTGTGAGTATCATCACAATCCCCGTCATCCTATTTTTGAACTGAGTATCATCACAATCCCCCGTACCCGTCAGTTTCTGTGTGACGCCTACACAGATCTGGCGATGGAACATCAACATTCATCGTCAGTAAGAAACCGGAAACCTGCTATCGCAAGAGACAGGGCTCTATGGAGTCAGGCACGAGAAATTGTGTACAATGTGTGCCAGTAGGCCTATTTTACGAGGAAGAAGAAAGGATGACGCGAAATACAACGTTCGCGATGTGACTAGTGCAGCGACGGGCATCTCGGCGAGAACAGTCGGCAACAATATGAAGGAAGCTGGAAACCGAACAACATCAGATCGGGCGAGACCTTTTTTTGTTACGCCAACCACAACCAAGTCCACACCGCACAAGAACTAAAGAAGGTAATCGATGCTGATGAATTCACCGATGCTGCTGTTCGAAACAAGATACGTGAATTCTACATTGTTCGGAAAGAGTGCCCTTCATTGAAAACACTGTGCGGAATTGGCGAGTGATGGAGCTCTCGAGTGTGGTAGAAGTTACCTTCGGAAACGACTGGTTAGTAGCGGTTTCAGGTGGAAGAAATGTCCGAAAACAACCGAAAAAATTGAGGACGACTACCGTCAAAAAGATCACTTAGTCGAATCGGAGATCGATAGTTTCATCATTAATGTTGTGGGGGGGCTTCTGATACTGATACCTAGCAGTTCCGATGAGGATTCGGATTTTTCTGATTAATAGTTTTACGTACCACACTTGAATTACGGAAGTACTAAATAAATGAATAATAATAATATGTACTAAATAAATAAATAATAAAATAACATTTGTTTCCTTCCTTATTTACCTCATTGTACCTTTTCAAAAAAGTACTCCTGATTTTCAAGAAAACATTTCATAGAAAAATCCTATTACACACGAGTTTGTCTGTCAGCTCAAAGGAGTCACGCTCAGGGGTCCGATTTTACAAAAATCGGGAAAATGCTACGTTCATTCACTATGGCTTTTATGACAGTATCATTTTTTTATAACGAAAAAAGTTAAGTTTTTATGACGGTTCACACTCAGCTAGAAAAAGGATTACAGGGTGAAAGTGCTGCCACTGGACAGGGGAAAAACAAAAAAAAAAACGGGGAATTCCGTGTTAAAAATGATTTAGACGTTCTCCGTCAGATGGCAGGGTCGGAGGGCATTATTCTAGTGCACGGACTATAAAATAATTCTGCCGATGACAAACAGTACCTAACAAAAAGAAACACACATAATGAAGTTCTGAAAATAAATTGTTGATGAGGAGTGAAAAAAGTTACAAAAGTACCTACCAACAAACTCCAGCCCCTTCTACGTAGATGGTATAATGAACAGTTGTGTAATAATTTACCGTTGAGTAATGATTTACCATCGTGTAGTAATAATTTGTTACCACGTTACGGTCGTACGGAATCGTTGCAAGTCCTAATGGCAAATAAATTAGGCACGTTGTGTTGTAACGAGCATCTCCAGTTAAACCTGTTTTTTTATTCAACTTGCTCACTCGCAAAAGTAGCAAAATTGCATCAACTGGTTAAAGAAGACCCCGACAAGATCAATTTAATGTTGCCAGAAGTTCGCTACTAGACGTTCAGCATTGGTAAATGTAAGGTGAGCAGTAATGAACTTGCAAGATTGGGCTTCATAAGAGAAAACTTTGCCAAAAACTCGGTAATTTGTGTCTGTTGTTTCAAAACGTTGACGAGTGGTTTATACGAGGTTCATTTTTGTTGATTTTTCGTACCATAATAACGAAAAATACGACGAGTTATGCGTGCGTTTGAAAGCCCAAGGCGTCCAGGGAGGGGTGAGGGGGAGGAGGCGCTCCCGCCTATTTTTTAGTTCACCTTCACCACCAAGAGATGGGGCGAGAAGCTCTTCTGGAAACACCGAAGCCATGCCGCTGTTTTCTTTTCTCTAATGCAGGGATGGCCAACTTCTTTTGCCCAAAGGGCCACTTCCATACTTTCGCTAAAAGCAGGGGCCGCACAAGAACTTGAAGGGAAATTTAGGCTATATAAATTAATGTATAAGCAAATGCTATGGATATTGAACATACTTTAATGTTGAAATAATTGAAATAATATGAGTTGAGCAGAACAAAATCAACAATTTTACTGAAAAAAAAAACCACTAGTGAGAACACTGAGGGCGGGCACAATCGTTCACAAGTTTGTCAAAATCAATTCTTGTCGAGGTGGTGGCCACTTTAAGCAAATCTTGAAGATGGTTGTCTGTAAGTCTGTTACGGTGAGTTGATTTTATAAATTTCATCGAGGAATAAGTGGTCTCACAAATGTAGGTGCTTCCAAACATTGAAACAATTTTTTTTACCAAAATCACGTAGTTTGGGATATTTGTCCTCAGGCAGCCTACTCCAGAATTCGAAACCAGTTTCTGGTCTTTTCTGGAAAACTGGGTCACTTTGCAAATCACAGAGCTCCAACTGTAGGTCGTCATCTTGCTGGGAAATGTCACATGTCATGGGATTGTTGAATAAGAAGAGATGTGGTCGCAGTTCATTAAAATCCAAAAATCGTTTATTGAATGACTCCAAAAGCATATTCAATTTCGGTATGCAAAAACTGAAATCACTGGTTGGAATTTCTTCCATAATTTCTTTGCACGATGGGAAATGTACTAGATTAGCTTTTTCTAGGCTTGATATGAAAACCTTAAGTTTATTTACAAATCCATCTAAGTGTCCAACTAACTGAGGTACTGTTTGATTTCGACCTTGCAATTTCAAGTTAAGTTCATTCATGTGGTGACTTATGTCGGTTAAGAAAGCCATATTGCATAAAAACTTAGAATCTAGTAGTTTTTCTTGAACTTCTTTGGAGATAGGCGTATTTATATGTGCATTGAGAAACTCAGCTACCTCTTTTCTTAAAGCGAAGAATCGTTTTAAGCAGTTCCCTTTACTTAGCCAGCGTACTTCTGTGAAGAGTGTCAAGTCTCCATACTCTGCTTCTAGTTCTGTTAAAAAGCCATGAACTTTCTATGAGTCAATGACCTATTTTCTCCTTTGATCATGTTGACACATTTCATAACTGTTTTCATTGTGTCTTCCATTTCCAGCATTTTCCCACAAAGAGCTTCCTGGTGTATAATACAGTGAAATGACAACTTTTTTGTTACTTCACAGCTGTTGAGGGCTTTCATAAGTGCATCAAAAATGTCTTGACCTTTAGTATTACCATGCAGTGACTCTAGAGCCAGTAATTCTTCATTTATCATGAAATTATTGTCTACTGTTCTGATAAAAATTAACAGTTGAGCAGTGTCTGTTAAATCAGTGGACTCATCCAAGGCTAGAGAAAAGTAGGAAGACTCAGAAACAATATTACTTATTTCACTGGAAACATGTTTACTTATTTCTTCAATTCTTCTGGTGACAGTCTGTTTTGAAAGTGAGACGTTTTTCAACTCATTACTAAATTTTTCTTCACCAAAAGCTTGAGCCACTTCTATACAGCATTTCTTTACAAACTCACCATCACTGAAGGGTTTTTTGGCTTTAGCTATCTCTGCACTTACAATATAAGAAGCTAAGAGTGCGTTTTTTTGCAAAGTTGTGGATTTATTAAATAGGTTTTTTGAGCACTAACCTTTTTCTTCAAGTCAGATACAATAGTAAGCCTAGCTTGTCCAGTGTAATCTTTGTACTTAGCTGCATGGTGCTGAGTGTAGTGCCGATTGAGGTTATATTCTTTATGGACAGACAGTACAAGCAAACACACTAAACACTGGGGTTATTTACAACCTTGTTATTTACAAACAGATACTCGGTTTCCCACTTGTCTTGGAACACTCTGTTTTCTTCTGAAACTTTTCTTTTCTTACTCATCGTGAAATAACGCAATTAGGTTTGTAAGTTAAAACTAAACACAGTGATGAAGCACCGGCAGTTTGACTGAATAGCTAACCTCGCGTGCGCACAGTCTTAGGCCCGGTTGTACAAGCTCTGGATAAAAGCCCAGTCAGCTGTTCCACTGATAGCGGTATCTGAAGAATAGCGCTGAGCTCTGTTGTACGACGGAAAATAATATCCATGGATAGTTAACTGCGGAGTCACTTTTCATCGCGTGTGAATTTACGAAGTTGGCAGTACTGTACCGCTTGTTTTTGCCTTATTTCCTTGTCCGTGATAACTGGTTGCTTGGTGATACGAAATATTCGAGTGTGATAAAACTGTTATCCTTCAATAATTCTTGTGATGAGCGAACTTTAAAGACGAAATGCTGTTAAGTAGTTGATTCAAAAATTATTTTTATTAATTTTTATATTTCTGTTAAAAAATATCTACCGTAATACTTTTAAAAAGTTGTTCGGGGGCCGCATAAAACATAACCGCGGGCCGCCAGTTGGCCATCCCTGCTCTAATGCATACCGACGGTAATTAAGATATACCTACGGTATAAAAATAGCTATGCTAAACAACAGCTACGCTATATTATATATATATATATATATATAACTCGGCCCTTCGGGCCTCGCCAGGGGGCAAGCCACCTGGACCCCCAAAGGGGGCTCCGCCCCCTCGGAACGGCTTCGCCGTTCCTCACCCCCGAAGGATGTGTTCTTATACTTCGTATAACAAAGGAGAATTTGCTATGCAATTTACCCCCCCCCCCCCCCCCCCACACCACCAACACACAAAAAAATAACGCCCAACAAAGATAACGTTGGTAATTCTTTATCACATTCCTCTTTGTGCTCATCTTTATCACATTCCTCTTTGTGCTCATCTTTATCACGTTCCTCTTTGTGCTCATCTTTATCACATTCCTCTTTGTGCTCATCTTTATCACATTCCTCTTTGTGCTCATCTTCATCACATTCCTCTTTGCGTGACGCGTTTTTGTGACAGGATATTGTGACAGGACATTTTTTTCACATGACCCCCGGCGTTAAAATTGCATCATCATCATCATCTTCTAAAGGCAGCGCCTTGTCGGTGTAGCCATTCGTCCCTATCCATTGCAGCCCTCTTCAGCTGATGGTAAGAGGTGCATCCCATTAGGTGGTATATGTCTTCCAGGTAGGATTTTCTTGGTCTTCCTCTAGGTCGTCTTCCTGCTACTTTCCCCTCAATGATGTTGGTGATGCATAGCAATTAATATATACCTAGGGTTTGGCCCGTGTTAAAACCTAGCCTTAATAAACCTCACCTCACCTTATTAAAAGTCGAGAGTTTTGCAAAACTTGAAACAGTTGTTCATCCGTCAACTAACCATTATGAAAGACGAATCTCGTGGACTGGCCTTTGTACCATCATCTACTGAACGTTGTAATGAATGATATTTTGCGCACTAAGCGATGGTTTTTCGAGTCAAAAACTCCACCCTTCGACAAAACATCCCTCGTAAGAAGATGCTGTGAGGACATGAAGAAGAAGAAGAAGCCAAACTACAATCAAATCATCGTTCATCAGAATCAATCCCAAAACCCATCTATCAACGTTAAAGAAAACATTAACCTTTCATCGTGGGATCCTGACCCCAAGGTGAGACGTGAAAAACGACGGTTTTTTCATCAACAAGAAAAAGTTTCATTAGAACAAAATACGTGGGTACTGTTTTTAGAGCGCTAGTTCCAATATTGTCATTTCATCCTCATCATCTTCCTCAATAATCAGATTTCTGTTAATAAAATCGTATTTATTACTTAATCATAGTCTACGTTTGTTTTTCCTTTTCTCCTTAAAAGTATAGGGGTATACACGTTGTATGAAGATACACTTTTTTCTTTTTTTAAAAATTTATTTATTAAATATATATAGGAAGTTAAAAAATTATAATAAAAAAAAATACAAAATTAAATTTTATTATAGGTATGCCTGCCGGTTTTTTTTATTTTTATAATGACCAACGGTCTTCCAGGCATAATTGATACCGTTCTAAAACAATTGTTTAGAACAAAATACTGTTTTTAGAGCGGTAGTTTTAAAAATATTATGAGCTTATGTGCTCTCTTTTCAAACCAGTTGAGTCAAAATTACCTGTTAACCCTCTCCTTAAATTTGAACACTTGAATTTTATGACCGAAATTCCTGTTTCGTTGTATTCTGACTTGGAATGTAGTTTAATGAAAGTATTTGAACAAAATTCGAACGTTCCGATTATTAAAACGGTACCAAACAATTATAGTAAGCGACAATTCCGAATTGATCAAACACATGTTCCGACATGTATCGGTATTTTATTAAAATCTAGGGTACCAAATAAATTAAAAGATAAATATTTCGCGTTTTTAGGTAATGATTGCCTCGACAAATTTTTACAAACCGTGCGCGATATATGTATGAAATGTCAAATAATTTTTAAAAACGTTGAAAAAGCAAAACCCTTATCACTTCAACAACAACTGGAATATGATAATCTTCAAAATTGTGTTTTGTGTCGCGTACCATTTTTACGAGGTGATAAGAAAATTGTCGATCATTGTCACTTTACAGGTAATCCACGGTATATCGGTGTGTGTGCATCATGCAAGTGACGCATGCAAAAACCTAATTTTATTCCAGTTGTGTTTCACAACGCGATGGGTTATGATGCGCATTTCATAATATCACGGTTACATATCTTGCCTGGCAGAGTGACAATTATCCCACAATCGTCCCAAAAATTTATTTCTTTTACTAAACATTTCGATGATTGTAGAATTTCAGCTAGATTTATAGATTCCTATAAATTTCTGCCACATAGTCCGGACAAATTGGTAAGCTTTCTCCCATCTTTTCCAGAGATGGATAAGCATTTTCCACTCAGTGAGCAACGCGACCTTATCCTTCGAAAAGGTGTCTGTTGTTATTCATACGTGGACAGTTGTGACAAACTGAGTGTCAATCGGCGTTTTTCAACGAACTGACTCAATCCGTTATTTCGAACCAAGATTATGCTCACGCATGCAAAGTCTGGGACACGTTCAAATGTGAAACACTGCTCGATTATACTTTGATTTATTTAAAATCAGATATATGTCAGCTATGTCAAGTGTTTGAATCTTTCCGAGACTTGTGCATTGAACACTACCAAATTGACTCAGCATGGTGTTTCACTTCTCCAGGCGTATTTTTCGAAGGTATGTTGCTTAAAACACGAGTAGAATTAGAGTTGCTCCAAGACATGGATATGATTTTGTTGTTCGAATCGGGTATTCGAGGTGGGATTTGTAATTCCATTTGTCGATATTCTCGAGCGAACAATGAACTTATACCCGAGGCTTACAATGAATTGGAACAGCGCTCATTTTTGCTCAACACTGATGTTACCAATTTGTACGGCTATATAATGCAAGAGAAATTACCAATCGGTGGCTTCGAATGGGTGGAAAGTGTAACGCCTGCTGATATACTACAATTTCCTCAAAATTCGGACTTCGGTTGGGTTATACAGTGTGACGTGGAATACCCTGCAAATTTACACGATACTCATAGGGATTTACCATTTTTTACCTGAAAAACGTTGTACGCAAAATTCAAAAAATAGGAATCTAATGACAACCCTTTACAATAAAGAGCGTTACATTCACATTTTCTGAATTTGCAACAGGCTGCAAATGCCGGACTTGTGATTACTAAAGTTCACAAGACCATCAAGTTCAAGCAAGCGGCTTATTTGAAGGACTGGATTGTTATGAATTACCAATTGCGATCCAAATCGACCAACGAATTCCAGAAAACATTTTTCAAACTGGCAAATAACGCTATTTTTGGAAAATCGATTCAGAGCGTTCGGAATCGATTGATTGCAAAATTGGTTGGCATCCCAGACTCTCTGAATAGACTGGCGAGAGAACCGAATTTTTCAAAGTCGATTCTAATAAATGATTGCACTATATTGGTAATGATGGATGAAACATCAATGACTTTTGACAAGCCTATATATATCGGATTTTCGATATTGGAGTTGTCGAAACGTTACATGTATCATTTACATTACGATGTAATGGCTCGTTTCTTTGGACCCCAGCGATTGGGTTTAGTATACATGGATACGGACAGTCTGTTGTATCATATTTATTTGGATCCACCGACTGATTTCTACGAGATGCTAAATAAACTGTCTGGGTACTTTGACTTTTCGAATTATCCTAATAACCATCCCAATTTTTCCATCATTAACAAGGGGGTATTGGGATCGTTAAAGGATGAATCGGCTTCGATTCCCATTTCTCAACTTGTTGCTTTGTCCGCCAAATCGTACGCCATCAAGTACAACAGTACTTGCATCATGAAAGCAAAGGGTGTACCAAAAAATGCCTCGGAATCGGAACACTCTTTGAAATTTGATGATTATTTTAACGTATTAACATCGTCCACCAACGATCCGAAATTTGTTTCATTCAGATCATTTAACCATAAGGTTCTCATACGAAAGAGTCGCGAAAAAAGGCATTATCAAATTTTAATGATAAGAGGGCCAGCGATCCCCACGATGAGATTAAAACCTTACCATGGGACCATTACAACGTTGTGACATTGGTCGATGTAGATAACGATATTATTAATCATTTTATTCGATTAACTTGTAAGTTTAACGTTACACTTTTCCTACTGCGTTGTTTACCTCAGAAATAACATCTAGTCAGCTACGGTGGGCGTGCGATGTCGGCTCAAATTGGCTGGACCTCACAGAACTGCCGAACAGCCAGCTTCTCATTCGGTTCCAGGACTGGTGGGGTTCAGTCCTAGACGTCGATGCCGTTCTAGACACCGATGACATGGTCGTAGAAGAAGAACCTGCAAAAGCACCATCCCCACCGCCATCCCCATCGCCATCCACTACACCTCCATCGTCACCAATCCGATTAAAAAACCCGGCATACAAAAAAATTTAATTTTGTATTTTTTATTACAATTTTTTTAAATTTAATTTTGTATTTTTGTATTACTTTTTTAAAATTCTTAGACATTTAATAAAAAATTAATTTTGTATTTTTTTTAGTACAATTTTTAAATTTAATTTTGTGTATTTTATTACATTTTTAAAATTCCTTTATAAGTATTTAATAAAAATTTTAATTTTGTATTTTTTTTTATTACAATTTTTTAAATTCCTATATAGTATATAATTTTTTTTTAAAAGTGTATCTTCATACAACGTGTATACCCCTATACTTTTGAAGGAAAAAACGAACATAGACTATGATTGAGTAATAAATACGATTTATTAACAGAAAGAGATTATAAGTAAGATGGTGAAGGTCAAAAAATTATGATGTTGGAAACTACCGCTCTAAAAACAGTATTTTGTTCTAAACGACTGTTTTAGAACGGTATCAATTATGCCTGGAAGACCGTCGGTCATTACAAAAAATAAAAAAAACCGGCAGGCATATAATAAAATTTAATTTTGTATTTTTTTTATAATAATTTTTTAACTTCCTATATGTATTTAATAAATAAATTTTTTTAAAAAGAAAAAAGTGTATCTTCATACAACGTGTATACCCCTATACTTTTAAGGAGAAAAGGAAAAACAAACGTAGACTATGATTAAGTAATAAATACGATTTTATTAACAGAAATCTGATTATTGAGGAAGATGATGAGGATGAAATGACAATATTGGAACTAGCGCTCTAAAAACAGTACCTACGTATTTTGTTCTAATGAAACTTTTTCTTGTTGATGAAAAAACACCATCGTTTTTCACGTCTCACCTTGGGGTCAGGATCCCACCATGGAAGGTTAATGTTTTCTTTAACGTTGATAGATGGGTTTTGGGATTGATTCTGATGAACGATGATTTGATTGTAGTTTGGCTTCTTCTTCTTCTTCATGTCCTCACAGCATCTTCTTACGAGGGATGTTTTGTCGAAGGGTGGAGTTTTTGACTCGAAAAACCATCGCTTATTGCGCAAAATATCATTCCCCTCACCCCTCCCTGGACGCCCCTGGGCTTTCAGGCTTTCAAATGCACGCATAACTCGTCGTATTTTTCGTTATTATGGTACGAAAAATCAACAAAAATGAACATCGTATAAACCACTCGTCAACGTTTTGAAACAACGGACACAAATTACCGAGTTTTTGGCAAAGTTGTCTCTTATGAAGCCCAATCTTGCAAGTTCATTACTGCTCACCTTACATTTACCAATGCTGAACGTCTTGTAGTGAACTTCTGGCAACATTAAATTGATCTTGTCGGAGTCTTCTTTAACCAGTTGATGCAATTTTGCTACTTTTGCGAGTGAGCAACTTGAATAAAAAATACTGGTTTAACTGGAGATGCTCGTTACAACACAACGTGCCTAATTTATCTGCCATTAGGACTTGCAACGATTCCGTACGACCGTAACGTGGTAACAAATTATTACTACAAGATGGTAAATCATTACTCAACGGTAAATATAAATTATAACGATTCGAATCCGAAATCACCCAAATCAAATACTTTACGCTTCAGTATTTTACTCAAAATAACACATTTTTGAAGCCCTTTAACAAAAATGTAGGAGGTATTGTAGGTCGAGTCTTTCAATATTCGTTCCAATTGATTTGAATCATCGTGACCTTGATCGTACTGGAGACCGTGATGCCGGCTTGATGATACAGCACTTTTTGAAAAACTGTCCTTCGATATCACATTACTCAAATCAAACACGAAATGATTGGGTTTTTCAGTGTTCAAGTGACACACGCTCAATTCTTTTATAAAGACTCGATCTGGTGTTTGAAATAACGTGATATCGATTGAACACGCATTCATCGTGTCTCGCTATATCACAAACTATCAATAACAACACGTTCTACCATCTACTTATATAGGGGTTTACAGGATATGAGGTACATAGCTGGAATTCCCTCGTCACTCAGCCGAAAAACGATCCATTTTATGAGTGTAATACACGTCCCCTATAGCCTCGTATTTCACACACCCTACCAACTGCCTCTCAATGGCCCAATGGTTAAGACGACCGACTACCAAGCCGAAGGTCCTGGGTTTGAGTCTCGGTGGCAAAGAAAAATTTTTTCGCCGCGTCACTCGTGATCGGACTTAGCTAAATTCCCCCGCGAATCCAGCGGATGTACGTGACGTCACCGGATAACAGATGGGTCTCCGGGCAACACACCTCCTTGGTCCGAAACCCCCTCTGACGTCATCATCAATTTAAAAGCCTCGGTTCAGAACCCCCACACACCTGACACCCCCAGGGGCGGTGGGGATGGGTACTTGGCCCCAGGGGGGTCTCAGACCAACCCCCCTCCCCCTGTTGGTCTGAGACCCCCCTGCATCCTTTACTACTATTGAGGTTGTAACAAAGGTTCAGCTCCCAAAATTAATTTTTATGGGCCAAAACCTGGGAAATTGTCTGAAATCACCATAAATTTATATAATAACACTAGACGTAGTATCAACAGGTGAATCAAGACAGTTGAATGGCACTATCAATGATCAAAGATATTTAAAAAAAAAGGTAGGATCCTTTTTTGTGATTTTGGCGGCCAAAATTGGTGAAACCCATCAAAAACAGTAAGTATTTCAATTATTGCACTTGAAAGAAACAATAAATTAACAGCCAACATTTCTGTAAGTATGGCCAAGTAGAATAATAAACCCATGTGACGAGGACTTTGCTGCGTTTTTTTAGCTCTCAATTTCTCCTTGAACACATTCTGTGGCTTCTGACTTTATATGGGCTGTGTCGCCATGGGAACTGTGTGAGCTGTCTCTGAGAAAACACTTCGTAGGTACATCCAGCTAAATGAGGTTATTCTTTTTTTTTCAGCTGCTCATTGTCTGTACACTCCGGATGAATATAAAAGAATGAAGACCGAGAATATCCTGGTCACGGCCGGCAAGTATAAAAGAGACTTCTACGACAAGGAAAACGCTCAACAGGAACGAGCCGTAAGTGTTACCACTGTTTGTACAAAACAGATATTAAAAACGTCTTCCAAGTGGCTGGGTCACTAGTCACAGGAGACGATTTACAAGTTTGTAAATCGGCCAGAGGTATAGTGCATGCATGTACCTCTGGCCTGACGTCATTGAACCTTGGGCCACCCTCAGTTTTCAAACAGGAACAGGGGAAAACACGACTAATCAATGTAACATCACAGTAATACTTCATTAGCTGGTGATATATTATGTAAATTATTATATAATACCTTATGTTAGTTTATATAATAATGTATAGTAAGTATATAAATTATTGTCAAAGCTAATCCTGTTCATAGGTGAAGGAGGCGATAATACCAGCAGAGTACGGAGGTTTTGATAAACGCCTCTCTTACGACATAGCCCTACTGTACCTGGAAAAACCTTTTGAGATGTCGAGTTACGTTCTGCCGATCTGCCTTAAATTCCAACGGGGTGTTGACCTTTCAAAAACCACAGGAACGGTGAGCCATTTATTCAACTTTGTAACAGTGTGGGTTGTTCTCGATACATTTTTCCTTCCGGTGGTGACGGGATCAGTTTGGGGAAGCCTAATCGATATCCCTTCTTAACCGGTGATAATCTCGCTGGTCTAGGAGGGGGACTCTCGAGGTCCACCCCCACTGTTACACTCTGTCACATGGTAGCAGAGCGTGTTCGGTAGTATGAGCTGAGCACTTCACCATACTCCATCCACTTTTTGTGGGCTTACCAGAAGGTTAAGCCCAAAGGTTTCTCAGAAGGATTCCTTTACTAACAACCTGTCCCTTTGATAATACATACATTGGCTTCCCCCCTCCCCCCCCCCTCCACAGTGTCAGTATAATTAAAATATACTGAGCTCATTAGAAGGCGATTGATGCCATGTCCCAATAATTGTTCCATCCCAACGATGGAGGTTGATCACCTAGAGGTTGCCCAGATGAGCACAATTCACTGGACAACAACCTCTGACATTATCCGCCAATACTCGTATGTAGGAGCTTTGTTCTCCACCAGTAAAATATTATTGAGGTAGCACCATTACGATGGAGGTTAGTCACCTTGAAGTTGTTCAGATGTCTTTTCCTGAACCAGAACTTCATACTACTTTTCATTCCCTTTTCCTGCTACCCAGAAGTATGTCATGTGGGGAGGAGTGTAACAGTGTGGGCTGTTCTCGATACATCTTTCCTTCCGGTGGAGACGGGATCGGTTTGGGGAAGACTAATTGATATCCCTTCTTAACCAGTGATAATCTCACTGGTCTAGGAGGGGGACTCTCGAGGTCCACCCCCACTGTTATACTCTGTCACAACTTGAAGCCCTACTGCATATACTGTGTATTACGTTATTTAAAGAAATCCGACATTTTTCGTTGTTACCCGTTGTTTCCTGTGACTCTGTGATTATCTCTACACGTTATGAAATTGATTAATTTCTATTGATGATATTGTAAAAGGTACCTACCAATATTGAATAAAACCTACCCTTTTTCATTTACGTACATACACTTTAAATATACAAACTATATTAATACTATTAATATGTGTGGTTTAATTCGGTGGGTCATCAGCAGTCATGCAGCCAGTGTGTGGTAGGTACAGCTTAAGCCAGGCAGGTTCTGGTGAATATTGGCAGTGTGCAGCTGAGACGAAAAACAAACTATTTGGCTTTAGTATTCGTTAATTATATCTGTGGGACACTTGAGAACGTTTACATGTAGTAGTTCCTCGAACTACCCTTCGACAGCCTGTTCCCAGAGAAATTCGAATCCAGAATTCGAATCTCCCGCCAAAGGCGAAAAAAGCAGGGTCGCACCCCCGCGGAGCGCTCCGCCATCGCCCGCACCACGGCGCCGGCAACACTGGCGGCGCTCCGATGATTCATCACTTTTCTTTTGGCTGCCTTTTCGACAGTTTGTTCGTGCCGTTTTTCGGAAGTTTTTTGTGATTGTGCACGGAATTTTGGCAAGTAAATCACCTTTCTTCGATCGCTGCGTCAAGGTAGGACTGTTGTTTTCAGTTTCCTTTCTTTTTAACGCACAGGATATTCGTGGAACGTCGTTTTCACGATGTTCACTCCGCGGTCCCCCCGGCGACCTCGTGGTCCCGTTCTCGACGTTCTGGATCCGGTTTATGATGGGCGGAGATCTCGAGGGGATTTCGAGTCCGATGAGGATGAACCTCGATATCTCCGGACGCAATTGGATCGAGAAGTCGACGACTTTTCTACGCGGGGATACCGCTCGCGATCACGTTCGCCCCGGAGACGTGAGGTTACCCTCTTCGAAGGGCTTCGTGGTTCTCGCAGAGATTCCCGAGGAGCCTACCCATTTTATGATTTTGGGGGGTGTTCTTTCGGAAACGGTCGTCATGTTCGGAAGGCTCACCCAGATCGCGAATTTGGGGGGCACTTTGCCCGCGATATCGATAGTGAATTGATACGCGGGTCCTCCGATCGCCTTTCCCCGAGGTCTCACCCGAATCGCGAATCTGGGGGGCCTCTCGTCCGTGATGCCGATCGAGAATCGGTACGCGGACTTTCCGGAGACGGTTCGGATCTCGACGACACATGGGGCGACGAAGGGGCCACTATCCCGCCCCCGGTACCCCCGGGGACGGGGGACCCCACTAAGGATGGGACTGGGGCATCCGGTTCATCGGAATTTGGAGGTTTTACCCCTCCTCCTGCAGGAGATTCGGCCCCAGACCCAGGCCCTGACGCCGGATTGGATCCCCAGGTGCTTCTGGCCCTAGGAGATAATCCCGCCATTCCGCCACCCCCTGCTCCGCGAATTCATCCAAGTATTGCGGGTCGTTGGGAACACCATTTGTGAAATGGTGTCCCGCTAGAGGTTTTTAATGCCCTTCGGGCTAAATACACGATCCCCGCGAACTTTCCGGCGCTTGCGCCGCCCAAGATGAATCCGGAGATAGCGGCGTCAGTGGGGGCGGGCCATAAATCTGTGGACGCGTACTACGTCGGCATTCAGCGACAATGCGCCACAGCCATCTCGGCCCTAGGTATGGGCCTCTCTTCGGTGGTGGAGAGAGGGGGTGCTGCTGTCCCCGCGATGGGGGACAGCTATGTCAACATGTGCGATGCGGGTCGGGCCATGACGGCCCTGTTCTATGACGTAAATCGCACCAGGCGACGGCTATTGTTGGCGGTGTGCTCCCCGGCCCTCGAAAAAATTTCTAGGGATGTCCCGCCATCAGAGTGGCTTTTTGGGGACAATCTGGGAGCGCGATACAAGGAGTTCCTGGGGATGGCCTCCAGTGCTCGGGGCTTAGTGTCCCTCAAAAAACCGCCTCCCGCACCCCCTCGCCCTCAGCAGCCCTCGGGGCCAGTAAGCCTGCAACAACAGGGAAACGACAGAGGCCGAGCTGCTCGTCGGGGTGGGCAGACTCACAGACCGGCCAACAAATCCCGAGGAAACCAGTCCGCCAGGGCACAACGCCACCCATTCAGAGGGTCGACGGGGCCGCACAGCAGGAGCTTCTTTCGGCGCCCCCACAGGTAATTAACCCCCCCTTAGGGGGTCGATTATTTAATTTTATAGGGAATTGGCGGGCTATCACCGATAATCCCATAATTTTCTCATGGTTGAATGGGGTTGAGATACCTTTTCACACGATACCGACCCCCAACCCTAGGTTGCGTCCACACTCGTCAGATAAGGCGTTTGTTCAACAATTTTCCATTATTTTAGACAGGATGGTGCGGGGCGGGGTCGTGAAAACATGTATCTCACACCCGTGTCAAGTGGTTTCCCCCTTTTTCTTGGTGGACAAAGCGTCAGGGGGAAAACGATTTATTTTAAATTTACAACATTTAAATTTATTTATAGACGCCCCCCACTTTAAATTGGAGGATCACCGCACCATGCGGGACCTCATTGAGCCTGGAAGCTTTGGGGCGACAATCGATCTCATGGACGCATACTATATGGTGCCAATTGCAGAGCAATCTCGAATTTTTCTCAGATTCTGTTTCCAAGATCAATTGTACGAATTTACATGTTTGCCCATGGGCATGTCGGTTTCGCCGTATGTTTTTCATAAGCTCATGCGCCCCATTGTTCAATGTCTTCGCTCGCAGGGCATAAAGTGTGTAAACTACTTGGATGATTTTGGTATCGTGGGGTCGTCTCAGATGGAATGTGCAAGGAATATTACCATTTTGTCGGACCTTTTACGACACTTGGGGTTTATCATTAATGACGCTAAGAGTAAATTTTCCCCTTCGCAACAGTTCGTGTTCTTGGGGTTTTTGTTTGATACGGCAGACTTGGCAATTTCGCTTCCGCAGGAGAAGCGCTTACGGATCAGGGAGTCGTTGTGTAAATTCCATAAACTACAAACCTGCTCAATTCGACATTTAGCGGGTCTGATAGGTACACTAGTGGCCGCGATACCAGCAACCCCCTATGGAAAACTGTACACAATGCATTTGGAAAGGGTCAAGGTTGAGGCCCTAAGGGCAAATAACCAGAATTTTGACGCAAAAATTCAGTTACCATTATCCATACCGTCAGATATTGAGTGGTGGAGTAGCAATATTATGACGTTGTCCAATCGGCTACATAATGACGATTATTCCCTCACAATTTCTACAGATGCGTCATTATCAGGTTGGGAGGCGGCCTCCGGGGGTTGGTGGTCAGTAGCTGAAGCTGGTTGGCATATTAACGCTTTGGAATTGAGGGCAATTGAATTCCGTTCCCCAAGTAGTTTTAAATTCAGTTAGCTTGCCTTACCTGCAGACAGTGAAGAACCTTGGTGTCCTGCTTAATTTCGACCTGTCGTGGGAGCCTCACATTAACTACTTATGCCAAAGGGTTTATGGCGCCCTGCACTCCCTCAAGAAATTATCTCGCTTCACACCTCCTGCTATCAAATTATTGCTCTTCAAATCTCTTGTGTACCCTCTCCTAACGTATGGTGATATCCTCTTCGCACTGTCAATGGACAGCTCCTGTGTTCGTAAAATCAACGTAGCTTTTAATAATTGTGCGAGGTACGTTTATGATTTGAAACCAAGGGGTCATATTTCGGAATACTCTTCTAAATTACTAGGGCACAATATAATTACAATCCTCAAAGTACGTTGTTTAAAGCTGATACACAAAATCCTTCATACAGTTGCTCCATTTGCCCCAGCTTATCTTTCTTCCTACTTCGAGTTTGGGCCATCTAAACGATTGTGCACAGTTCGGCTAGTGAGATCTACGTGTGTGAAGTTTAAGATCTCCTTTCACGTGGCGGGGGGGAAACTGGAACTCCCTCCCACTGGCGGTGAGGGCGCTTGCCTCCCTCGAGTCCTTCATGACGGCGGCCACAGACCACCTTGAAGATCAGCTACATTCCTAAACACTTCCTCTTTATTTCCCTTTCACCTTTCACTTCTTTTTACTTTCATTTTCTTTCCTTCCCATCTTTCCTGGACCAATCCTAGAGTTACAGGTAGTTATGTAATTAAAACTATTTTCATTTAAAATTAACATTAATTGTTTTACTTTCTTCTAAAATTATTAAACGTTTCATTGTAAAATTGTATTAAAATAATGTAATTTAATTTATATTGTACACTATGAGGGAACCCTGTTCCTATGTACTTTGCAAATAAATAAATAAATAAATTAGCCTTACAACATTTCAGTGACGTCGAGAGCGACCGCCGTATCCTCATTAGGGCGGATAATACCACGGCCATCAGCTGTATTAATAGGCAGGGGTCTATGTTGTCCCACCGCCTGTTCGAGCTATCTGAACGGATCTGGCGGTGGTGTGAGCAGAGGCGTATTGTCATTTTTGCACCCTAAGTCGCCTCCAAGGATAATACAGTGGCCGATGAATGTTCTCGACGTCTCCCTGGGACAACGGAATGGTCATTAGGTGAGGAGGTTTTTCGGGCTATCAAACGATTTGGGGTGTCCCGACATCGATATATTTGCCTCTGCAGCAAATGCGAAGTGCGACAGGTTTCTTTCCTGGCACCCGGACCCTAGGGTATGGGGGATTGACGCCTTCACCTTTTCTTGGAAGGGGTGGCATTTTTATGCGTTTCCACCGTTTGCGCTGGTCCTCAAAGTGCTGCGCAAAATCATTGCGGAGGAATCAACGGGGATAGTTGTCGTACCGGAGTGGCTGGCACAGCCCTGGTACCCCACCTTTTTTGAATTAGGTACTGATCTCCGTGCCCCTGTATTTTGGTCCTAACGATCGATTGTTACATTTGCCTTTCAGGGACCAGACCCACCCGCGGGCGGACACGCTACGATTGATAGCAGGGAGGTTGTCCGGCAAGCGTTTGAGAGGCGAGGGATTATCGCCCCGGCGGTGGACACTATGTTAGCCGCGTTATCGCCTGCGACATACGCCCAATACCAAGGATGCTATCGGCGCTGGTGGGAATTTTGTAGGGAGCAAGGGCTGAGTCCCTGGGATCTCAAGCCTACTTTAGTGGTGCACTTCCTTCAGACCATACTTCAGGGCACCTCGGTATCGTATGCTACTTTTAAAACATATAGATCGGCCTTGTCCCTTATTGCGGCGGAGCCTTCAGGTTCTGACCCCCTTATTTCCCGTTTCTTAAAGGGAGTGTCACATATTCGTCCGCCGGCTGCGCGGTATGACACAACCTGGGACCCACAGGGGGTGTTATGGTGGTTGGAAAGAACCGGTCCGGGTTTTCCTTGGCTGTCCCACAAGTTGGTAACCCTGTTGTTGTTGGCAACAGGACAGAGGCTCCAGACTATTGCGTCGATAAAGTTGTCGGAGGTGCAGATACGTCCAGGTCAGGGGTTGGACATCCGTATCTCTAGCCGGTTGAAAACTTCGGCGCCTTATAAGCCGCAACCATGCCTCACTGTGCCGTTTTTTCCGCAACGGCCACTCCTCTGCATGGCATCCCTCATGGCAGAATACCTCCAGGCGTCGGCACCTTTGAGGTCCCCAACCACGGACGCATTATTCATTATCACCAGACACCCATACACGGCGGCGTCCCGCCAAACGATTTCGGGTTGGGTGACGGGGGTGTTGAGGGAAGCGGGGGTTGCAGATTGTTTCACGCCGCATTCAACAAGACACGCGTCAGTGTCAGCTGCGAACAGAGCGGGAGCCTCCTTAGATACCATTTTTAAGACGGCAGGGTGGACGAGTAGCTCGGCGGTGTTCGCTAAGTTTTATAATAGACCCCTAGTGGCTGACGACTCACTCATCTCCCATGTGTTTGGTTCCACACCGGAGTCATAATCTGCTCTACGATCGTTTCAGGTGAGGCGAAATGGACGGAGCGTCACCTCCTCAAAAGGCGGAATATGAACCACACATGGAGACTGCATCTGTTCTCCCCTTTTTGGGTTTTTTGGTTTATTTTGTATTGTGGTCGGGCTGACACCCCTTGTTTATATATACAGTTACATTTACTTGTTTATATATACAGTTTATATATACAGTTGATATATCCAGATTGGCCGTGGTTTGTGTCCTTTCCTCTCCCTGGAGTAGAGTTTAAGAACACTAGTTGGGTGATATGTGGATTGGGGCCTCCCAGCCCCGACACTGGCAGGGACAAAAAAGGGGAGGGGGAGACGTTATATCGGGAGAAGACTAACTGAACCCAGGGAGGGAGCCCAAGGAGGGGTGAGTTTGGGTGCTCCGGGTCTGGACTACACAGGTCTCAGAGACCGTTTTTCGACTTTCAGATTTTAGTCTTCTCTCTGGGCGTTTTTTCCCTAGAGCAACTGCCTAACTTGGTTTGATTCTTTAAACAAACTACATGTAAACGTTCTCAAGTGTCCCACAGATATAATTGATGAATAAACGAACTTGTGAAGTTCATTCCTAATTATATCTAGTGGGACACTTGAGAACGTTTAGGACCCTCCACACCCTGCCCTATTGTCTTGGACATGGCTGGCAGTTGCTGATTTTCGTCTTTCAAAGAGTGATGAATCATCGGAGCGCCGCCAGTGTTGCCGGCGCCGCGGTGCGGGCGATGGCGGCGCGCTCCGCGGGGGTGCGACCCTGCTTTTTTCCCCTTTGGCGGGAGATTCGAATTCTGGATTCGAATTTCTCTGGGAACAGGCTGTCGAAGGGTAGTTCGAGGAACTACTACAAGTAAACGTTCTCAAGTGTCCCACTAGATATAATTAGGAATGAACTTCACAAGTTCGTTTATTCATCAAGTATAACCAGATCTTGATTTATGACAATTTCATATGTTTCATCAGGTCGTTGGATGGGGTTACACGGAAAAAGGAATTGGCCACTCGAGCCCCATCCTTTTGAAAACTGAAATACCTCTCGTCACTTTGGAAGACTGTAGGCGGATCAAGGTCAACGCCACAGACAATTTCCAAAATTTCCTCACGTTTGACAAATTCTGCGGGCACTTTGTTAATGGTAAGCGTTCAAAAATATTGGATCCACTAGTACTGCGTGTTCCATAAGTAGCGCCTGATTTTAAGTTGGCACCATTGTTCCCAAGATGGTTGGTATCCCTGTTAAAAAAAATCATTTTCGCAATCTATTATCATCCCGATCAGTGATGGTGCCCTTGGTTGCGAAGTTTGCGTTATGTGATTTTGTAGCCATGGAGCAAAAAATGTGCTCTGAACAACGAATTTTGGTGATGCGTAAAAATGCTGCGAATGAATCAACAGTATGAAAATAGGTTCGTAGTTTGAAACCACAGGCTCGATCCAGAACGACAAAAATCGGGGCGGCCTTGTTCGGCTCGGAGCGAAGAGAACATCGAAGCAGTGCGAACCAGTGTGCAGGTGAGCCCTGCTAAATCGATTCACCGCCTTTCCTAGCAGCTCAAAATCTCACCCTCCACATTAAACAGGTTAATTTCGAAGGACCTAAACATGCACGCCTACAAATCCAACTCACGCAGGAACTTCACCAGCTGACCATGGAAAGAGGCTGAGATTTACGCGGTGGGTCTTGACCCAAAGAGCAGGGAACTTTGACTTCACTAACAGGATAATTTTCACTGACGCTCATTGTCACCTGTCAGGGAACGTCAACAAACAAAATTTGGGGATACGAGAATCCTAGGGTTATTCAGCAACGTGAGATGCACCCACAGTGCTGTACCGTTTCGTGTGGCTTTTAAGCTGGTGGAATGATCGGACCTTATTTTTTTTTCGAGGATGACGGCGGAAACGCCGTCACTGTGAACGGGGAGAGGTACAGAAACATGATTTCTAAGTGGTTTTGGCCTCAACCAGAACAAATTGAATTCGAAAGATTCTGGTTCCAGCAGGATGGAGCAACTTGCAACACTTCGCGCGAGACGATTGCACTTTTGCAGGAACAATTTCCCTACCCCATCGTCTCACTGCGAGGGACCCAGGAATGGCCAGCACAGTCCTGTGACCTGACCCCCACTTGATTTTTTCTTGTGTGGCTTCATCAAGTCAAAGGTTTATGCTAAGAAACCTCAAACCATCCCCCATTTCAAACAAGAAATCAGGAGAGTGATTGCCGCCATCAAGCCTGAAACCTGCCAGCGAGTGATCGAAAATTTCAACGATCCAATGGTTCAGTGTAGGGCCTCTTTAGGAGGACATATGCCCGAAGTGATTTTTCACACATAAATCGGAATTGTTGGAGAACAGTTTGGAATAAAAAAATTTCAGTTTGCGTTAAAATTGAGTATTTTATTGCAGTCTAAAATCCGGCGCTACTTATGGAGCAACCTGTATATGGAAGAAGGGGGGTTAGCAGGTTCACGCCCTCATTAACCTTATAGAAGTATACTTTGCATATTAACAATGTTTTCATTTATTCACTTTCAAGTTTTTGACTTATTATTTTTTAAATTTTATTTCACTTTTAACATCAATTCACGTATAAGTAGGTCTCCGTTTATTCTCTATGGGAATGCCCCCCAATGAACAACACATCACCCACGTCTCCCAATAAATAAATACTTTATTAGGTAATGGATGGAAATTTGAAAACTTCTGCCAAGTAGACGGGGAGTTTCTGTTCTCAGTTTGTAGATAGTTCGGAGGTAGGTAACTACTAGATATGTACACCAGTATTATTTTGTGAAAACCCACAAGCCTGTAAAACTTGGGGGAAGACCGACGAGGTATCCAAGTTGAATGTTTCAGTACATCAAGCTACTCATGCGCTGGCGGTTGTTATTCAAATCGTATTTGAGGAGGCTCAGCCAAAACAGACAATATTGGTGTACAAACGTGAAGGTAAGGGGTAGAACTACCCGAACGAATGGTCTTGAGGAGCTGAAATTATTTGTAGGTTTCCTATATGAATTTCATCAAAATCGCGCTGTAGCTTTCGTCTATTTTTTGTTTTGTTTTAGCCTGGAGGACATTTTTACGAAATGTGCATTTACCCAAGTTAAGACGTGAGTGGGAGAGCAGATGGGGATAAATTATTTTTGAATTTTTTTAAAGACTGACCCCTCTAGTAGGAACTTCACTTAACCTACCCCCACAAAAAAAATAATGATACATTTTTTCGTTTCACACAAAATCCTCATAAAACTGAAGAGCCCGTGGCGCTGATAAATATAAAAAACCTACAGTTATCGCACGAGGGTGTAGCTGTATAGATGCCCGTTCTGCGTAGACCACTGTTTTCTGTGGTCAATAGCTACCGTCGAGCTCCCCCACAGGAAAGCCCTAAATCGAGTACTGGACGGCTTGGTTGGCTGGGAGTTGAATAGTTTCATAAATACGGGTGGATTCAAGAATTCTACCTAAATTATTTGTTCCTAGGCATGTTATTTTGTTACAAAAGTAGGTACCTATCAGCAAAATCCAAAATAACCATCTTTCTTCGAATGAAATAATATCACGAAACAGCCAGCTCGATTTAATAAAGCCATGCGTGATTATAATCAGTTGTTCCCTAGCAATGATATCCAGGCCAGATTTCTACCGTTTCATTTACGATGCTTTTTCGGCGCCATCTTTAGTGCCTTACTGTGAAGGACCTGCTGGACGTACAATGCTCCGGGTGGTCTAAAAAAAATGCGAAAGTTCGAGGTCCACAAAAACTGTAAAGAAGTCTGCCAGTAGCTTCCTCACTTGAATCACATGAAGGTACAGAATAGTTGGTGGGTTCATTCAGTGGGCAGGTGGAGTATCCATGCATGATTTTAATACGGGATCATCTGCGATCCAATCCACGTGTACCTTCAAAATTTCAGCTCTACGACTATTTTTCGTGTAGTTAGAAGCGTTACAAGGAAATGGTCAACATTTCATGTTCGTGCATGTGCAAACGAAAGTCAGTACGATTCCAATGAAATTCATATTTATGTAACTATCGAAGTATTATTCCTGATCGACTCTCCAAGTTTGAACTCATTTTCAACGATATGAGCGTTTCAAGTATTTCACGTTTGCACGTGCGCACACGAAAGTTGCAGTACTTTCTAGCGATTTTGGTATGGGACCATCTGTGACCCAACTCGCACCTACCCTCCAAATTTCAGCCCATTTCGAACATTATTTCGGGTAGTTATGGGCGTTACGAGGAATCGACCACAGGCAGACACGGAACCAAAAATTTTCCTTGATGTCTGAAACGCAAAATGGTAGTGGACATTTTCATTTTGGAGGACATTCAGTAGGCCTGAAAGTAGGAGCCTTAATGACGAGAGTGACACTAGCGCTCCTCATGGAGGTGTATCACGAGATTACAGAGTTTAAATCCTCCTCAGTGTGAGATCCCGAGCAGCTTCCTTCCTTCCTTGGCGGATCTGTTAGCAGCCAGTATGCGATTTGACCCACAATACCCCAACCGGCGAATAAAACATCTCATGCACTCCACAGTTGGCAGTGTTTGCGCTGATCCTGCTACGTTGCAATGAAGGCACCACTGTCCTTCGTCATCTGTTTACTGCCTGGCCTTCCAGCCACTCCATAGCTCCCCCAGACATGTACAATTCAGCCTGGTTATCGGAACAATCGGATCCTAAGCAATGTTCCCCCAAAATACCTGTGGTTGCAATGAAAACCTCCCTCTTTCTTGTTCCTGTAAGTAACTGTCACATACAACCGAGAAATCTCCTAAACGTACATATTATCCGTTTCAGGTTCCGGGCCCCAGAAAGGTGACAGTGGTGGAGGGGTGATCGTGCAAGAAGGACCCAAGTGGTACATCATCGGCATCGTGTCTGTCAAAGACTTGTACAACACCATGGCTGCCCTCACCAACGTTTACATCCACGAAAGTTTCATCACGACAACTATAAACAAGTTCAAGAAATTTTGAAATGCATTGAATATGTGCAGTTGTTGCTGGTACATAGGTTATGCCCCGAAGAAAATCACCATTGGGATTAGAAAATACCTGTGACAGAACAGAATTTTTTCATCTTTCAACGCCCACGATCGTTTAAAAAAATCATTGAATTTAATTACGTAGGTAGGTACCTAATTTTCAGAGAGTTGTTGGATTAATATTAAATCATTCTGATTTTAAATAGCCAATAAAAATAGAGATCGAAATTATGCTTTAAAAAAAAACTGCATGTTTAGTAAATGAATCGATGGGAGGGGGTTGATGTTGGTTTTCTAAACTGAGGAAATGGGCAATTTTCGTGGGTTACAAATTCTCATTTTTTTTTTGGCCAAATTCTGTTCAATAACGGAAATTAACACTCATTGACCACATAACGAGGTGTTCACGTCGGAAATTCTAGGCAAAAAAACAAGTGTGAAATTTGAATTTCAGGGTTCCTGCTAGAAATGACCTGTCAGGTAAATTGCCGAGTAAATCCCGCTTAGAGCGCTAGTGACTGCAGACCCACAATGGACAGATGGAACCGCAAATTTATAAATTAATTAAAAAAAAAAAAACACGTCCTCAAAATCAAACAGAGGGCACAGGTACGTGAAGGTTGCCATTTCTAATGTTGTTCCAAGGCTTCACTCCGCCTCCTTGGGCCATCAGCCAATCAGATGTCAATAGACCTCATACGTCACTTTTACTTATATCATTTAAAAAATAATGCTTATTTTTTAACACTGGCTTCAAACTGTTCTTCCTAGAGTTCTGAATAATTTTTTTCAAGAAAAAATTTGAAAATTCTCCATTCTCCCAAGAATCTTTATTATGCTCAAGGGGGTTCCAATAATATATGCAACAAAAAACCTACTCGTGGCATAAGAATGACTTTTCTAAGTACCGTAGGTACCTCCCTGCTTACTTAACCTTCATGTGTTCGTGCCAACTTGAGTCGCACCGGCGTTCGCGCTGTCAGTTGACTGCCCACGTTTTTTTATGACACGCTGTTTTCCTAATTTTTAATATTTTTCCAATAATTTTCTGTTTCTAACAAAGAAATCAGAATGAACAATGTTAATTGTACAATAGTACCACATTCCCTATTTTTGTTTATTCACATACCCAAACTATGTTTTGTGTTATTTTGTTAATCTAGTGACGAAATTTGTTCAAATTGTGAGCAGTTCTCAAGTTCATTATATTTTTTGTTGACGGAAAAACATAGGATACCTAGCGAATTGTATATTTTCCTCGAACCTGTCCTTTTTTTGTGTAGTGGACTTTAACCTGCGTCTTCCCAGATCGCTAGTAGAAGAAAGTTATCGTCAACCTTTCGCCATGAGAATAGGAATGGTAACGTCAGTACCTACCTAGAGATCTTGTTTTGGATAGACGATTGCTTGGCGGCCAACCGGCATCGCCTTGAGGAATGTAACAAAGAAGACGAACAGAATCTTTTTGAAAGATAAATTTATATAGCTTCCATAGTGCCCACTACACCATAAAACAATGCGAAGTATTCTCATAGGCAAATAATATCATGATTAGTCTTAAAGCAACTTTTTGCAAAAATCTATTTCAAATAGATAATATCCTAAATTCTAAACCATATAAATTTTGAGAAACTGTTTCCGCTTAGTAAGTAATACATCCTACGATATGTGATGAAATTTCATTCGTAACCGTTAGCTGTCACTTGAAACTACGTGTACGCATTTACAATAAATCCGTACCAATTAAATAACGTTAAATATAATTTTATTTAGTACACTCAGCACCTACATCCAATGCTGGCTAGAGTTGAATGTACGAGTATCAAGAGGAAACACATCTCAATATTGCACAACGAAAGTCGTAGATTAGTAATTTCACGTAAGTAATGAATACAATACGGTAATTTATTGAATACTCTGAAAAAGAAGCATAAAATAACGTCACAACCAAATGCAAACTTCATAATAAAATATAAATAAACTCTAAATAATAACAAAATAAAATCTTTTCAAAAAAATAACAAATTGATTAGGTCCTACCTATATTTATGAAACAATGTAAAGGTATGTAAGTACAATAATGAATCACTAATAACACAGGTACACCTACCTACATGGTGTATTTCCATTTAAGAAAGTAGGACTCGAGAGTGCTAAATTTTGATGAAAACCATGAATATATAAAGGTGAATGTCAAGGCAAATAACTGTGAGGTGTAAACTAATGGGGTACAACTAACGATGTACAATAATACCAACAGTTTTACTGAATGCGTTTTCAGTAAAACTTGACTAAACTCCTCTTCTATTTTTGGAAGATATACAGTGTGAATTTCGAGTGGCAGATATATAATGACAGGAAGCTACTATGTACGAGAAAGAAGCTGTAGGGGAAGAATGTAAGGGGTACTAACCAAAATAAGGTACCAATGAATACAAATAAATTGAGCGAACTTGGGAATCAGTCGTTTCAAATGAATACATTAACAATTATTGTTTGGTCTAGAAATAAAAACGGTTTAGGAACGATAATTATTGAACACTTTTATAATCTCAAAAGAATACGATGACGTCACCGTGAAAGTTTAATTTGACAAGAAATTCTAAAGTCTTGTCAGTCGAAGTCAATGCGTAGTTCAATGAGAGGAGTGATATGGTATGTTCTGTTGTGAAGCACGAGCCTGAACCCTGATTGACACCTTGTGGCGAAATTCATTTTTCTCGATTTAACAGTTGACTAAAGCTAGGTTCACATGGTGACGATAAAGCTAGGTTCACATGAGACGCAATTCCGGACGGTAGCCCGGCACGGCTATGCGTTCTGCAATGCTATTGGCCAACGCAAAATGGATTATTTCAACGCAGTGCCTTGGATACTATATCAAAATCTCCAGATATTTTCCGCTGTCGGATGCGTTGCCGGATCTGCACGGAGGTTACTGCGCACACCTCTCTTGTTTGGTTGTTCAGCCATATTGAAATTCGACATTTATGTGGTTGATATTGCGGTTTCGAGTTCGAGCAACTGTTTGTTTTTTGCGATTGCATTTTGTTATGACTGCGCTGCCATGTGAACGCCTCTGCGGCAAAAATTCCGGCAAATGCGTTGCCGTGCCGGATTGCCGTCCGGAATTGCGTCTCCATGTGAACCTAGCTTAATTCCGGAAGGCAGTTTGGCACCGCTACGCGTTCTGCAATGCTATTGGCCAACGCAAAATGGATTATTATAACGCAATGTCTTGGATACTATATCAAAATCTCCAGATATTTTCCGCTGTCGGATCCGTTGCCGTATCTGCGCAGAGGTGACTGCGCACACTTCTCCTGTTCGGTTGTCAGCCATGAAATTGGACATTTGTGGTTGTTTTTGCGGTTTCGAGTTCGAGCAATTGTTTGTTTTTTGTGTTAGCGTTTTGTTATGATTCTGCTGCCACGTGAACGCCTCTGCGGCAAAAATGCCGGCAAACGCATTGCCGTCCGGAATTGCGTCTCCATGGGAACCTAGCTTAACTGAAGAGATTTTAACGACCTCAGCAAGCCCCACTAGAGGCACAAGCGTCGAAATACCGAAAAATTTAGTTTTCCGCGAGTTGAGTGAGTTACCACACGCCTGGTAATTTCCTCCCATAGGTACTTGGGCACGTGTTGTAGTAAGTGTTGGCAAAGAGTTCATGCAATTTCAACACTGAGCGGCTGTGAGACGCATCATGTTAATACAACGCCAAATCAATTCATAACCTGAACAGAACGAATGGTGCCGACCAATCAATAGACACCATCAAGAGTTTACAAATCGAGACATAAAAATTATTTTAATTAAAAAGCATTTTTAAAACTGACTAAAAAGTATGAAATAACTTCCAATTTCCATAAAATAATTTCAGCATAAAATAAAAAAGCCATAATTATAGAAACACGTGGGGTGCATGCAATCTCCGCTCCCAACACTTCTATTATCTATTGCCTGCGCCCCCACATTTTTCTATAATTATGGCTTTTCTATTTTATGGAAACAACAAATTTTATTTCATACTTTTTAGTCCAGTTTAAAAACGCGGTTTTAAAAAATGCTTTTTAATTTACATAATTATCTTCTACTTTTTAGTCGTGTATAATTTTTTATAATTAATTAATTGATTAATGCATGTTTTTAATTATTGATTCACGAATTGTCATTGAAGACAGATGACTGTGCAAATTATCAGTTCGATTGGGAAGTGGGCGAAAAACCGACTGCAAGATTTGACCGCCACGGACTGAGTATAATTTATTATAGCAGCAGCAATTAATGTAGGTATGTTTTATGATTGATTCGTGTATTGTCATTGACGGCGGATGACTGCAAAATTTCAGCTCAACTGGACATCGGGAAGTGGGCCAAAAAATAGATACAAGATTTGTACCGGACAGACAAGAAAGCGAGTTGAAAACGTTTTAATAAAATACCGTCAGAGCTTTGGTAATCAAATGAGGCAGCCTAACTTCTACAAGGATATTAGTGCAGTTGCAGTTATAATAGTGAGCGTAGTAAGGTATGAAATAAATTCAAACATTAGGATTTCAGAAAAGGAAGGAATGCCTACAGAAAACAATCACGATGTACCTGCTTACTTTCCATAAAGCAGAGCATTGTGGAGCTTCATTCATTGCAATAACCTTCCCCGCCTGCCCCAAAGATTGACAGTTCAACCCCTTAGAAAGGCATTTTTTGCTGATTTCCATTTGAGCAAACGACATCTGTTATATCTGCAGCGTCTCAAGGTTCTGAGAGAACCAGAAATTAGCCTCTTTTTGATATTACTTCGAGATGCAGGTAACATATAGAAGTTTCTCTTCTGATACATCTCAGAAGTCCTGATTAACTTTGGTCCTCGATCTGTTGAAGTACTGCCTTGTGAAGGAAAAACGCCTCAACTCGAAATTATTGCATTTTCAGAAATCGGATTTGAAGTTTTACAACAAAACCTCACCATAGGTTCACTCCAGATCATTCCTGCGACCCCATTTTTTGGCTAGATGTTGGTTCATGTTCAACCAGATCTATGGGTATGATAAATACTCCAAATACCAGGTTTTTCAATCAATTCATGGCGGTTATCAATTATTTCTTGCCGGTTTTTGAAGGGAAAACGCTTCAGATTGAATGGGTTTTCTCTGAAAGATTTTTATGCAAAAACGCCTCAACTTCCATTATGTTACTGTGTATGGATGTGGCGTTCAGCACTGAATGGATCTTCCAGTTGAACATATACCAACTGAACGGATGGCCAAAGAGTTGACGTTCTCACTGAACGGGCGATCCTAACCTCACTCCACTTTCACAACTCCTCGTATCAGTCCCACCAGTTCATCCGTTCATCAACCCCCCCCCCCTCTCCACCTCTGTACGTACGTACTTCCCTTCCCCGCTCACTGTTCCTCCGTTTTCACAACTCCTCAGTTCACGAGTCCCAGCCGTTCATCCACCCAACCCGCTTTCCTACTTCCCTCCATTTTCACAACTCCTCAGTTCATCCGTTCTTCGGCCTCGCGTTCCCCTCCCAACTCCCACCAGTTCATCCGTTCATCGACCCCTCCCTTCTCCACTCGTTACTGATCGTCAGTGAGGCTTCTTAGGTACTTATTTATTCTAGCGACATTTTTTATTGTGATGGATTTTCCAAACCATTGTGATTTTGTACGAAAATATATATTATTAAACTATTAAATTTTTATAACTTTTTATTGAACCAAACCTATCAAAACCCTGTTTTCGTGATTTTTAGGTCGGGATAATTAGAATTTGGATTACAGATTCCGTTGAACTGGTGAACGGGTCCCAAAGAACGCATATCAGAACTGAGTGAACTGGTCCCAAAGAACGCATATCAGAACTGAGTGAACAGGTGGGAGTTAACTCCCGGAACTGAACACATCTCACACATCTCTACACTGTGTGTGTCACGACACGAAAAACACCTCACGGTCGGTCAGCTGTGTAAACATTTGGAGGTGAAACGCCTAAACCCGATTCTGAAGCCAACCGGTTTGGAGGAAAAACGCCTCAACGACGTTTTTAGCGAGTTGAGGCGTTTTTCCTCAACAAAATACGCTAATTAGGGTGTTTCAAACCGAGAGTTGATATTTTTTACTTATCAAACATGCAGTTGAGGCGTTTTTCCTCCAAACTGAGCATCTTTCATATTTCAACCCCTTCCAGGTCGAATTTCCACATTTTGACTGGACCATCAGAAAGGTGGGGTTGGTATTAGGGGGAACGTGAAAATCCCGTTTTCGGCAATTCTGGAGTTGAGGCGTT
The DNA here is from genome assembly GCA_954871275.1 of Leptopterna dolabrata. NCBI lineage: Eukaryota > Metazoa > Arthropoda > Insecta > Hemiptera > Miridae > Leptopterna > Leptopterna dolabrata. The sequence continues at coordinate 44,372,006 of OX940982.1, read as the reverse complement.
TTTCCTTCACACGGCAGACAGTGACTGCCAGTTCATGACAATGGAACTGTAAAACTAATGTACAGTGGGTACACGAAGAATGCGATACAGTAAATACCAATATAAATTATACTTTGCGTTGATAATTCGTTGTAAGCACAATGTCGTGGAAAAAGCATTTTCAAACGTATTCTGGTCACACTGAGTGAACGTTCAGGGAGCGGTTGACGCTCCGGCTGTAGCAGGGAAGACGGCAAACCTGGCTCATGATGAGCTTGTGGAAGGGGACGCTTCCGCCTTTGGAACCTTGCAGCTGCTCAATCGTCGTTTCGTCATTGGCGAGGGCCTCAAGCTGGTCGTAGAGTATGACCAGGACGAAGATGCCGAAGAGTGTGCTTTCCATCACGAGGATGATGCAGTGGACTATTCGAGACTGCTTAATCGCTATCTCGTTGTTACATTCCGGACAAGCTCTCAGCCAGGAGGCGATGACTAGAAGCAGAGCGTAGGCAGAGAGGACGCCAACGAATACCAGAAACTGTATGAAGAACTTCTGGTTTCGCTCACCAACGCAGTTGTTGATCCAGGGACAGTGGTGATCCATGCGCTTGATGCACCTCTTGCATATCCTGCAGTGATGGGCTCGTGGAGGTCTGTACGTTTCACACCTCGTGCAAACCGTCCAGTCCTCGTGCTGAGCCAGCATCGCGCTTCCTTCGGCACACTGCCCTCCCGGGTGGCCTCTCGAAAAACACGGATACGTTTCCGAATGGATATCCGAGAAATCCAACCTGCTCTCGGGCAACGGTATGGCACCAGGGTCAGAGCACATCGCTCTCAGATGTGTAAACAAAACCAGAAATATCACAGTGTTGAACAGCACCGCGTGAAATGGCGCCCACAAGCTGTCGCTCATGGTTTGCATAATAACCCATCGCACAACGACGTAATCGGCATAGAACACAGCCACATACGTCAACGGAATGCAAATTAACCCACAAGGATCTTTAACAAAAGTCGACATCTTCGTTCATTTTACTGGCACTGAATCGTGTTCATCATTCGACCACGAGAACCGCCAACGGACGGGAACGTGAAGTGTCCTGTTTTTTATGAAGATAATCCCACAAAACAGGACAGGAATCTAACCCCTTGCCAGTTGACCGATGAATGTTGAACACTTACCGGAATGCTGAACAGATTCATTTGATCGAACGATGTCGTTTCACTCCATTAACAACATCAGTAGTCAGAACCTAACTACCTTACTAATCTAATTATTTATCTTTAAAATCTTGAACTCCAAATTAACAACGAAAACAAACAAGTAGTATGAACTCTAGAAAAAATAAACTTATCAACCAGCTCTCTCTCCAGCAGTGTTGATTGCACCTCGAAGGTTAGTTCCACAATCACAATGAAATTTCCCCATTTCTCGTTACATTTCCCTTTCTGCTGTTGGCTGCAGTGGTTCGATGAAACCTTCCCCATCAGACATTGTTGCCAGACCCACGTAGTTGATTTTTCCGTAGGCACGTCTTCAAAATTCCGTAGGTAGTCCTTCAGAAATCTTGTTAATTCAGAGCTCATATTTTTGTTTAAAAATAGAGATGCGTTGTCTTCGGAAGTGATTTAAATATTCTTCATATGATCAAGGTCGATATTTTTTGTGTGAGTTCAGTGTGACCAGTGAATGGGATGTGCAGGTGCATGGGTCACAAAAGCGGTTTATATTATTGTTTAATCAAATTAGATTCCTTTAACACGTTCACTGCGGATTTTTTTTTAATGCCAACTCCCCAAGCTGAACCATTTTTTCTTACAAAACACTTCAGTATTCTTCCAATAGTTGTTATTAGGCACATAAAAGTCACTATTGATAGAATTACTTAGAATTATTCTAGTCACGCGCAAGGTGCGTGATCCGCCTGGTGGGTGAGATCACAGGGTACCCAGGGTATTTTTCTTGCTTTTTTCCATCCTGTCGCATCACCTAGGATAATAATTCTACGCGATTTTGGAGCTTCAATGTGAGATAAGGGAAAATGTATTGATTTGAAAGAAAAATATTCATATAAATTGGAACAAATATGTATTTATTTCGTGAAAAATAGGTAGGTACTCAAAATTATTATAATCACCGTGATATCATATTTATCACATATAAAAATAAATCAGTCGATTTCGAAATCATATCAAATAGAAAAATAGAGAAAAAAAATCAGTCAATTTTAAAAATCAGTGTAAACTTTCCGTTGAGGGGTTAGGCGCGGAACTTTTGACGAAGATGGTCCATCAGTCATCTGGAAATAATATAGGTAGTAGGTACCTAACATTACTCAAGAAATACTTCGGTGTAGTAACCCAACAAAACCACGTTGAAAGGGAAATTCCATGAAAATATTGAAAATAAAAAGGGAGAAAAGAACAATGGAACGTAGGGGAGCAAGTGCACGGTGACAGACAGCAAAAATTGATTTCACACGTCTCACAAATGAGATCATGCATTTTTAGGAAGTATATATTGAAACTTACCTTGAATATTTGACGTTTTCACGACGAAAATATGATGCACGTAAAAAAATGAAGCCAAAAGGTGAGAAACAACCACTGAAATCACTGCAGAATGTCTGCCTTGTAAAACCACCCAAAAAATGTGAATCACATCTTCTAACCGCAAACGGCGCCATCTGTCGGCAGTTCACTCATTTCTAGCACGTAAAAATAATACGGGACCTTTGCTACCGAGCGGACGAAAAGAAAAACGAGTTTGAATTAGGAAGGACTCCTGACGCGCTAGGCGCGTGATCCGCCTGACAGTGAAAACCTGAATCACGCGCCAGGTGCGTGATCCGCACGGGACGTGTTAAGAGGACTTCAACACCAACTGCACTGCTCTACGACAAATGGTTATTTTTCTATGATTTTTATCATTTTCTACCTGTCTGACTTCATACTTTCATAGTGCTGAGTGGGGGGTCCTGCCCAGTCGAGAGGAGTACAATGAAGACTCCTTAGGCAGTGTGGTTGGTGTAAAAATTCTCAGGATGAAATCTACTTTCATTTAAAAAAAATAAATATGTGCACGTACTCCATTTGGTAATGTTAAACATTGAAACACAGACACAGACTTAAATCATTCCAGTAGGTACCTTTGATGTTGATGATTTTTCGAGGCAAACTTGATATTAGGTATGTGGCTCCAGTAGTAATGAACCACGAACGAACTATTGTTTTAAGTTAATGAACCCTCTCAATGATGTGTTATCTCAAAGCAAATTTGAAATTAGTTTTGTGGTTGCAGTGGTGACAAACGAATTGATGCAACAACAAGATCAGGAACAAACTGTTTCGTGCACTGCGCACCACATGCGCAGAAGAAAAAACGCATCACTTTTCAAGACTACCTAGTAGATGGTAGTAGTAGGTACCTAGGACCTACCTACTAAAGAAGTAAAAGGACTTGGACGCGGGTCCCGACAGGAGTCGGCGGTCTGGAGGATTGATGCGACGATGCCACTTCCTAACGAGTGCCCATGCGCCAGGACCCCATTAGCTTTGTTCGTGCTGTCCCCTTGGGGCTAGCTCCGAGCAAGTTCAGTTTTTTCTTGAACCGAACTGGCTCGATGTAGGGTGAGCCTGGAGCTTGTTCGGAGCAGGGCTCAGCTGCCTCTGGTCTGCTGGTGGGGCACATAGGGCTTGCTCTGGACAGCTCGGAGGAAGCCCCATGGCCAGCACGAACACCGAATCATCTGCCCCGGGACTGCAGATGATTGTTGGCTCGGAGCTCGCCCTGGGCCTGCACTAACGGCCAATCTTTGCCCCGCCCTTACTGCGCATGCCTGGGTTGCTCTGAGTGACTGCACGAACAGAGCTACTGTTTTCTTTTGAATCTATCCAAGTATCCTTAGATCAGCAATAGTCAGTGTGCCCCAGGATGCTGGTGCTTATCATTATCAACTATTCTTTTTCTTTCCCTAAGTTCCGAATTAGATACTAGAAATACACTATTTCTACTATATTAGATACTAGATACACTTGATAGTTTCAACACGCATTTTTCCGTACATTATTTTTATTAATGCAAAGATGAAGTCAGCTTAAAAAATGTTTTACGTCATGGATATGTATTAAGATGAAGGATGCATTTAAATCTAATCATCAAATTCATCGGAAAGTTCGTAGATTCAGAAAAGAAGTTCTTAGGCAGACTTGAACTTCAGTTCGTAGTTGGCAACATTGAGGGTCAAGATAGAATAGTAATCATGATCAAATAGTAATCAAGACTGCTGAGTTCAAGCTTCTAGCCATGGTGTGAGATACGCGAGGAAGCTGTTCCAGAAGTGGAGAGGAAAAATGAACTAGTCTTGGCACATGCACACGAGTCAGGAAGCGGGATCATCGCATCAATCCTCCAGACTGCAGACTGTCCTGGTCGCGGACAGACAAGAATGAACCATACTAGTTTTGTTCGTGCTGTCCCCTTGGGGCTAGCTCCGAGCAAGTTCAGTTTTCGCTTGAACCGAACTGGCCTAGTGTAGGGTGAGCTCTGAACACGCTCCTGAGCTCTGAACACGCTTGATCGAAGTAGGGTGAGCCTGGAGCTTGTTCAGAGCATGGGCAGCTCGAACAGGACGAGGGTGCATGTGCGGAAGAGCTCAGCTGCTCCTGGTCTTTTCGTGGGGCGCGGGAGGGCTTGCTCAGAGCAGCTTGGAGGAAGCCCCATGGCCAGTACGAACACCGAATCATCTGCCCCTGGACAGCACGAACACCGGAGCACTTGGCTCGGAGCTCGCCCCGGGTCTGCACTAACAGTGAATCTTTGCCTCACCCCTACTGCGCATGCCCGGGTTGCTCTGGACGAGCTCTGAGGGACTGCACGAACAAAGCTTCTAGACGGTATCCGTCACCGCTGCCATCTTCACCTGACCGTCACTTGGAGCGCTATATTCGTCCCTCCCATGTTACCTTTCAATTTTCTTGTTCTGTTTACTGTACGGTCTGTATTATATGAAACAAAAAATGCAACGCACAGATACGTATACTCCATGTTGAAGCTAATTACTTAGGTAGGTAGGTATTTGAAATAGACAAAATTAGAACAGTTGTTAGGGTTCAAAAAACTTGGTATTTAAAAAAAAGTGTTGGGTGTTTAAAAAAAGGCGCTCGTTACATTCAGAAGTCACCTACAGTCTACAGTTTGCTCTGATGTTTGGTATGCGAGGTGGGATATCCTGTCCTATATACCAATAAAGGATTATTATTATTATTATTAAGGATACCGTTCAGTATGAACCAACAGACCAGTGGCCAGTTAGGATCTACCTAATTTGTAAGATGATTTACCGACTTTTCTCATCAGTTTGTTGGCACACTGCTTATTCCTCTCCACTTCTTCTCGCTAGAGTTCTCTGTGGTCTGCGCAGTCCACCAGAGCAGAGCAGTTTGTTGCTCGAGTTCAAAATGGCGGGTGTTTAAGCTTTGTGTTGTTGTAGCTAATAATTTTTTCCAATTGTTGAAATTTTTGTTTCCTATTTCTGTGTCCCCCTCAGTTCTCCGACCAGTATTGTTCATCCCCTCCTGATGATGGAAATCGTCAAAGACGAGCCGATGATGTCCGACGACCCTCCGCCGCCGTCCAAATCGTCTGTGAGGTTCGTACGTTGTTCAATCGTCAACCCCCAAGAGGATTAGTTTTCATCTGTTGCTCCTCCCATGTGATTCCAAACGGCCTCCAAGTCCACGCTTTGTCCGTCTCCACAGCTCGGTTTCCATCCCATACCGGCACCCTGGTGCCCTTCCTCCTATTTTTTGAATTTAAATCCAAAACTTCAATTGAAAAGTTATTAGTTACCTAGTTTTGAAAAATGATCCTGGGGTCCTAGGCCCTCAAGGTCACCCATTCATTTATTGATTAGTACCTACGTCGTTAATTTTTTTCGATTACTACTTTCTGTCAGTCTTCCTCCTATTACTTCTACCAGTATTCTGCTTCACAGTGAATAAAATTCGGTTCTGTTTCCTGGTTGCCTAGTCTACCAAGGTAGCGTTGCCCTTGTTATTTACCATTCTTGTCATTTGTGGGGGAAAGTGTGTTTTTCAAAATTGAAATTGAAATAATACTTACCTACCTACCTACTACCTACCTAGTAGGTCGGTCTAGTTGTCTAGTAGTTCTAGTTAGGTCGGCTGGTCATCTTTTCTGTTTATCCGTTAGTGTTACCAGCATTGCAACGCCCACAAAATGATGTTGAATTTGGGGAGTACCCAGACGTAACCGCCTACTTCTCTGGAAATGACTTTACCTACTAAGTTACCGTCCTATTGTTTCAAAATTGTTCAGAAAAGCCTGAAAACTCCTCAGTAGCGAGTCGAAATTTCGATTTTTTTGGGGGGGACAGTGGTTTTGTTTGATCCCGGCTTCTGCTTGGTTAGTTGCAGCTGGTACTTCAGTACCAGAACGGTCCCAAAATTTGTGTTAGGTGTTATTTTACTGAATCACCTCAATAACAGAACTTCATTGTGACATTCGATCTCACATCAAAGTTCAAATTTACACACCTCTGACTTCGCGGTTATTATCCCAATTTATTATTAATAGGCCGTCCTGTCTAAATCGTGGGGCATCAGCTAACTATGTTATTATCTAGCTAAAATTTTAACTAGTAGCAAAATTAGCTTGTAGCTATGTTTTTTTAGCTGCAACTAAATTAGCTATTAGCTGTTGAGGGACAGCTAAATTAGCTATTAGTTAGCTAGTTGGTTAGGAGCTAATGACTAGCTGTAAAAAATTTGCTTTTGTTAGCACCTAACAACTAACTTTTTCTTAATCGTATTCCTCCTCACAAACAGCTAATAGCTAACAGCTGTATTTTTAGCTAGCTTTAAAACGTTGTTTGAACGAATTTAATAGTTCTGACGATTTTACCATTTCGAACTATTTCTGACTTTATTGACCAAATCCAGTTAATTTTCTGTGGTAAAAAGCGAATTTGACGTATATATCCACTACTGTTGGCCACCCCTGAGTTCCTGGGGCCCCCTAGACTTTTCTTATCTGGGAGTTCTACTGATAGATTTTTCGGATTACCATATCTAACAACGAGAAAATATTTGACCAACACAAAATTTTAATTTGTTATAATTTCGAAAAATTTGCTCCATCAGATGTGTTGCGTTACTGTTAAGTACCCTACGTTTTTTTATATTTTACCAACAGTTTTCGTTTTCCAAAAAGATGCTGTTATATTATTATTCATATGTTAATGAAAACTAATAACAGTAAATGACAGAAGTATCAAATTTTTGTCCGAGAAAATCCACTGGACTTCATCAAAAAAGCCAGAAATTGTTCAAAATGGTAAAGTTGTCAAAGCCATTAAATTTGTTCAAAAGATGTTTTGAAAGATTTTTTAAGAAAAAGTTAGCTGTTAGGGCAGACGCGCACTAGACCGATCACGACCACGACCACGACCACGACCAGTCGTATGCGGCCAGTTTTATAATGGAAGCAAGTGGAACCGCGCGCACTAGCCGACTTGCGACGCAGCGGTCGGACCCTGGTCGGACGACCAGAGTCTCGGGAGTTTGGTCGGGCCCGACCACGACACGACTGCAGCCGAAAATAAGATAGGTTAGAATGGCGCGTCGCGCACTGCCACCGACAACACCCCCGACCCGACCAGTACTGAGTGGTCGAGCGAACTGTGTACACCTGTCTTTGCGTGTAGTTTTTATTAGCATAATGTCACTCATCAAAGCTTTTAACCGATATTCTTGTGTAATTGAAAAACCGTTCTTCATACTGACGTAATTCTCCATAAAATGTTGCAAACTGCCCTCTCGTTGACCTGACAGCCAACATCGGATGCACCCAGTACCGCTTTCTCCTTCGCCTAACGTACCTACGGTACAAATGTACAACGACAGCTAACTCTTCAACGTCCATCTTGTGTACTGAATTAGCTACTATAGCTTGGCATTCGTTGTCGTGGTCGTGGTCGTGGTCGGGCTCAGCGGCATGGCTATACGACCCGACCAGTCGGGGTTTTTTGTCGTGGTCGTGGTCGTGGTCGGTCTAGTGCGCGTCTGCCCTAAAGCTGTTAGCTGCCACCAACAGCTAACTTTTTATAGCTAAAGTTATCAGCTTACATTTCAACTAACAGCTAATTTAGCTGTCCAGCTAATGTCAACAGAAATTTAGCTGTTAGTCAAGCTAAATTTCAGCTAATTTAGCTGTATCTTTTAGCTGTTAGCTATAGCTAATTTTTGTCAATCACTGTCGTGGGGTAGGTAGGTACTGTTGAGAAATACCTATGAGCTGACTGATACTGAGACGCTCTCTCAATCAACAAGGTACCTATCAACAAAATCAAGACTAACCAACCTCCTTCAGATAAACATAACGAAGATTTATGGTTATGAACCAAAAATTGCAACCATGTATCATGTTTCCACGCGACTCTCCACTATGCGTTGTGCGCGAAAACAAGCGTCATTGTTTACTATCCATTTATAACATTCATTTATATAGTTATATTATGAAACTAGGAAATAAATACCAAGAACAAATACGAAATAAATTCGTGATAAATCAAGAGCTTTCCAACGAATGGAAAACGATTTTTGTCCGATGAAAATGAAAGAAGTTTCATTTCCCTAGCAACTACTCGGTTGTACGTGAAAACCACTACGCGAAAAAAATTGACGCGCAAAATCGACTCGCAAAAAATGCTAGTATACCAGAGCTAAAACATGATACATGTTAAAAAAATGGCCAAATCCGATCGAATGTTCCGCGTGAACGTGCGTCGGTATGACGCGCAAAATCGACTCGCAAAAAATGCTAGTATACCAGAGCTAAAACATGATACATGTTAAAAAAATGGCCAAATCCGATCGAATGTTCCGCGTGAACGTGCGTCGGTATTTCCTTTTTGAATTTTTCCTATTTTGCTTTCTGACCAAATTAAGAGGGTAGGTTGGGTATTGGCTCATTTACGGTTTCATGAATTTTTTCAGTGTACCTATGTCAGTTGCGGCCCATGCGTGGATGACGGTGTTCTCTTGAAACGTTCAAGGAATACTAACCTACCTATCTACATTATACATCACCTATACAGGGTGTAACACGAGTGATGCAAAGCCTCTCTCCCACGTGTTCTGCATCTAATTTCCCGCCAAAAGTGTCCTATAACTTTTTTTTAATGCCTAACACAATTTTTTTAGGAGGGTTTGAGGAGTGAAAATGGAGTTTAAAAAGTGAATTTTGTCAAAATCTTAAAGTCGTCTGTTTTTTCAAACGCTTGGTGATCCTATTAATTCTTGTAGCAGAATGGTGAAGGTAAGCTAATAAATGCGCCAAAACGTCAGCTTTCTAATCAAAACGTCAGCTTTCCAATCAAAACGTTTTTTGGAATTGGTTTCAAGAGAGAAAACGAGGTTTGAATACGAAAAAACGTGTTGTTTCCGGCAAAATCGTGGATTTTTCATGAAATCAAGATCATGAAATTAATTACCGTTTTGCCTCATACCGTCTGACGTGTTAAAAGGGTGCAAGTTGTACGCAGTAGGAGTGTTAGCACGAACATCACCGAAATCCCACACACAAAAGCGAACACCTTCATAATTGCACAGACACATACGGAGCCCGTCGGTTCGGGTACTGCAGAGCGTACTCCGTTGCTGCTTCACTACAGTTTCCATTTGCAAGGCCGTACATGGAAATCATGTCTACGTACTCCCTTGTGGTATAACGGACCATGGTAATGAATAAATTATGACACGAAAAAAGAAAATACGGCGAGAAGAAACAGGAAAGAGTATGTCGAAGGAATCAGCAGTGTTGAATAAAGGGTCCATAGGTGGCAGCGAAAAATATAAGAACCTCTTCCCAATCATTCGTAGAGGTGCGCAAACAGCAGTCATCTCACGGATCTTTCAATCATCTTCGCTTTAGTCCAACACCCTTGGACTAAAATGAAAATAACGACCAAATACTTACGGGGGATGATGTGAGGGTGTCGCCATTCGATTTGAAAATCACCCCATAGCTGACTCAAAACTCGGTACAAGTATGTTATAGCCCCACCAATATCGATTGTATCGATTATCTCAAATACATCGATCCTTGTGGTATCGATGACGTGTATCAGACAAGACGGTGGGTGTACAAGAAGTTTAGTTCCCATTCTGCCGCTCGCATTGTCAAGCGATCTGGATGCTCGCTAGCGCTCGCATCTCAAAAAAGATAAACAATCCCAGAAACTATCCCGTGAATGAGCAGGTTGTTTGGGACTTCTGAATAGATGGTACAAGTATGTTATAGTCACTCTTATTTTTTGGTGTCCTTACAATGGTCTTCCCGTATTCATTTTGAAAGTTGATATCGGCACCCGGGATGTAGGCATCGGGACGCCATATTGAGCCGTCATCGATACCACAAGGATCGATGTATTTGAGATAATCGATACAATCGATATTGGCGGGGCTATAACATACTTGTACCCAAAACTCACTACTTCACAAAAGGTACATTTTTCATGAAAAACCCACGATTTAGCCGGAAACAGCACGTTTTTTCGTATTCAAACCTCATATTCTCTCTTGAAATCAATTCCAAAAAACTTGTTGATTAGTCCGTTGGAAAGCTGACGTTTTGGCGCATTTATTAGCTTACCTTCACCATTCTGCTACAAGAATTAATCGGATCACCAAGCGTTTGAAAAAACAGACGATTTTAAGATTTTGACAAAATTCGCTTTTCAAACTCCATTTTCTCTCCTCAAATCCTCCTAAAAAAATTTTGTTAGGCATTAGAGAGACAGGAAATTTAACGCTCTTTCCAACGGTATCTTTATTTGAATTTACTCTTTAAATTAAGGAAATTATAGCTGCTTTAGTGAGACGAGGTCGGAAACTCGAAAAAATCTTAAAAGTGAAAAAAGTTGGGTTTTAAGCGGAGTAAAAAAAAATGTTATAGGACACTTTTCGCCGGAAATTAGATGTAGAACACGTGGGAGAGAGGTTTTGCATCATTCATGTTACACCCTGTATAGGTAATGCATGACCTACCTATGCGAAATCAAATGCCTTCTTTCCGTAGACACAATAGGTCGCTCAGACAAAGAGTTTAGAAAGGGGAAATAATATGCACCTACCTGTTCATCTATTTTATTGAAACATCCAAGCTTGATCAATCATTAAATAAAAACGAATCTTCTTTCACACTTTATGTTATCTCTAGAATGCCGCGAATACTTGAGATAATTTTTGCTGAAACCACTTCGGCGTCGTGTTGTGAATATTGACACTGTAATAATTCTTGTCTTATTCTTATTGTAATAATTCTTAGCCTCCTGGGCTCGATCTCTACCAGTTGCATCTCGAACATTCCGTTTTCCATTTCACTTTGCAGAAGTTCCGAGTACTTCCAGATGACAGTCAAACCTCTGCTCGAAGAAGGGAAAGACGGCGAGCTCATCGACTGGCTCAAAGACATTGGGCTCCTCCGTCGGTCTCAAAAGTGTACCAACACCGAGTGCCAAGGTGAGCTTGTCAAAATCAAAACTACATTTTTGAAACCTGTTCGAAGTGCTGGAAAATGTTTAGTTATTTTAATTCAAATTTAGGTTGACGGATTATCCGGAAACTCGTTCAATTTGGCATAACGAAAATGTTTAGTTTATAAAATTTTAGGTGGACGGATGATCCGCAAAATAATTTAATTCAGCATAACGAAAATGTTATTTTAATTCCAATTTAGGTGGACGAATGGTCCGCAAAATCATTTAATTCAGCGTAACGAAAATGTTTAGTTATTTTAATTCAAATTTAGGTTGACGGATGATCCGGAAAATCGTTCAATTTGGCATTACGAAAATGTTTAGTTATTTTATTTCAGTTTTAGATGGACGAATGATCCGCAAAATCATTTAATTCAGCATAACCAAAATGTTATTTTAATTCCAATTTAGATGGACGAATGGTCCGGTCCGCAAAATCATTTAATTCAACGTAACGAAAATGTTTAGTTATTTTAATTCAAATTTAGGTTGACGGATTATCCGGAAAATCAGTCAATTCGGCATAACGAAAATGTTTAGTTATTTCAATACAATTTTAGGTGGACGGATGATCCGCAAAATAATTTAATTCAGCATAACGAAAATGTTTAGTTATTTCAATACAATTTTAGGTGAGCGGATGATCCGCAAAATAATTTAATTCAGCATAACCAAAATGTTCAGTTATTTTAATTCAAATTTAGGTTGACGGATGATCCGGAAAATCATTCAATTCACATAACGAAAATGTTTAGTTATTTCAATTCAATTTTAGGTGAACGGATGATCCACAAAATCATTTAATTCAGCATAACGAAAATGTTTAGTTATTTTATTTCAGTTTTAGATGGACGAATGATCCGCAAAATCATTTAATTCAACGTAACGAAAATGTTTAGTTATTTTAATTCAAATTTAGGTTGACGGATTATCCGGAAAATCAGTCAATTCGGCATAACGAAAATGTTTAGTTAATACAATTTTAGGTTGACGGATGATCCGCAAAATCATTTAATTCAGCATAACGAAAATGTTATTTTAATTCAAATTTAGACGAATGGTCCGCAAAATCATTTAATTCAGCTTAAAGAAAATGTTTAGTTATTTTAATTCAAATTGAGGTTGACGGATTATCCGGAAACTCGTTCAATTTGGCATAACGAAAATGTTTAGTTTATAAAATTTTAGGTTGACGGATGATCCGCAAAATCATTTAATTCAGCATAACGAAAATGTGTAGTTATTTTAATTCAGTTTTAGGTGGACGAATGATCCGCAAAATCATTTAATTCAGCATAACGAAAATGTTTAGTTAGTTAACTTCAATTTAGATGATCCGCAAAGTCATTTAATTCAGCATAATGAAAATGCTTAGTAAATTTAATTCAATTTTAGGTGGACGGATGATCCGCAGTCATTTAATTCAGCAAAATCTATTAACTGTCGTTATGCTGAATGATTTTGCGGATCATCCGTCCGCCTAAAACTGAATTAAACTAACTACATTTTCCACCATTTTGAATAGGTTATGTATTGTTTGAGACATCATACATTTGAAGCATAATAAGCAAAGCATAATATGCAATAATATATATGTTTGTAAAGCATAATATGTAGGTATTCACATTTTATTTTCCTGTAGGATTGAAACCGATGGATTGGAAAAGAGCCAGGATCGTCGACAAATTCCACTGGTCCTGCCCTTCATGTAAGAAAAAGGCCTCCATCCGGCTGGATTCTCCTCTGGCGGATTTCCACTGCAGCTTCAAAATCATCCTGGACACCATCACGGCCTGGTGCGACGGCATTTCCTTGGAGGAGTACACCAAGGAGAACAAGAGCGTCAAGGGGGTGATTGCCAAAAGGATATACACCACCTGTACGACTGTGGCCGACTGGTGAGTTCCATCTATACGTTAACCGTTTGTTTGAAATAGATTATATCGCCAGCTTCAGTGGGGTGATCAAGGTACTGGTACAAAAGCACACAAAACCTTTCTATGAGCTCTGTGTAGGCTTTCTATCGCCGGTTTTTGTTGGCAGTTGGCAATGCTGATCTCAAGACCCAATTAACAGGCGTCGTAGATCGGTTCACTCTTCTATGTAGATCGGAATTTGGTTATAGATATTGGAGCAAATTAGAGATGTGTAAGATGCGTTCAGTTCCAGGAGTTAACTCCCACCAGTTCACTCAGTTCTGAGATGCGTTCTTTGGGACACGTTCACCAGTTCAGCAGAGTCCCTAATCCAACTTCTAATATTATTCCACCCTAAAAATTACGGAAACGGGGTTTTGATAGGTTTGATTCAATAAAAAGTTATGCACATTTCGTAGTTTAATAATATATATATTTTCATTACAAAATCACAATGTTTTGGAAAATCCATCACAATAAAAAATGTCGCAATGTCGCTAGAATAAATAAGTAAGAAGTCTCACTGACGTAGTGATGGGAACGAAAACGCACAACAGTTTTACTACAACAGTTGCGGATGAAAAACGAAGCAACTGTTGTCAAGAAAATGGAACAGTTGTAAATAACAGCTTACTTTCGCAGCAGCGTGACAAACCTCAACACATAATGCATGTAAAACTGTTGTTAGAGAACTGTTACTTTGATATTACCTAGTTTTTCCAGTTCGAAATAACCACACAAAGAATGATTTCCTGGAAATAACCTACGTTTGGCTGTATGTATAATATATATGTGTGTGTGTGTAGAAATCTTAATTTATTGTCTGAAGAAGCAACAGACACGGATTGACCGATGGAGTGGCCTGTTACTCGATGCCAGAGCCAAATTGTGTGAGCTCCTGTGGTCTTCTGAACACCCTATACATATTTCACTGGAATGCCCCGTTCAAACGCTCATTTTATCCCCCCTTTCTGTTCTGCTCTTTTTGTATTGCACAGTTGTTGTATGACCACGTAACAATAAATTAGTTGAGTTCGAATCGCAGAATTGTTTCGAAAAACACCAAAAACGAACTGGTGAAGGGAGGAGTCGATGAACGGATGAACTGGTGGGAGTTGGGAGGAGTACGCGAGGAGTTAGGAACGTGGGCAAGGCAGAAGAACGGGTGAACTGAGGAGTTGTGAAAATTGAGAGAAGTAGGAAAGCGGGAAGGGTGGATGAACGGGTGAACTCGTGAACTGAGAAGTTGTGAAAATGGAGGAACAGCGCGCGGGGAAGGGAAGAACGTTGGGAATGGCAAGGGGGGAAGGGTCGAACGTAGAGAGGCGAGAAGCGAACGTTGATGAACGGATGAACTGGTGGGACTGATATGAGGAGTTGTGAAAATGGAGTGAAGTTAGGATCGCCCGTTCAGTGAGAACGTCAACTCTTTGGTCATCCGCTCAGTTGGGATACGTTCAACTGAAAGATCCATTCAGTTCGGATCTGTTCAGTGCTGAACGCCACATCCCTAGAGCAAAAAATAAAGAAGGGATTTTCTCCCTTCTTTATTTATAGTTATTTGTAGTATTTGTAGTTTCTGTATTTGTACTCGCTGGAAATTTAGTTTCCAGCGAATTTTCAGCTCCCTAAATTCTTTTTTACGAGCCAAAATCCTAGGAAATTATCTGAAATCACCATAAGAAGGAGTATTAACAGGTGAATCAAGACAAATGGCACTATCAATGATCAAAAATATTTTGTCAAAAATAGGTGCCTAATTCGTAGTTTTGGGGACCAAAATGGGTGAAAATCATCAAAAAAAGCAATTTCAATTATTGCACATGAAAGAAACAATAAAGGAACAGCCAAAATTTCTGTAGACGTATGTCCAGTAGTCCCATAACAATGTCCAGTGGTCCCAATATAAACCCACGTGACAAGGGCTTTGCAGCATTTTAATTGTACGTTATTTAATAATGCACAAGTACATGTATCCTTTAACACGTATTCGTCCATGTTCGACCACGAGAGGTTTTAATTTTTGAGATCTTCCACGTTTATGCATAGCATATTTATGTAATAGTATCCCTTCAGTATATTTGGCGCCGTGAGATTCTTTGAAACACTACGTACGGTCAGGGAGACACCTCAAACATAATCCCGTCACCATTGTATTGAAAATGTTCCCTATGTTTCCTTCCGTTCTCTAAAAAAACTGTCAACTCCGACACTGGCACCTGCCCCGAACATCTGGGAACGTCCTGTCGAAGTACTGATGCAGTTCGACTGTACCAGCATCTTGAAACGTTGAACTGTCATACTCATCAGTTTCATTGGTTGACACGGCCTTCAGGTACATGCAAAGCCATCCGGACCTCTCCTACTTGGGCGGAGAAAACTCAGTAGTGCTCGTCGACACGTTTCCCGAGGGTTGCATGACTACGACACCACACAACAACAACTACCCCAAGCGAGTCCTTTGCCTCGCGGACACTTCCCACATGCCGGCCAGGATCTGGGCTCACATCGTCGACAAGAATCTGGTAATATTCTCTTGTGTACCTTGGTACCGATTTCATGGTTTTTTTCTTCATAGGAATTGGCTACACCTGTATCTGGGCTAATAATCATAAGCCGTTGGTCCTGCACCATCTGCGAGGTTCTGGACCAGTCGAGATGCTAAACAGTATTGGCCAGCTTGAAGAAACCATATTTTATGACTTTCAGGTTGTTGTTGATCACTAAAAACATCTGTGGCTTTAAACATAGAAGTTTAATTTCAATTGCAGCATTAACAATAAGAAGACTAATTATTATATGCTAATCAAAAAGAGGTCGTGGGAGTCCCATAACTTGACCTTGTAGCCCATAATTTCGATAATCGAACGAAGTGTGTTTATGTCCCACTAGAAAAGGTTGACCAATATCGGTATCTTGCGGTCTTCATAGATAGGGGTCTGTCTTGCAAAAATCATATAAGGTAAATGCACACTAGTGCCCCAGCGAGTCGGGCCGCAGCTCATAGGAAAAATGCGCTCATTTTCCTCATTTTCGTTACTTTGTCCGTCATGGATTCTTCTTCCAATGAAGGTAAATACTTGATTTTTGGTTCGTCATTTTCTATAATGAACCTTTGGAGTCGAGCATTGTTTCCGTTTCAAGTTTCGTCGAATCCGAAGTAATGGAAGTCCACCATGCGCCGCACATAGTTTTGCTTCCTCACTACCGAAGGTAGCCTTGGATTCGTGATTGAGTAGAAAAAAAATGTATGTCCTCCAAAATGAAAATTTCCACTACCATTTTGCGTTTCAAACATCCAGGAACATTTTTGGTTCCGTGTCTGTCTGTGGCTAACCGAAATAATGGTCGAAATGGGCTGAAATTTGGAGGGTGGGTGCGGGTTGGGCCAAAGATGGTCCCATACCAAAATCATTGAAAAATTACGGTAACTTTCGTTTGCGCATGCGCTAACGTGAAATAATTGAAACGCCCATAACCACCTAATATAGTTGAAATGAGTTCAGATTTGGAGGGTCGATCAGGAATAATACTTTCATAGTTCCAAATGAATTTCATCGGATTCGTGATGTAACTTTCGTCTGCGCATGCGCGAACATGAAGCGTTGACAGTTTCCTTGTAACGCTTCTAACTACACATAAATAGTCGTAGAGAGCTGAAATTTTGAGAGTACCTGCGGGTTGGATCGCAGATGGTCCCGTATCAAAACGAACCTACCCAACTATTCTATACGTTCATGTGATTCAAGTGAGGAAGCTGTACTGGCTACTCGAATTGGCAGACGTTTTT
Source organism: Leptopterna dolabrata (assembly GCA_954871275.1). Classification (NCBI taxonomy): domain Eukaryota; kingdom Metazoa; phylum Arthropoda; class Insecta; order Hemiptera; family Miridae; genus Leptopterna; species Leptopterna dolabrata. Next base: position 44,354,757 of record OX940982.1, on the reverse strand, counting down.
CTTAGTTACCACGAACAAAATCAAGGAAATTAGGTTTGTAGGTAACATCTTTTTGTAATCAAGCATGGCTTTATGAGATAGAGTTGGTTGTACCGTGATATTTCATTTGCAGAAAGATGGTTGTTTTGGACTTAGTTTTTGTAACTTAACAAAATATCATTCATGCATAACAACAAATATTGATAATATTACAGGCAAACTTCTTGAATTCATAATGAAACTATAATTGCCTGGGTGGCTCCAGTACTCGATTTAGGGCTTCCCCAGAGGAATCATGAGGGTAGGTATTGACCACAGAAAATTGAAAATAATCGCTTGTAATAATAATTATTCTCGAAATATTTGTCCATTAAAAACAAATGATGGGGGGGGGGGGGGGGCTTCCCGATAGAAACTGCGCTCGCGAACAAGCTGGCTGGCTCGCACACTGCTGCCGGAGCGGATCGGGTCGCAGGGGGCTGACCAAAAAATACGCTTGGAAGGCGACGTCTCCATCCACCGTGTTGTGCGCAAAAACACAGAACCGAACCAGGCGTATTTTCCACCCCGGTGCGACCCTTCCCTCCCCAGCACTAGTGTGCGCTTACTTTCAGCAGTCCTACTTAACACGTGCCCATGCACAATCGTGGATCCCTGTGACTTCCACCACTTCTAATTTGATGGCTTATTGTAATGATCCACATGGATGAGTCCTATAAACACTAATATATTATCAAGGCTTTGTCAGTTTGTTGGTAGTCCTGAGCTGGTCCACAGATGTGATTTTATAAGTTCTATTCTATTCACAACAGCAGTAGGTAACATTATTTGTTCAAAGTAGCTGTGCCAGAAGTGGCTTCCAGTACTCGGTTTTTCCATTTTTCCTATTTTCAGCTTATTTTCAGGCAAGGTTTAACAGGAACATGCATTTTCATGTAGAAAATAGGGTAATCTTGAAGTGATACATTATAATCTCATCCTGCATGTTGTACTGAATAACGTGTTCACATTCAACAAGTTTTGGATTATTCTAATATTGAATTATTATTGGTTTTGTATCCTTGACTAACTTTTCAAATCGTCCTTTATTTCGCTCTATCAATCTTATTTCGAGTATAATTAGGTCTATACATTTTTATGTACCTAAACGATGGCGCAAACATGAAATATGAACCGAATTAATACACTAAGCTTCACACTCCTTACAGTTGCGCTGTAGTATAACAACAAACAGTTTACTCAAAAGTACTCACCGTCTAGATTGGGGGAGATCAGCCTCCGAAAGGCGACAATAATAGTTTGATTCGATGCTGGAATTATAATCTCTCCATCTTAATTATACTCGAAGCTTCCCCTCAACAGATGAGTCATCGATGTTCCTTCCAACCTCTTCATAGCCTCATTGGTTCTGAATGATCACTTGAAAAAAAAAAAAAAAGACAAAAAACTAACGTTCTCCACCGCCATCTAAGGTTGTTGAATATTACGGAGGCACTTTTTATTTTACCTATCTTCGGCTCGCACACAAGGGCATGCACAGGGAGAGTTCCATTCACGCTCCAATGGGCCTCCATAATGGGATAACCTCCACCCTCTTCCTCCATATCCACCTACCAGCATGTTTAAGAGATAGGAGGCGAAGGGAGGCGGTTTCAGTCAGTGACCTCTTCACACTGCCTCATTCATGTTCAACCATTATAATATGCGGGAGCCCTCTCGTCTTCAGTTGAATTAATTCGACTAGTTAATTAGTTGTTAGAGAAGCCGACTTCGTTAAAGCTTTTGTTCGGAAATTAAACATACCTCTTCTGAGTAAAGCCATCTGCCGTTGTTCAAAGTCAATTTTGGAATTTGAAGAACTGTATGATAAATGAGAAAAGAACTCATTAATTTTATATCATGTCTTGTTGTATTTCTGTAAAATTCCTGAGCTGCCGTAACATTCAGTTAAAGAAGAAATTCCGATTTCAGTGTTTTCATTATGTTTTTATAAGAATCGTTTTTTCATCTTGGGAAACATCTAAATGTTATTAGTAGCTATGCACTCGATGTGACTCCACTTTGTTAGGTCAAGTATTTTGATGTTTATTAACAACATGGCTTCTATTGACGTGGTTAATTTATGTTTAACCAGCCTCGTATTGGGATGGTCTCATAGTAAGTATTTCTCTCGCTTCAGAAACCCCGAGTGAATCGTTTCATTGTTAAATTTCAATCTTCTTCTTTGCATGAATGTACTTTGAATCCAATGTCGTTGCACACTCGTTTATTCGAATGTTTCAAGCCGTTTTGTAATGATTTTTTCTTCTTTTTTATTTGCTTAAAACACGCATTGTTTTATTTTATTTTTTATTTTCTCGCAGGATATTGATAAATGAAGATCATAGTATGTCCTATTTCACGCATGGTTATTCATTTTTGTACTTAGACTGTTTCGTATTTCCATGTATATTCCGTATTTATGAGTTACTGAAAGGTTTTTTATATCACCTTTAACGCTCATTCTTTTGAACGCCACACCTAAATGTTGAAATATATACACCTAGAATATTTTAAATTATATTGGATGTATAAAATAGAGTTTCTGTTGTGTTTGAAGGATAAAGCGTTTGAAGTTTGTTAGGAAATGTGTTGTTTCATCGTTGTTGGCCATGAAACATTTGTGATGAAAAGTCTTCCTTAAGAATTATTCATTCATCACAGGATTTGTATAAGTGCACACATGTGTAACCTCCTCTTATGGTCCTCAAAATTGAGAAAGGGCACACCAAAAATCCCAGACAGTGCTCCAGTTTCAAGTGCAACATAATGAACGATTTCTACGTTAATTACGCGTTCGTTTCTTTTTGTGCAATAAGATAACCCATTTTCCTATTAAAGGAAAAACAAATAACTAGATTAAGAACTGCTAAAAAAAAACTTGAAAAAACACCGGAAAAACACACACGACGCCCTTTTGACGTCTTTTTTCCACACTGGAAAAGTACTAGATCAAGAACTCCTCGCAAAGTGGGTCTTATTCTCGACTGCTGTTTAAATAATATTACTGAATTTCTAAATCAAGTCACAAGCTACTTAGTTATCATTTAACGATGAGTGCGTTCTTGAAATTACCATACGGGATCCCTCGTCACTCGCTGGTTGATAATAGGGGAACGAGGGGCACAATGAAACAGTTTTTTCGTTTTTATTTTTCCTGACTTAAATATCAAATCTATTGTAGTGTAAAAGGTATAGAAATACTTTCTCGGGAGTGTATTGCATTAGTCTGCAGTTAGTTGTTCATCGCACAGTCATCACAAAAAAAAAGTATTGCTGTCGGAATTTCGTTCCGTTGTGCCCCGTGTGTGGGGTAGCTTGAAACGGCTCATGGAGGACAGTGAAACAAAAATACAAAACGTGTTGGACGAATAAAAATCAGCTGAATTTTTTCAGAAAGCTATTTATTTCTGAAAGACAAAAAAAAAGAAAAAAAATACCAGGGCCAGTTTTGACCCAAGAAAAACAGCTTCCTTCATATCCTGGTTTTCTCACACGGTTTCGCACCATCCTAGAAAGAATGAAACGCAAAATGAAGAAATTCCTGTTACAATGATGAATATTTATTGCGATGAGACACAATGAAACATCAGACCGGGGCATTTTGAAACGTTTCAGTGAGCCTCATCTTCTATGTTTCAATCTGCCCCAGTCGCCATATTTACATATTTTTTATTCCCAGTTTGATTGTAAAAAATAGAACACAATGGAAACCATGCGGCTTATTCTACACTAGAAACTGATTCAAAACAACAATAGTATGCAATGAAAACAGATTTTACTCACGTCTTGCATGAAAAAAAAGTTTGCCTCAATGAATTACGCCATTAGGCGAAACACACTGTATGATGGCTGCCCAAAGAAAACTGGCTTCGATGCAGAAAGACATTGGGTGAAGCACAGGGTACTGTAGCACATTCTTGTGTTAACTCCTCGAATTAAATACCTCACATATTTGAATTAGAGCTGTTGTTTCACTGTGCCCCTTGTTTCAATGAGCTCCTACTGCTTTACTTCTAATACTAGTGGAAATAATGTAATTTAATTTGTATTAAAATAACCCTTTGGATTTAATAGCATCGATTGAAGGCATAAGTCAAATATTAGGTATGTAGAGGTAGATGTCGCCTCCGCCGGTTTGTTTAAGTTTTGTTGGGAGGTTGTTGTTGGTGGTGCTAATGTTGTGTCATGTCCGCCCACCAGGATTTCCAAAAGCTGACTGCGCTGGTGGCTGAACACGTGAGGATCGGCTCGACGATTGTGGCGAGTCCAGCGCTCTACCCGATGCTCCACGGCATGAAGGGGATGGCGGAGGTCATCAGCGTCGAGGCTCTCATGGCACTAGACCCGGCAGATTACCAGCGGTCTCTCAAAAACCTTGGTAAGTAGCTTTGATTGGTATTTGCTCGGTAAAAATCAAGTCTGATGCTTGATTTGTTATCAACAAGCCACATTATGGTCGATATTATTTACTATAGGTGTAGCTCTTGCAAATTTAATTAACCGGTTTCCTGAACTGATTAACGGTTTTCCAAATCAATTCAACAGTTTTCCAAATAGATGAACCACCACCATGTGTCTACAGAGGGAGGGGGGGCTATTCATTAAAGTAGATAATGAAAAGAGGTTATCTATTTTGAAAATCAGATCTCCTGTGTTCGTCTATTTTATTGAATAGCTCCGGTGACCTACCTCAACTCGTGCTTAGACGTTTTTACTCATGAATAGATAGTATGTATATATTTTTAACGAAAAGTTTATTGACTTACCTTTATGAGATGAAAAAACATACACGATCAAAATGAACGATGAATGAGCAAAATGACTGATGTGGTAGTGGTTGATCGAAGGATGGTACACGATCTTACTATCAAACAAACGAGAAATGAGAAAGAGACTCTTGGGAAAAGACACCAAATTATGTGTCTCTCTGAAAGAGATAAAAAAATGCCAAGATGGCCACCAACTCTCTTAGAAGTTACAGAATAGCCATGTCATGGATACTATAAAAATCTTGCGAAAGAGAGAGTCTGAGCGAAAAGAGTTGTCTCTTTTAGCGAATTTTCAAAGAAAATGAAGCTATTGCAATGGCTTCGAAATTTAAATAATATAAATTTTTGGAAATTTTCTTCATAGAAATCCGTTTCAGACCATTCTAAAACGATTCCTGAAATTTAACACTTTTTTATATGTATATATATATATATTTATTTATATATGTGTCACTCCAGACGATAACTCTCGATAGAATTGAGATAAACAGCTCAAATTTGCACAAAAAATCTATCTTGGCAATCGAAAGGCTAAGTTCGAAGATGGGCGAAATTGGCCTACTCTAAGGAGGGTTTTGGCGCATTTAAAGTGCGCAAAAATTACCCAAAAATCCCCAAAATGTTATTTTCCAACAAGTGACCCCTCATTTTAAAGGTTTTTGCACGCTGAACACGATGGTGGAATCGGATTTTAGATATCTTGATCCGTTCTCAAATTAGAGCATTTAAAGTGCGCAAAAATTACCTAAAAATCCCCAAAATGTTATTTTCTAACAAGTGACCCCTCATTTTAAAGGTTTTTGCACGCTGAACACGATGGTGGAATCGGATTTTAGATATCTTGATCCGTTCTCAAATTAGAGCATTTAAAGTGCGCAAAAATTACCCAAAAATCCCCAAAATGTTATTTTCCAACAAGTGACCCCTCATTTTAAAGGTTTTTGCACGCTGAACACGATGGTGGAATCGGATTTTAGATATCTTGATCCGTTCTCAAATTAGAGCATTTAAAGTGCGCAAAAATTACCCAAAAATCCCCAAAATGTTATTTTCTAACAAGTGACCCCTCATTTTAAAGGTTTTTGCACGCTGAACACGATAGTGAAATCGGATTTTAGATATCTAAATCCGTTCTTAAATTAGAGCATTTAAAGTGCGCAAAAATTACCCAAAACTAGGATAATCTTTAAACTCTTACCCCCACCCCCTTAGAGTGGTCAGATTGAAAAATGTGAGAAGTATTAATTGAAGACGAGAGTTCGAAGCAAAAAAGGGGGAGGCAAACGATTAGTACAACTCCTTGAATTTACCCACAGCGATCAAATAAATAAGCACTTAGTACAATTACGTAATAAACAAACGGTAGAATCAGGATGGACAAAACGTACAAATTAAAATAAATACGAAGAGAATATACATAGAAAACCAAATTTTAGACCGAAGTTTTCCTTTATTCAAAACCATAGCCATTAATTCGAATATTTCTTTGAAAATTCGCTCATTAAGTCATGCTGCATGACTGATTTTTTTCTTAGTGAATAGGCCCCCCAGGTGTGAATAGGCACCTCACCGCATATGCCGTTTCATCCATAAGTTCTAACGAAGTTTCAGCCTTGAATTCTCCTTAAATTTTGGCTAAAATTGTTGTTCTTCCACACAGTTAGGTACCCATTTGGGAACAAATTTGGGTCCTAGTTGTGCTGCAAAGCTCGGCAGCCCGATTGGAATACACCCAGGGGTTTTATGGGTGAATAACGGGTGTAAAATTATGGGTTTCCGAGGTTTTGTTTCAGGTTCTAGTAAACGTGAGCTTGTGAGGTACCGTTTTCGATGTTTTTTAGGGCGAGAAGACCGAATGTGAAGTTGATTTTGACTAAAGAGTGAAGAATTGAGGTTGTAACGAAGGTTGAGCTCCCGAAATTCAATTCTTATGAGTCAAAAACCAGGGAAATCGTCTGAAATAACCATAAATGTGTATAATAACAGTAGAAGTAGGATCAACAGGTGAATCAAGACAATTAAATGGAAACACAATCAAATAACAAATGATCATAATTAATTAATCATTGGTAATTATCTTTGATCAATGATCAAAAATAATTTGTCAAAAATAGAAGCCTAATTCGTGGTTTTGTTTGGGGGCTACAATGGGTGGAAGTCATAAAAAATAGCTATTTCAATTATTGCACATGAAAGAAAAAATAAATAAACAGCCAAAATTTCTGTAGGTATGTCCAATAGTAGAATAATAAACCCATGTGTCAAGGACTTGGCAGCGTTTTTCTTTGAAGTGGGTTTCCACGGATAGATTTGCTCCGTAGTTGGCTCATCGTTCCCTGTTGTTGAGATGTTTGTGTTATTTCCTCCTCTCAGAAACGATATGGAAGTCCACGGTCAGCGTTTGTCAGGACATCCAGAACATGAGCATGACGGAAGGCGAGCAGATCCTGCGGGAGCTGGAGTGGCGGCAGGTGTTCCCTTCGTCCCTTGCCGAGATCCTCCATGACATCGCCTCCTACGCCGCGTCCCGCACGGCGTAGCAATCACTCAGCCCCTTCTCGACACTCGTGCGTGGGGAGGGGCAGATCCTCTGACCGCACACCACTTGCCTCCCCACTCCCCTCTCCTCCTATTTTTGTTTTCTTAAAAAGCCTATTTTTGTTCAGATGTTCTCTCGCTGTCATTTTCGTCCTAGTAAGGCTTGTTTGAGTAACTTTTCCCTGATCCTGGCGAATCAGTTTCCCTCCTAATCCCCTCTTGTGTAAGGTGAGGCCCAACAGTTGTGATTTGTTTCGAACCAATTACAGTTTGCTGCATTCGGTAGCAGTTATTGTTCCTTATCAGCTACCGGTGAGCCGTTATCTCGTTGAAATACGATTGACTCCCCTTTACTGGTATCCAAAAGCTCCAGTCGTGAAGGTATTCCTACCTCGTCAACCTCTCCCTATAGACTATCCATGATGAATACCTATATTTATTATGGATAGATTACAAAAAATTAAACACTTGGGCGGTTTTTGGGTGTGCAGCATCTGCACGAATTCCCTCATTGCAAATAGTTATACCCACAAATGTCTTGCTCATGAAAAGCACTTATTTCTCCTTAAAATTGACGTTGACCTTCAACAATTATCTATGCACATGGAAACTTGGATACTATAAAACCCTCTATATCATATCGGATTCGGTTGAAATATCACGTCATATTCTGGGCTCACCTGTACATAAAAATTGTTCGCTTGTTCTAAAGGACTCAACAGCCATAATAACATCTCTCACATCCTGACTTATCCTACTCATAACTATGTTCCCATGATGTCTTCCATGGTATTTCTTCCCTTGGTAATATTACCTTCCCAATTTCCAACTTGTGAACAAAATTCAATTTTTGTTCATAATTCTACATTATATTCTACAACTCCTGCTTCGATCAAAAGAAAACTCGTGTACCCACCCACTTACTCACTTCCATAAATTTTTGTGATAGCGAAGGATTATTATTTTTTATCAATGTGCAATTTTTTAACTTGTTTCAAAGTTTGTATTAATCTCATATCCGAGATGGAGTTGAAAGTTTAGATTTTAACATTTTGTGTCTTCAAATTTGAAATATTTTATTTAAAAAAGTGTTATATCTTTGTTGTATGTTAGTAATTGAACGTGACTCTACCGCACATTTTTTTGGTGTTTTGATTGTTCTCATTATGACAGTTGCGTTGTTAAACATTATTTGGACCCTGTTTTAAGCTTGTTCCGTTTCATTATTTGTATTTTGCTGTATTTAGGAAGTTTCACTGTTTTCCTTCATAATGCATCATGAAATGGTCGGTTTTCGAAGAACACTATCAAATTCCCTATTTGCCACTTGCCATAAACTTGTCTTATTCAGGCGTGGGGTGTTAAACATCACGCTTTTTTTAAAAACATTCGTTTTGTTTTATTCGCTTTGTTTTGTAATTCAATTGATTCACTCACTGAGATCTCTCTTAGTGAAATGCTACACGTGGGCATTACTTACTTTTACCACTCCCGTTTTATCTTAATGGTGTGAAGGTGGTGGATTTTTTCGAAATGTTTCTGCGTTTTTATCGATTTTTCATTTTCTTTGTGCCTTATTCTCACTAAGTGTTTGTATGAGAAATCAATGTTGTAGTTGATTATAGACTATTGATTACTTTTACGGGAGGTTTAAAGCATTTGTCAAAGTATGGTTATTCGTTCTCCTCGAAGCCATGTAATTTTATTTGTATTCTATTTTATTTGTGCTCATCACGAGTGAACTGATTTTCTATTTTGTATGAAGTGGTATTAACTTTCGAGAACTTCTACTCGTTCGTCCCTCGTGGTATTATCGTTCTCTGCCATCAACTATAACAAGGAGTTGGTAACTTTTATAATTGTTACAGTTTTAGAATTATTATTATTTATGTTGAACATTTTCAACAAAAATTCGATTGAATTGTTCGATTGAAAAATTGTGAATTGTTCGAAATGTCTACGAGGGTTTGTGCTTTTTTGGCTGTGTAGGTAATTTTGTTTCAAAACTGAAGGTAAAAATATGTTTCTTTCTCCAAGTCCGTTCGCAGTAACCGTCCAAGCTTTAAAACTAATCTTTGTATGTTGGACAGCTCCAAGTCTGCAAGGGATTTCTTATAAATCTGGAAGGAGCCTCCGTCGTCTAGGACGGTGTTCATGTGGAAGTGGCTGTGATTAGCTCGCTCTCCTCGATCTTTCGTGAAAGTAGCAAATATTTTCAAGACATGATTCCCACTGCTTAACTTCCGAATAATCTCAGTTTTTTTCATTCTCACAACTAAAGAAAAATGTAAATTAATAATAAAACCTAACCCCAACATCAGTAAGTTCATTTAATGCAGACATTGTTAATCATACACCGTCGGACGTGCCAGTGAATTTGTAAAACAGTCGCGCGTTTATGGTTTACCGGTGGCGAAAAAGAGCCGTGGAAAGGGCGTTTAAGAAGCATTGCAATTTGATCTCGAGGAGCTCGAAGATGTTGCTGAAAAACGAGTGTGGACAAAACCGTGGCTGCTGAGAAGAGATGGGAAGTTAACCTGTTAGAAGCGGAAGATGTTAGAGAATTCAGGACTTCCACGAGGCGTGGATTACCTCATTTGGTGCGTTACTTGACGCTGTGGCTCGTACTGTTCAAAAACAAAATATAATTTTGCGAAGTGCCATCCCAGCAAAAGTGGGTTAGTAACCTTACGTTCCCTTTCAACAGGAGCTAGCTTTCGGTTTCTTCAGTAATTCTTCAGGGTACCTTTCCAGTTTGGCTATTTGAAATCCCTTCCAGACTTATTGGATGCTGTTTAGCTAAGCAACAGGGTGGCGGTGCGGCTAAAACAAGAAAAACACTGCACTCGCTTAGCAGCTCTCACCCATTTCTCGGTTATTGTCTAAACCGACCGATTGAAGGCGAGTAGAGTTCCGAGGAGGATGGGTTGAGGGTGGGAAAAACCAACTCGGCCGAAAAAGTAGAGACCACGGTTGTCTGTTCATTAGGTTTGTTTGCAGTGACCATCTGATGGTGATCTGGCCGTTCGCAGTGATTCTCTGACTGTTCTGACCGCATAGATAGTGACGTTCCGATACCGCCTTCGATCAGATATTTGATATCGATACTGTATCGCATTATTACAATAATATCGAGAAAAGTATCGATACCGGCAATATCCTATCATCTGATACCATGTTCCTGAAATTCCTTCAGTTACAATAAATACTACTGATCAATATAGAATATTTCTTCAGATACCAAATATTTCCATTATTGATGCTTTCATGTGGGTTCTCAAAATATATAGGTAACTAGGCATTGAAACAAATCTCTACCTGAGATAGGAGTGAGTTACATCTCTTTTATCAATATTTAGTCTAAAACTTGGGGTAATATTATTTGATCTGATACCATCGATTTTCTTTCGATAGTCCAATATTATCGAATTCATGGTGTCGATGCAAATATTGGAAACATCGAAAGTATCGGTATAAGTAAATATCGAAAGTATCGGAATGTCAGTACAAGTAGCATCCATGACCAGCTGTTCACGGTGTTTTCCAATCCACACACAGTTTTCTGATTGGCATTCCAGCCCACAGAAAATGAGGCTGACGAGAACTGGCCTTGCACTGCCTTATCGAACCCCCACCGTTATCAAACGCTTATGAAGATGGTGCTGGATCATGGATGGTTTCTTACGGTTTTGTGGGAGTCAGCTAACTGTCAGAAAAAGCCAGTGCGAACGATCCTACCGTCTTGCTCAGAATCCCAATACTGATCCTCCCTATGGTTACATTAGCCCAGCACACTGCCGAATGCACTGTCTGCCTGCTACCCTGTAAGTGTAAGCCAGCCTTTAGGTAAGTTAGGTTCGCCTTTGCAGCTATTGGGGCCAGCCTGCTCAACATTTCAATCAACCGTACAAATTAGTTAATATTATTCTCCTATATCCAGGATTTGGTGCAGGATGTATGAGGTAGGATGCTTCCGAACGTAAGGTGCTGCTGAAGGACTTGCTGCTATGTAACGCACAGGGTGCTGCTTTATCTTTGTTACTTGTAAACTTGATTTTTCCATCGTACAAAGTTGTATTAGCCGTTTTTCAACTGTCATCCAGTTCGTTCAATGTGAAATTTACCAGCTCGATTCGAAAACCACTTCATACAAAACAACTTGTGCCTTCTACTCTAACCATTATAGGTTTAATTTTAATTTCTTCCCCACTGTACATCACTTTCATGATACATAATTTAGATTCCCACTCCTTCATTTCGTTGTTTTTTTAGGGATTTGTTTTATTTTACCGGTGGTGATTGGTTTTTGTTTCCAAAACGGCTTTAAACAACTGCAAGTACTTTTCTTTCATTTTATTTTATTTTTTTAAGAGACGTAAATCTCCATTGAGCTCGACTCAAAAAATACTGAAGCTTACCATTTTTAAGTATTTTTAGTTCTTAAGAAGAAAATTCTTCAACGATCATTCTGATGATCCAGTTTGTAAATAAATGAGTTTTTGTTTGCCTTCACTCAAGAGGATGGTGGTGGGATAGCGTTGCTGTCTTTCTATTTTCTAATTATTTTTGCTTTGATTTGTATGTTGTCCTTTTCTTCTGTAGTTGTTAACATTTATTTAGATATTCTACCGATTCAGCGGTTTCAAGGCAACCCTACGACCTGAGATCTGAGCTTGAAATACTCTCGATTCATGATTTTCTGACAATTTCTGTTGGTTTGTCGGTGACTTTCAAAGTTTATGATGAACTTATTTGTATGAACCAACTCTTGATTTTTGTTTTTCGACTAGCTGCTGACTCGTTTCCCCCCCCTCCAATGTCAACTTATATATTTTTCTCAAATCCACGACCAAAGATGACATAATATTAAATATTTTTACCGCCTCGAATTCATGAACTTAAAACAAATTATGTATAAACATTGCGACTAACTGATACATATATTAGACGTTTTCTTAATTTTCGTTTAAACAAAGAATACTAACCTTCCCAATTCATTATTCAAGACTTGAAAAGCAAAAAAACTTTTACTTTTGTTTGCCTGTTCCTAGTAAGTATTGTAAGTTTGAGTGGGCCGGTTGATTTATGTGAAGGCGTCGCTCGCTCGCCCGTGATCTCTAACGAACCACCGTTGTGCCTTTATAAGATTTTAATAATTATGTTTAATCCTCACTTTTGGTCTTTTATTACTTATTCTAAATAGCGTTATTCTCTTTCTAATAATGTCGACTTGTGAGGACGATGTATCTGTCTGTTTCAGTTTGAACCGCTCTTGACGATTCTGATTTGAATGTGAAATGTGTATCAACAGAGATTTTGGGCGAAATTAAATTAAAATTGTAATATTTTTTGTGTTTCACTAAAATCATTGCTGTTTCTTTGTAATTTTAGATGAAATAATACTTTTGTTCGTCTAATTAAATTCGAACAATTTTATTTGGTCTGACTGAAACGGGTAAAGTAGCTCACGTTCTTCCTCTAACGCCGCCACCAAAAATGGCCGGCGTTAGGTCCCTGGGATTGCTTAAAATTTTGTATATTTTTCTAATTTCGTTCAAACATTTCTGTTCCACCCAAAATATGTGTACACTTCAACTATATCGATTTGACTTAGCAACACTGATGATAGACAGCTTTTCAAGCTCTTGGTACCCACGCAATCGTCGTAAGGAAGATTGGTGCCTGTCGAAATCCCAAATCATTATTTTGAATTTGAAATTATTAATTATTTTGATTCATTTTCAGGCTACAAGATGATTTCATCTTCAATTTGAATGGGTAAAAAATTCCTCATAATAATTTATTAAATGAATCAAACTTCAATCCACGTTCTTTTTCAATTGAATATCAAAGTAATGCTGATTTTCATTGCACATTCTCTAAGCGTAGATGTTATTTGACATCTGAAATGAAATATGTTTCGTGTCAAGTATCTATTGAAACAACGCTTTCTGTGTAACGACTTGCGCATTTTTGAATTTATGAGACCAAAATTATTAGGTACGTCTCGATATTTTATTGTATGACTTAGTTCTATTGGATGATGATCTAGAACAGCTTATTTTGAGTTGAAAACGTTGAGATTTCCTTTTATTATTGATTCATTCATTATATTTTCCTTCCGCGTATTTTTGATGGAATGAAGAAAAGAACAATAATTAATTACTCTGCTTTTATTGAAAGATTGTTTATATCGCCTAATCTCAAATGTGTGTTGATTTGATCGTTTTCACTTTTGTTCCAAATTAATTGAATTTCGGCTGCTATGTGGAGTATGTTATTGGTTTTTATGTAATCTTCCGTATTTTGATTTTGGCAGTTTTACAGTTTTGGATATAATTTGTTCGTTTTCTTTCGTGATTTCACCTTGATATTCTTCAGTTGAGTGTCTGTTAGAGCTTTAATAAAAGAATTATGAAGTTATTATAATCTATGTACGTTACTTTGTGTTTGAAAAATGTATTTTTTTTTCATGGTTGTTCTTTGCATTAAAGCTATGATGTTTCTCTCCATAAGTTTGTTATTTATTTCATAATCCCATCTTTGTAACTGTTGAATGAAACAGCCGATGAAGCCAAGGTGAGCTGGGTCGATGGTAAAAGCTCGAATTAGCTATTTAGCAGCTAATTATAATTATAGCTAGTTGAGGTAGAAGGACATGGGTTTTATTCGGAATGAGTGCAAAATTTCCTATAAGAATCTACCATAAAATAATTTTGATGGAAAAATTGCATTTTGCCCCACTGGTGCGATATCCAAGATGAAATAGGATTCCTACTTTGAGATCGACTAAGGTATCGAATTATTCATTATTTAATTGAAGTGCATTATTCATGCTAATGATGATTCTGTTTTTTATTCCAGTTAAGTTTTGTTAGTTCCTAGTGTTTAATCCTAAATAGGTACAACATTTTGAACAGTACGGCATTATATTACTATATCTGGTGAGTTACGTACTGCGAAAATTTAATGTTGTTGCTTGATGAACTTCAGTTGAGCGGGAAATTTTGAAATTCCATTCAAACAGCAATCAGTTTTCTAAAGGAAAATTGAGCGCATAGAGTTGGAATTGAAGGATTTGTCGATTTCATAACTTTTCTATTAGCTATATACGTGGGGGAAGAAACCAAAAAATTCCTTTTCGGAAAACCAATAGAAACCTGATATCATCTTCTTTATGACGTTTACGTAAAATATTAATTTTTCGTTGCCTTTATAAACAACAAAGTGTGAGGTGTGCCTACTTTCTTGTAAATTAACGTTTGTACATTTTTTTTTTTAATTGGAGACAGCTTTGGTGTATAAATGATTGTGATGATATTGTGTGATTTCCTAAGTTCAGTTATTTTTGTACTGGCTGACTGTGATAGGTACCTACGTACTCGAAGTTTGCTATTTCGTTTTGTGATGTTTGATTTTTATTTTTGGATGAAAATGTTCCTTTCGGGAATCTATAATGTGCTATATTCGTTAACTTCAACTCATTATGCCTCATGAAAATATTCAGTGAGTAGCTACCAATCTAATTATACCGGCCTTTTGGTTTATTATTTTCAATAATGAACCATTGGAATCGAGCATGAAAAAAAAAATTCTTACCCCCCCTCAAAATTTGATGGTTTACGTTTCAAGATATGTAGAATCCAAAACTGCAATAAAAATATTTCTGTCTGTCCGCCGTACGCCGTACGGGCCACTTTTCTTAGTTACCATGAAAAAAAATTGATGAAATTCGGGTTATAGGTTCCGTTCGGCGTCTAGTTGGTCCTCGAAGCTCGACGTTACTGTGAGTCATCTCTAAGGGGTTCAAAATAGGGATTGAAATTTTCAAAACGCCTATACCATTTTTTTACGTAAATATTTTTACGGGTTTAAATAGTTCTTGAACTTGCGAGTTTTTTAAGACCATCCGGAGCATCGTACGTCCAGCCGTTCGTTCACAGTAAGGCCCCGAAGTTTGCACCGACAGGCATTTTCGACTCCAGTGTGAATGAAATTGTATACAATTCAAACCAAATCTCGTAACCAGAGACGCGCCCACAATAGGAATTTGTGAATACGGCCAATCATTGGTAGGGATCACCTGATTATATTGGCGGAGTATGAAGTCGAGTTGGTTGTTCTGTGATATTATTTAATTTGAAAAATGATGGCTCTTTTGGAGTTCGTTGGTAGGTAGTGAAACTTGAACAAACGTTGAAGTATTATTGATGGGTAAATTATTACTACGGTAAATCATTACTCAACGGTAAATTATTACACAACGGTTCATTATACCATCTACGTAGAAGGGGCTGGAGTTTGTTGGTAGGTACTTTTGCAACTTTCTTCACTCCTAATCAACAATTTCTTTTCAGAACTTCATTATGTGTGTTTCTTTTTGTTAGGTACCTACTGTTTGTCATCGGCAGAATTATTTTAGCAACATTTAACTCGTGATTTAGGTAGGTACCTAGTAACGAGTACGAGGTTAGGTACTAACCTACGGAGGGTCTGCGATCTACATAAATATGCATAGAATAGTACATATTATATTATATAGACGGGTTATCTATACATAGAGCTGTGATCTGTAACAGAAGGGTATTCTATACAAAATAATAAACCGTTGTGCAGGGATTTGCAGCGTTTTTGGTTTATTATTTTGAGTAATGAACCTTTGGAATCGCCATGGGAAAAGTTTTACCCCCCCCCCCCCCCCCCCCCCATCAAAAGTTAATGGTTTGCTTCTCAAGGTACCTGCCTACGTAGAATCCGAAGGAATTTTAATGAAGTTCTCCCTATGACGTACCAGGAACTTTCTTAGTTACCATGAATCAAAATTAATGAAATTTGGTTTAAGGTACCATTTTGGGTCCAGTTGGTCCGTGGCATTACTGTACGTAATCTGTGGAGGGGGGGGGGGGGATAGGGGTTGACATTTCAGAACGCCGTAGCTCGAAAACTTTCAATAGAAGTTTTTTTTTTTAACGTTTTTAAATTGAACTCAAACTTTTTAAAATTGATTTTTGGTTTATTATTTTCCAAAGGTTCAATAATGAACGAGCATGAACAAATTTTTTCAACCTTCCCCCTCCCTTCAAAATTTGATGGTTTCCGTTTCAAGGTATGTAATCCGAAAATGCAATAAAAAAATTTCTGTCTGTCCGCCGTATACCGTACTTCGCATTTTTCATAGTTACCATGAGCCAGAATTGACGAAATTTGGTTTATAGGTCCCCATTTGGGGTCTAGTTGATCCTCGAAGCTCATCGTTGATGTAAGTCATCCCTAAGGGGTTAAAAATAGGGGTTTAAACCTCCAGGACGCCGTTATCTCGAATTTTTTTACGGTTCCAAAGGTTCATTATTGAAAATAATAAACTAAAATTGTATACACTAAGCCCAAATATCATCGCTAGGGACGCGATAACAATCGGGAATTGGCCCGAGATCATCATTGCTAGGGAGCACATGATTATTATTCACGGAGTATGAAGTCGAGATGGTTGTTCTGTGATATTATTTCGTTTGAGAACTCTTTCGGATTTTGTTGATAGGTAGTGAAACTTGAACAAACGTTGAAGTATTATTGATCGGTAAATTATTACACAATGGTAAATTATTACACAACGGTTCATTATACCATCTACGTAGAAGGGGCTGGAGTTTGTTGGTTGGTAGGTACGTTTGCAACTTTTTTCAATCCACAATAACAATGTACCTTCAGAACTTCATTATTTGCGTTTCTTTTTGCCATTTTATTTGTTGTTTGTCATCGACAGAATTATTTTAGCAAAATTTAATTCGTGATTTAGGTAGGCGCCTAGTAACGAGTACGGGGTTAGGTGCTAACCTACGGAGGGTCTGCTATCTAAATTGTATCGAATATTGCATTTATTATATAGATGGGTTATCTATAAGGAAAGCTGTGATCTGTAACAGAAGGGTATTTTGTAGTCTGTACAAAATAAAAAACCGTTGTGCAGGGATTTGCAGCGTTTTCTTAGACCAGACGGAGCGTTGTACGTCAAGCCTTTCGTTCACTTCACTGTAAGGCGAAGTTTGACTTCGTTAACATGAGTGTGAATGAAACTTAAACATTCTTCAGCCCAGATATCATTGCTAGGGAACACCTGATAACAATCACGCATGGGTGTGTTGCGAGTTGGTTTTTCCATGATATTTCAGTTTATTTCAGCTGAAGAATGATGCTTATTTTGGGGTTTGTTGACAGGTACTTTTGTAACTCGAATAAATTTGGTTCGGCTTTCTAAAAATGCTTCATGAATCCCAAAAATAAGTTGGATAGGTCTAGTAACTTAAATCTCCGGCCTGCTCGATTTAGGGCTTTCCTTGGAGGTATTGACCACAAAAAACTGATCTAAGCAGAAGGGGAATCGACACAAGTAAACAGTAAACCATCGTCATAACGATTTACTGTTTACGTAACTTTTAAAAACATGCGTTATATTTAAATAGGTAGAGGTAGATGGGTACATAATTTATTATTTTCCTATAAATGATGAAAGAACTCTCCGGGAGGATTATTTAGTAGGTTATATACATATATAGGTACTTAAATATATATGCGGACTCCTGGATGTGAACATGGGAGGGCCCCCCGGTACCCAGCTCGACCCTGGTAAGTACCAGAGCACCACTGCACTGCATACTGACCTCATCATTACTAACTTATACTCGTATATACATAGGTAGCTTACCTACCTACCTACCTACCTACCTACTCCTGACTCGCATAGAAAATAGTTCCCCAGAAATAAGTTCAAAAGGAGTTAGGTACCTGAAGTTAATCGCGGAACAAGAAACGCTGCAAATCCTAGACAACGGTTTATTATTTTGTACAGAACACCTTTCTGTTGCAGATCACAACTCTGTGATAGATAACCCTTCTATATTAATATAGGTATTGACTTCGTTAACATGTTACATATCACAACTCTGTGTATAGATAACCCTTCTATATATAGGTTTAAAAAAAATTTATTATTTATTTATTTATATTTCTGACATATAGGACAGAGTCCCACCTCGCATGTCATTCGATATGAGAAGTTACTATACCTAATAATTTTAAGTAAAAAAAAGAAAAGAAAAACGCTGCAAATCCAACAGCGGTTTATTATTTTGTACAGAATACCCTTCTGTTACAGATCACAGCTCTCTGTATAGATAACCCGTCTATATAATATAATATGTACTATTCTATACATATAATGTAGATCGCAGATCCTCCGTAGGTTAGCACCTAACCCCGTACTCGTTACTAGGTACCTACCTCAATCACGAGTTAAATGTTGCTAAAATAGTTCTGTCGATGGCAAACAGTACCTAACTAAAATGGCGAAAAGAAACGCAAATAATGAAGTTCTGAAGGGAAATTGTTGACATAGATGCCCCTTCTGCGTAGATCACTGTTTTCTGTGGTCAGTACCTACCCTCGTGGTCAAGTATGAACTATTTGTGTAATAACTTGCCCACCAATAATACTTCAACGGTTGTTCAAGTTGCAAAAGTAACGATCAATAAAATCCAGCCCCTTCTTGGTAGATGAACCGTAGTGTAATAATTTACCGTTCTGTAATAATTTACCCATCAATAATACTTCAAAGTTTGTTCAAGTTTCACAAGTACCTACCAACAAAATTCAATAGTCCATCACATATCAGAAGAAATAATATCGCAGAACAACCAACTCGACTTCATACAGCCATCCTTGATTATAATCAGGTGCTCCCTAGCGATGATATCCCAGCCGGATTTATACCGTTTGATTCACGATCGTGTTGACGAAGCTTTTTGTTGCACACGAACGGCTGGACGTACAATGCTCCGGGTGGTCTCAAAAAATTGTTTAGCTCAAGATAAATTTAATATCGTTAAAAAAAACTATACCCTTCAATCGAAAGTTTTTGAGATACGGCGTTCTGAAAATTTCAACCCCTATTTTGAACCCCTTAGAGATGACTCACAGTAACGTCGAGCTTCGAGGACCAACTAGACGCCGAACGGAACCTATAACCGGAATTTCATCAATTTTGTTTCATGGTAATTAAGAAAAGTGGCCAGTACAGCGTACGGCGGACAGACAGAAATATTTTTATTGCATTTTCGGATTCTACGTACCTTGAAACGTAAACCATCAAATTTTGAGGAGGGGGGGTTAGAATTTTTTTATCTTGCTCGATTCCAATGGTTCATTATTGAAAATAATAAACCAAAAGGAATGAGGGGCATTTAAAAAACAATCAGCCTGAAGGGCACATAATAAACAGGTTAGAGTATACCTACTTCATTAGAATAGGTATATATTGAGTCTACAAAACAGAATGTATATTAGAATAAACCGGATGAGAGAAAAGAATAGGAAGAAAAGATACGAAAAGAGATAGGGTGGGAGGGGGTGAAGAGGAGAGAGGAAGAAGAAGAAAGCCCGTACTCGTTACTAGGTGTACCTACCTAAATCACGAGTTGATGTTGATAAAATAATTCTGTAGATGACAAAAAGTAGCGAAAATGGCAAAAAGAAACGCAAATAATGAAGTCCAGAAGGGAAATTGTTGATGTGGAGTGAAAAAATATTCAGTCCCGGTAGGGTTTCGATCTCGGGAACTTCACCGTATCAGTTCGTCAGACCACTACGCTATATCCGTCCAGCTAGCCGAGAGATCATCGATGTGCGCCCTCAGCACAGCTTGATGCCTGCATACACCCTGCTGTTTACGGCAAATTGTATAGCAAATATTATGGCAACTACGGATGGTCTCAAAAATTCAGAAAAAAATCTAACTATTTAAAAATGCCAGAAAACCCCCACCTCAAAATACAATTTTCCGAGATAGTGATAGGGGATATTTCAATTTTCAACCCGTATTTTCCCCCCTTTAGAGTTGAGTGACAGTAGCCGAGCTTATAGGACCAACCAGTGCCCAAACGGGACCCATGTACCAAATTTCGGTTCATGGGAACTAAGAAAAAAGCCGTGGACGGACGGAAATTTTTTTTATTCGATATTCGTGTTCTACGTCCCTTGAGACGTAAACCATCAAAATTTTGAGGGGGGGGGGGGGTATTTTTTGTTTTTTGTTTTTCATGGTCAATTCCAAAGCTTTATTATTGAAAATAATAAACCAAAAGAGAAACGCACGACAGGAAAGGCGCTCTTCACGACAAAATATGATGTTATTAATGACTAAACGACTCAGGTCACATGGACAGAATTAGTTGGGTAGGTTCAGCTCTCTACGACTATTTTTCGCGTAGTTAGAAGCGTTACAAGAAAATGGTCAACATTTCATGTTCCCATGCGCAGACGAAAGCTACTGTACGATTCCAATGAAACTCATACGGAAATATCCAAGCATTATTCCTGATCGATCCTCCAAGTTTGAACCCATATTTGAGTACCACCTAGATATGGGCGTTTCAAGTATTTCACGTTTGCGCATGCGCAGACAAAAGTTACTGTACAATTTCAATGATTTTGAAACGGGACCAACTGCGATTCAACCCGCGTGTATCTCAAAATTTCGGCTGTACGACTTTTTTGCGGAGAAGCGCTACAAGAAAATGGTCAACATTTCATGTTCGCGCATGGGCAGACGAAAGTTACAGTACGGTTCGAATGAAATTCATGTGGAACTATCATAGGTACTACCTATTATTCCTGATCGACCCTCCAAATTTGAACTCATTTCAACGATATTTAAGGTAGTTATGGGCGTTTCAAGTATTTCACGTTTGCGCACGAGCAGACGAACAGTCCTACTTACATTACTTGTCAGTGATTTTGGTATGGGACCATCTGTGACCCAACCCGCACATACCCTCCAAATTTCAACCCATTTTTACGATTGTTTCGGGTAGTTATGGGCGTTACAAGGAATTGACCGCAGACAGGCACACAGAAGACAGCCAGACAGACACGGAACTAAAATGTTTCTTGATATCTGAAACGCGAAATGGTAGCTGAAATTTTCATTTTGGAGGACATGAATTTTTTGTCTTTTTTTTAAATCAAGAATCCAGTGCTTTTAAAATAAAATTATATTTATTTCTTGCCCTATGTTGGCTTCTATTACTCACCCTATGTTGATCAGGTGCTGGGCTGTGGTTTAATTTATTGATTATCTTGAATACGTTTATTCAGATTCATTCACAAATGTGTCAACAATAAGCCATGAAGGCCCACATACCTGAGCAACATGTTTTCTCCGGGTCCATCCCCCCGTTTGGGTGCATTGGCTCAAATACATGCGCGGAGCAGACGATTTTGGTTTATTATTCTGTGAATAATACACCTATGTATTCGCTCAGCAAAAAATTTTTATTACACCCCCTCAACATTTTTTCTTTTACGTTTCAAGGTGCGTAGATTCCAAAAATGCGATGTCCGTCCGCCGTCCGCCATCCGCCGTATCATGCATATCTACTTACTTCATTTTTGGTCTAAAAAAGTCGTTCTTTCGCACACATGCTCCATTTGGGCCCTAGTTGTGTCCCGAAACTTTGCAGTCCGATCAGAATACACCCAGGGGTGTTATGAGTGAAAATGTGCACAAAAATAGGAACTTTTTGTGTTTTAGTAACATGAGGTTTTGAGGTATCGTTTTCCATGTTTTTGGGGACGAGAAGACCGAATATGAAGTCGATGTTGACCAAAGAGTGGAAAATCGAGATTCTACTAAATGTTCAGCTCCCAAAATTGATTTTTTATGAGTCAAAAACCTGGGAAATCGTCTGAAATCACCATCGATTTGTATAATAACACTAGAAAAAGTGTCAACACGTGGATCACGACGATTAAAATGGTACTATCAATGATCAAAGATAAATTGAAAGAAAAAAACGCTGCAAAGTCCTTGTCACATGGGTTTATTATTCTATTGGACATACCTACAGAAATGTTGGCTGTTCATTTATTGTTGCTTTCATGTAAAATAACTGAAATAGCTATCTCTGGTGGTTTCCACCAATTTTGGCCCCCAAAACGCAAATTAGGTAGGCACGCTCCCTTTTTAGCGAATTTTCGAAGAAAAGGAAGCTATTGTTCTCGGTCCAAAATTTTTAAAACTCGAATTTCCGAAAGATTTTTATACCAAAATCCGTTTCAGACCATCCTGAATTCCCTGCCGAAAGACACCAAAAATTATATGTATATATATATATTTATATATATATTTATATATTTATATATTTATATATATATTTATATATGTATGTGTCATTCCAGACGATAACTCTCGAAAGAATTGAGATAAAAACTTCAAATTTGCACGAAAAATCTGTCTTGGCAATCGACAGGCTAAGTCCGAAGATGGGCAGAATCGGGTCACCCTAAGGGGGAGTTTTGGGGAGTTTTAGGGGGGGGGGAAATTACCCATAAATTCCCAAAATGAAAAAGTCTGACAAGTGACACCTCATTTTAAAGGTTTTTGTACGCTGAACACGATGGTGAAATCAGAATTGCGATATCTCATTCCATTCTCAAACTGGAGCACTTTGAAGATGAAGGAACGTGGTTATTTCTTGAGATGTTCTTCCTGGTTCGTCTGCTCTAATCTGATAACGGAATGGGATATCGCAATTCTGACTTCACCATCGTGTTCAGCGTTGGAAAATCTACAAACCGAGGTGTTACTCGGCAAAAAATGGAACAAAAAATTTGTTACGTAGGTACCCAATACCTACTCTTCTGGTATTCAAAACATTTTAGCGAATTTTCAAAGAAAATGAAGCTATTGCAATGGCTTCGAAATTTAAATAATATAAATTTTTGGAAATTTTCTTCATAGAAATCCGTTTCAGACCATTCTAAAACGATTCCTGAAATTTAACACTTTTTTATATGTATATATATATATATTTATTTATATATGTGTCACTCCAGACGATAACTCTCGATAGAATTGAGATAAACAGCTCAAATTTGCACAAAAAATCTATCTTGGCAATCGAAAGGCTAAGTTCGAAGATGGGCGAAATTGGCCTACTCTAAGGAGGGTTTTGGCGCATTTAAAGTGCGCAAAAATTACCCAAAAATCCCCAAAATGTTATTTTCCAACAAGTGACCCCTCATTTTAAAGGTTTTTGCACGCTGAACACGATGGTGGAATCGGATTTTAGATATCTTGATCCGTTCTCAAATTAGAGCATTTAAAGTGCGCAATAATTACCCAAAAATCCCCAAAATGTTATTTTCTAACAAGTGACCCCTCATTTTAAAGGTTTTTGCACGCTGAACACGATGGTGGAATCGGATTTTAGATATCTTGATCCGTTCTCAAATTAGAGCATTTAAAGTGCGCAAAAATTACCCAAAAATCCCCAAAATGTTATTTTCCTACAAGTGACCCCTCATTTTAAAGGTTTTTGCACGCTGAACACGATGGTGGAATCGGATTTTAGATATCTTGATCCGTTCTCAAATTAGAGCATTTAAAGTGCGCAAAAATTACCCAAAAATCCCCAAAATGTTATTTTCTAACAAGTGACCCCTCATTTTAAAGGTTTTTGCACGCTGAACACGATAGTGAAATCGGATTTTAGATATCTAAATCCGTTCTTAAATTAGAGCATTTAAAGTGCGCAAAAATTACCCAAAACTAGGATAATCTTTAAACTCTTACCCCCCCCCCCCCCCCCACCCCCTTAGAGTGGTCAGATTGAAATATGTGAGAAGTATTAATTGAAGACGAGAGTTCGAAGCAAAAAAGGGGGAGGCAAACGATTAGTACAACTCCTTGAATTTACCCACAGCGATCAAATAAATAAGCACTTAGTACAATTACGTAATAAACAAACGGTAGAATCAGGATGGACAAAACGTACAAATTAAAATAAATACGAAGAGAATATACATAGTGTGATGAATTTAAAATTCTCATCACGGTGGCGTGGAAGGTGAGTGAGTGAATTTAGGTAAAGGAGAGAAAAGGAGGAAAAATCGCAGGCGGCTGTAATCAACCGAACATCTACGACTTTTGGAGGAGAGAGAGGTGGTGTGGAAGGAAGGTGAGGAAAAGTCGCAGGCGGCTGTAGTCAACCGAACATCTACGACTTTGGAGGAGAGAGAGGTGGATGAGGGAATTTTACCTAGGCGGCTGTAGTCAACCGTTCATCTAGGTAAAGGAGAGGAGAGGAGAGGTCCCTTGTCTAGGCGGCTGTATTCAACCGATCATCTAGACAAGGAGGAGGAGAGAGGAGGTGAAATTCCCAGGCGGCTGTAGTCAACCGATCATCTGGGAGGTAAGGTAAGAGAGAGAAGAGAGAGCTGGTTAGAGGAAGTGTCGAATGAAGCTTGAGCGCCAGGATCCGGGGTTTTATAGTACTTGGGGGCCTCTCCCTCCAGCTCCTTGCAGGGAGCTGGTAGTGGGGCCCCAGGTTGAGTAACCCTGGGTTCTGTCGCCTGTCCCCACTCATATCTTTATTTACGGAGCTTTAGTTTGGCGTTTGGATATTGGTGAGAACTTAATATGATAGGAGTGTTCCCGGGAGGGACTCACGACAGAGGTCCCCCCAGTTTGAACCAATATTGGTGCTGAAGGCGCAAGATGACAGGAGCTGAGGGCTACGGCAAACAAGAGGTGGTCGCTGAAGGCGCAAGATGACAGGAGCTGAGGGCTACGGCAAACAAGAGGTGGAGCTGAGGGCGCAAGGTGACAGGGGCTGAGGGCCGAGGCAAACAAGGGTTGAGCTGAAGGCGGTTCTTAAATCTAGGAGTAACATGGTAGTATAAGAGAGGATTAACATGGTAGTATGAGAGAGGATTAACATGGTAAGTATATAACATGGTAGTATAAGAGAGGATTAACATGGTAGTATAAGAGAGGATTAACATGGTAAGTAGATAGTATTAGCATAGTTTAGAGTTGAAGTAGATAGTATTAACATGGTGATGAGTTACAGGGGGTATTTACAAAAGATGAGTATTTACATGGAGTATGGGCAAAAGATGAAGGAGTAGTGATGAGAGATGAATGAGTATTTACAAGAGTAGATGGGTATATACAAAGTTGGTTAACCGAAGGGAACGGGGTGTTGGAATCCGCCGTTTCCTGGGTGTGGTGAGTGTGTGGCGAGTGGTAGTGAGCGTGTGGGTGTGGCGTGTGTGCAGTGTGAGGGGAGGTGGGTGATGGGTAAGATGGGTGCTACCCTCTAACAGTCTTCACGTTGGTGAAGACTGATAGAGGGGTCCCTTCACTGCCAGGGTGGCGGTGAAGGGGGAGAGCTGTTGGGAGCCGGTACCCGGGACGTCGCGGAGCGAGGTGACGACGTCGGGGTCCGTTGGTTGAGACGGAGGTGATGTGTGTTGTTTGTGGTGTGGGGGTGGGCGGGGGATTGGTGTGGTGTGATTGGTCGGGGAGGACTGGGGCTGGTTTGCACCGTGCCAATGGCACGGTGTGGGGCTTTCCGTCAATCAACAGGGTAGCGGTGGATTGTGTCGAGCGGATGACCTGAAAGGGCCCGGCATACAGGGGTTGAAAAGTTTTATGCATGCCGGGCTCTTTCAGGTACATGTGTGTGGCGGTGAAGAAGCGTTTGGGGTAAGTGGTGTCGTTTGTGGGTGTTGTGGAGTGTAGCGGTTCCCTGTTAATTGACGGTGTGTGATTTGGGGTGAAAATGTCGGCTGGTAGACGTAGTGGGTCTTTAAAGGCATTTTGTGCGGGGCTGGTTTGGTCTGAAGGACGGGCTGATGTGCGTAGGCTGAGTAAAATGTAGGGAAGGGATTTTGTCCAGGAAGGGGAATTTGTTGAAGTAGAAATGGCCTGTTTGAGGACCGAGTGCCACCGCTCTATTTTCCCGTTGGATTGGGGATGGTACGGGGTAGTGTGGATTTTGTGGATGCCGAGGGAACGTAGTAAATCGGAAAAGTGGGCGGACTCAAACTGCCTCCCTTGATCGACCGTGACTGTTCGCGGACAACCGTAACGGCTAACCCATTGAGCGAGGAAAGCCGTCGCGACGGCGTCCGCGGTGATATTCGCGAGTGGGATGCATTCCACCCAGTTGGTGGCACGGTCGATCATCGTGAGGCAGTATTTTTTCCCCTCGGACGGGGGAAGGGGGCCCACTAAGTCCAGATGTACGTGTTCCCACGGGAGGGAGTCGGGGATGGTTTGAGGGGGGACATGGGGGTGGGCCGAGACCTTAAACCGCTGGCACTTCTGGCACCCCAGAACCCAGTTACGAATATCTGTGTTCATGTGGGGCCAGAAGTACCGCGTCTTGATAAGGTCCCGGCTAGCCCGAATGCCAGGATGGTGAAGGGAGTGGTAGTGGAGGAACAACTGCCGCCTCAGCTCCGGTGGGACGTAAGGGCGCGGTGTATCGGCCGTTACGTCGCACCAGAGATCGAGGGGCGGCAGCTGTTCCAATTTGGAGGCGGAAATGAGATTGGAGAGGGCGGGGTCGGAATGTGGAGTTTGTTTTGATTTTAGGATTTGTGGGGAGGGGAAGGGCAGTAACTCCGCCACCGGCGCGGGGATAGGGGTGGGTCGGGAGAGCGCGTCCGCCACGCAGTTGTCGGCCCCCGGCAAGTATCGGATATCGGACGTAA
The DNA here is from genome assembly GCA_954871275.1 of Leptopterna dolabrata. NCBI lineage: Eukaryota > Metazoa > Arthropoda > Insecta > Hemiptera > Miridae > Leptopterna > Leptopterna dolabrata. The sequence continues at coordinate 44,327,872 of OX940982.1, read as the reverse complement.
ATTGCCCGATAAACTCGAGTTGCCGGAGGCGACGTGGGGAGGCGGATTTGCGGTTCTGTAGGAGGGCGTGGGTCAGGGGCTTGTGATCGGTGACGACAGAGAACTGCCTGCCCTCCACGAAGTCACGAAAGTGCTTGATGGCTTCGTGGATGGCGAGGAGTTCCCTGTCGAACGTGGAGTAATTTTTCTGGGTGGGGGATAGCGTTTTGGAAAAGAAGCCTAGGGGTTGGGGGGTGGCGCCGGTGTGCTGATGGAGCACTGCCCCGATGGCCCAGTCGGACGCATCGGTGGTGATGGACAGGGGGGCGTGGGGATCGGGATGGGCCAATAGAGCGGCGTCTACTAGGTCCTGTTTGCAAATTTTGAAGGAGGAGATGAGTTGGGGGGTCCAGGTGATGGGGCGGTTGTCATTTTTTTTGGAGGGTTGGGGAATGGCGTGTATGAGTGGTTGTTGATGTTGTGCTGCGTGTTTGATGTGTCTGCGGTAAAAGTTTAACATACCCAGGAAGCGGCGGAGTTCCGTCACCGTGCGGGGTTGCGGGAAGTCACTAATTGCGTGGACCTTGTCGGGGAGGGGTTTGATGCCCTCGGATGAAACTTGGTGGCCGAGGCAGCGGACGGAGGGTTGGCCGAGAACGCACTTGTCTGCGTTAACCAGGAGGCCCTCGGAGGAGAAGATGTCGAGGATCTGTTGGAGATGGCTGAGGTGTTCTTCCGGTGTCCTGGAGGCCACCAGGACGTCGTCGAGGAAGCAAAAGACGAACGGTAGGCCTCGCAGGATGCTGTCCATATAGCGCTGCCATGTCTGTGCAGCGTTCCTCAACCCGAAGCCCATCTTCACGTATTCGAATAGTCCGAACGGGGTAATGATGGCGGTTTTCTGGACGTCGGGGGGGTGAATATTAATGTGGTGGAACGCCCTTGAAATGTCGAGGGTAGAGAAAATAGTAGCACCATGAAGATGTGACGAGAAATCCCGTAGGTGGGGAACATTGTAAAGATCCGGCGTGGTTCTAGAATTGAGGCGCCGGTAGTCCCCGCAGGGGCGGATATCCCCATTGGGCTTCTGCACGATGTGGAGCGGAGAAGCCCAAGGGGATTTCGAGGGGCGGACGATGCCGTCGGCTATGAGTTTGTTGAAATGTTGCCGGGCTTTCGATAGTTGAAGGGGGTGGAGTCGTCGGGCTTTTGCTGTGATGGGGGGGCCGGAAGTCTCAATATGATGTTGGACGGTGGAGATGTGGGCGGAGGGGCGGCGCTGGGGACGGTAGTTGAGGAGGAGGCGTTCAAATTGTGTGGGGGGGTGGTTGATGGCATGTATAAATCCGGGTATGGGTGTTTTTGTGGCGGGGTCTATCAGGCGCGCATTCCGGACGTCGACCTGGAGACCGAAATATGCAAGGAAATCGGCCCCCAGGATCGCCTTCTCCACGTCCGCCACGGTAAAGTCCCACTCGTACGCGAGTCCGCTCATATAAACTGAGGAGCGGTACGTCCCGTACGAGGGGATGGTGGTACCGTTGGCGGCGTAGAGAAGTTGCCGGTAGCAGCGCGCCTGACGACGGAGGATGTTATTGGGGAATATGGACAGCGCCGCCCCCGTGTCCACCAAGAAAGGAACATTTGTCTTCTTGCAGCGCAAGAAAAGTCGCTGGTGGGTCGGCAGGGCGTTGTGCAGAATTGCGGAGGTGGGTATGTGTGTCGGTGTTGGTTGGTCCGCCTCGAAGGAGACGCGGGGCGGTTTCTTGCCGTTCCGGAGGGGGGGAACGGTGGAGTCGGCAGGGGGGCTGGTCCGTGTGGTAGGAGGTGGTTTGGTTTTGTTCCGGGGAGGGGGAACGGTAGCGGCGGCGTGAGTGGCGGTCGGAGGGGGTTGTGGCCTGGAGGCGGGCGTGGAGGGGCCGTTCCGTGGTGGGGGAACGGCCGCGGCGGCGTGAGTGGCGGCCGGAAGATTGGCGGCCCTGGTGGCGGGCGTGGAGGGGCCGTTCCGTGGTAGGGGAACGGTAGCGGCGGCGTGAGTGGCAGCCGGAAGGTTGGTCGCCCTGGTGGCGGGCGGGGAGGCTCCATTCCGTTGGTGGCGGGGTGAGGTTGTTGGCGGCGCTGCAGGCGCGGCCGGGAGGTTGGCAGCCGTTGCGGCGGCGTAGGAGGGGTAGCGGGGCTTGGTGGTGGTGGCGGTGTGAATGCGGGCGGGGGGGGGGGGTTGGTTCTGGTCCCCCCCGTGTTGGCGAGGAGGGGGGCCCGCCGGATTTACCGGCGGGCGTCTGCGTTTCCCTGCTTAGGGGCGAAGGAGCAGGGGGGCTGGCACTTTCGGGCCTCCCCACCGAAGTTTACATGATAGAAACAACGGTGGGGGGGGTCCGCAGGGAGGTAGGTGGAGTTGGTGGGGCGGGTCGAGGTGGATGCGCGCGCAGCGGCCGGGGATCGTCCTCTGCGCTGGCGGGGAGGGGACGTGTCGTGGCGCTCGGGTGAGCGCTGGCGGCGGCGGTCGGTGGAAGAGTCGCGTCGGCGATCCGCCGAAATGGGTCGACGTCCGTCGAGGGAGGGTGCCCGGCCGCGGTCTCGGGATTTGGTGCGGTCCCGGAGAGGCGGGGGGTGACGCGGCGTACGCACCTCGCTGACGGCGGCCGCAGCGGCCAAGTCGTGAACGGTGTCCGCAAGCCGCAGGAGGGGCTCGTCGGGACCGTCGAGATGGCTGGCCAGGGCCATCTGGATGGGGTGGGGGAGGGCACGTAACCAGAACGTGCGTGCGATGTCGGTGGTCATAATCCCCTGCAGCTGGTGTCGCAGCCGTCGGTAGAGGTGGGAGGGCTTCTGGTCGCCGAGGTGTTGAGGTTGGGAGAGGGCGGCGACTCGGGCGATTTTCGATGGTTGGTAGGTGTTGATGAGGCGGCTGCGGAGGTCGTCGTATGCAGTGGCGGCGTCGGGGGAGATATCCGAAGTTTGCAGCAGGATCTCGTAGGGTAGCAACGAAATGATCCGGGAATATCTAGGTTTCTGGCTGCGGATGTTGGCGGCCGAAAACGCAGCGTCCACTTGGAAAAACCATAGCGCTGGGTCGTGCGTGTAGAAGGGGGGCAGCGACAGAGGGAACGCTGCGGATGCCGTCATGACGTCGGTAGCGGTTGCGGCCGTAGCGGCGGTGGCGGCGGGTGCTGTGGATGTGGCGGAACCGGCTGGTGAGAGGCTGGTGAAGGGGTTGTCGGCGTCAGTCGGCGTAGCGGTCGGCGGCTGCAGCAGGGACGGCCGGAGGAGCGGCGGCGTCGGTGAGTTCGGGTCCATTTCTGTAACTAAAATTCAAAAATTGGACGTGGTTTTGAATTTTGAAATTCGCAATCGGCGGGAGCGGTGGTGCGTTGAGTTGAGAGTTGAGTGGTGAGGTTTGGGCCAAGAATTGCGAATTTACACTGACTGGTTGAAATTTGAATTTAAAATTTGGGACACCGAACTATTTGACTGGGGCGACACATGTAGGTGGGAAGGTGGGAAGGAAGAAGGTTGAGTGAACGTCGGGTTCACCACTGTGATGAATTTAAAATTCTCATCACGGTGGCGTGGAAGGTGAGTGAGTGAATTTAGGTAAAGGAGAGAAAAGGAGGAAAAATCGCAGGCGGCTGTAATCAACCGAACATCTACGACTTTTGGAGGAGAGAGAGGTGGTGTGGAAGGAAGGTGAGGAAAAGTCGCAGGCGGCTGTAGTCAACCGAACATCTACGACTTTGGAGGAGAGAGAGGTGGATGAGGGAATTTTACCTAGGCGGCTGTAGTCAACCGTTCATCTAGGTAAAGGAGAGGAGAGGAGAGGTCCCTTGTCTAGGCGGCTGTATTCAACCGATCATCTAGACAAGGAGGAGGAGAGAGGAGGTGAAATTCCCAGGCGGCTGTAGTCAACCGATCATCTGGGAGGTAAGGTAAGAGAGAGAAGAGAGAGCTGGTTAGAGGAAGTGTCGAATGAAGCTTGAGCGCCAGGATCCGGGGTTTTATAGTACTTGGGGGCCTCTCCCTCCAGCTCCTTGCAGGGAGCTGGTAGTGGGGCCCCAGGTTGAGTAACCCTGGGTTCTGTCGCCTGTCCCCACTCATATCTTTATTTACGGAGCTTTAGTTTGGCGTTTGGATATTGGTGAGAACTTAATATGATAGGAGTGTTCCCGGGAGGGACTCACGACACATAGAAAACCAAATTTTAGACCGAAGTTTTCCTTTATTCAAAACCATAGCCATTAATTCGAATATTTCTTTGAAAATTCGCTCATTAAGTCATGCTGCATGACTGGTTTTTTTTTATTTCCCCCTCCCCCTCCTTCCACCCCAAATTTTACTTTGCGTAAAACTACTCCTGTTTTAATTTTGTATGGTATCAAGTTGGGAAAACATTGGCCGAAAATTAATTTTCAGAAAATTTTAGGCGGAGGAGGAAGATGCCGAAAACTTCGAAAATTCGCTCTTATAGCCATGCTGCATGACTGTGGTTTTTTTTCTTTTTTTTCAAATTATCTTTGATTATTGGTAGTTCCATTTAATTGTCTTGATCCACGTGCTGACACTTTTTCTAGTGTTATTATACAAATTGATGGTGATTTCAGACGATTTTCCAGGTTTTTGCCTCATAAAAAATCAATTTTGGCAGCTGAACCTTTGGTAGAACCTCAACTTTCCACACTTTGGTCAAAATCGACTTCATATTAGGTCTTCTCGTCCCCAAAAACATGAAAAAATATACCTCAAAAGCTCATGTTACTGTACCTACACGTGATACGGCGGACGGCGGACGGACATTGCATTTTTGGAATCTACGCACCTTGAAACGGAAAAGAAAAAGTTTTGAGTGGGTGTTATAAACATTTTTTGCTGAGCGAATACATAGGTGTATTATTCACAGAATAATAAACCAAAAGGAGCGTACCTAATTTGTGTTTTGGGGGCCAAAATTGGTTGAAACCACCAGAGATAGCTATTTCAATTATTTTGCATGAAAGAAACAATAAATGAACAGCCAACTTTCTGTAGGTACGTCCAGTAGAATAATAAACCCATGTGACAAGGACTTTGCAGCGTTTTCTAATTCAATTCGACAAGGTCCCTCCCATCGCTCGGCACCTTCACGGGTGCATCGAAGGCACGTTTCGGGAAATGAGCACTTATCTCTTTTCTACTTGCTGTATTCTCTCATTTTTCTCTTCCATACTTCTATTTTCTTTTTCTTCACCTCCTTCTTCATTTCGCTTCTTTTCGCCACCTCCTCCCTCTCCATTTATCTCCCTTCATTTTACTCTTCTTCTCCATTCTTTCGTCTTCTCTTCCATTCTTTTCTTTACTCTTCACCTTCTTTTCCAGTCGCTTATTTTTACCACCTTCTCCTTCTTCATTTTCTACTGAAATTTGTTATTTTGCTTTTCAGTTTTCTTTTCCCTTTCATTCAAATTCTGTGCTTTTGATTTATTATTTTCAATAATGAACCATTGGAATCGAGCGTGAAAAAAAAAAATTCTAACCCCCCTCAAAATTTGATGGGTTACGTTTCAAGGTACGTAGAATCCGAAAATGCAATACAAATATTTCTGTCTGTCCGCCGTACGGGCCACTTTTCTTAGTTACCATGAAACAAAATTGATGAAATTCCGGTTATAGGTTCCGTTCGGGGACTAGTTGGTCCTCCAAGCTCGACGTTACTGTCAGTCATCTCTAAGGGGTTCAAAATAGGGGTTGAAATGTTCAAAACGCCGTAGCAAGAAAACATTTGATAGAAGGATAGTTTTTTTTACAATATTAAATTTATCTTGAGCTAAACAATTTTTTGAGACCACCCGGAGCATTGTACGTCAGGCCGTTCGTGAGCACCAAAAAGCTTCGTCAACACGATCGTGAATCAAACGGTATAAATCCGGCCCAGATAATCATCACTAAGGAGCACCTGATTATAATCAAGGATGGCTGTATGAAGTCGAGTTGGTTGTTGTGCGATATTATTTCATTTGATAAGTGATGGACTATTGGATTTTGTTGGTAGGTACTTGTGAAACTTGTACAAACTTTGAAGTATTATTGATGGGTAAATTATTACACAACGGTTCATCTACCAAGAAGGGGCTGGATTTTGTTGATCGGTACTTTTGCAACTTGACCAACCGTTGAAGTATTATTGATGGGCAAGTTATTACACAACGGTTCATTATACTTGACCACGAGGGTAGGTACTGATCACAGAAAACAGTGATCTACGCAGAAGGGGCATCTATTTCACTCCACATCAACAATTTTCCTTCAAAACTTCATTATATGCGTTTCTTTTCGCCATTTTAGTTACTGTTTCTCATCGAAAGAATTATTTTAGCAACATTTAACTCGTGATTTAGGTAGGTACCTAGTAACGAGTACGGAGTTAGGTACTAACCTACGGAGGGTCTGCGATCTACATAATATGTATAGACTAGTAGGTACATATTATATAGACGGGTTATCTATAAAGAGAGCTGTGATCTGTACAAAATCCTACCGTTGTGCAGGGATTTGCAGCGTTTTTTACAATAAATATGTATAACTTACTTGGAGCGTTCCAAAGCTAGGAGGGAACATTGCTCCTATTTTGGAAATAAAGTTGTTATTATTATTATTATTATTATTATTATTATTGGGAAAACCCTCCCAAGAATTACTTTCCCATTTTCAGGCGCAAGGAAAATGGGTTGAGTTGGTAGACGTAACAGAGGTCGAAGTGTTCCTTTCAACGAAGGTTAGTTGTTGTGATGCTTCGGCAAAACTGGTCCAGATGAACTGCGTGTGTCCGTTCCAGGGAACGGTGAAGGGGCCTGGAAGGGGCCTCGTCCCGTTATGACCGCTTCATGGGATTCTTCCTGTTACCAGGAACATCCTGGAGGACATTCTCGGCGATGGCATCACCGAGGCAGCGCCTGCGATTCGGGAGCGTCCCGGACGCGCTTCTCCTCGTCCTCTTCATCGCCGTCGGCGCCGTCGACGCCGTCCCTCCGGATCCCGCTGCGGTGGGTCCTTCGGAGATCCCAGTGGAAATCCAGATGCCCTCTGATCAGGTGAATTTCCGTAACTCACATTTAGGCAGCCACTAAAACTGAGCTGAAAGAAATCAAAGTGGACAGGTACCTACTCTGTCCAAGTCACAGCATGTGCGAATTTTCATTCACTAACAAAGGCGGCCAATATCTCTTCCAAAGACATAGATAAACCTAGGAAAAGATAAGACCTATGTAATTTCATGTCCGAACTTGTAATCCCAATGTAAAGCCAACAATTCCTGAGGAGCCGTTGTTACATGCAGAACCTAAGAATTTGCCAAACGTTCCATTTTTAGGGCCCTTGGAAGGTACGTTTATTATGTATGGGGGAGGGTGGAAAATTTATTGTTTTCAATTTTTAAGGGAGTGGGGCACACTCATGTTCATTAAAACCTCAAACTCTATTTTTACACCCTTTACATCTTACACACCTTTAAACCTTACTCACATTAAAACCTCAAAAAACTCTATATTTACACCAATTTTTCACCCATAACACCCCTGGGTGTATTCCGATCGGGCTGCCGAGCTTCGGAGCACAACTAGGACCCAAACGGAGCCTGTGTGCGAAAGAACGACGATTTTACACCAAAATTTAAAGTAAATTTAAGGCTGAAACTTTGTTGGAACCTCAATTCTTCGCTCTTTGGTCAAAGTCGACTTCATATTCGGTCTCCTCATTCCAAAAAACATGAAAAACGATACCTCACAAGCTCATGTTTCTGAAACACCCTTTTTTTACACCATTTTTCACCCATAACACCCCTGGGTATTGTCCGATCGGGCCGCAAAGTTTCGGGACACAACTAGCGCCCAAATGGAGAATGTGTGCGAAAGAGCGAATTTTTTAGACCGAAAATAAAGTAGTTGCGGATGATATGGGGTACGGCGGACGGACATTGCATTTTTGGAATCTACGCACGCTGAAACGTAAAAAAAATTTTTGAGGGGGTGTTCGGATATATTTTTTTTGCTGAGCGATTAGTTGTATTATTCACAGAATAATAAACCAAAAACCACACATGAAAAACCTGTTTCAGAACGTTCTAAATACCAAATCCTCGAAGTGTGTGTGCGAGGCCAAGGCCGCAATTTTCATTCGTTTCTCTTCGCGGTCTAATCAGTTATGAATGTAGTTGGGTGCAATGGTTAATAAAATTAATTATTCTGTATGGTTAATAAAATTAATTATTCTGTATAGTTAATAAAATTAATTATTCTGTATGGTTAACGATATTAATATTATCCTGTATGGTTAATGAAAGTATAGTTTTTGTATGTGGTTAATAAAAAACTTCTGCCAAGTCCTGTGTAACACGGACGTATATTAGTAGTTGGTGGGCTCATTCGGTGGGTAGGTAAAGAATTGACGCGTATGGGTTTGAAATTTACAGGTTCAAAAATGACAGTGTAGCAGGATGGAATAGGAGTTGTAATAGGATTATTATAGGAATTCATAAGTGTTTTGAATATTTGTGGTGTCATACCACTTGAAGAATAAGTATGTCAAGTGTCGAAGCAAGTTACAATACATCACCAGGTTTTATACTGAAACAAATCAGTAAAACCAATTAAAATCGAGATAAATCCAAATAAATGCCATTTTCTAGGTAGTTATGGGATGTACTAGGATTTCACGTTTGCACATGCGCAGACGAAAGCGAAAGTTACTGTAGTTTATCAGTGACTAATGTGGGACCATCCGTGCTCCTACCCGCGCCTACCCTCCAAATTTCAACTCACTACGTCTATTTTTTCGGGTATTTATGGGCCTTACAAGGAATTGGCAGACATTTCGCGCTTGCGCATGCGCAGACGAATGTTACAGTCCGAATTTGAGGAAATCGATAAGGAACTATCAGGGTAACTGCCACTCTACCCTCCAACTTCCAGCTCTTTTCCACGATTTCTAGGGTAGTTATGAGTTTACAAGGATTTCACGTTACCATCCCAACACTTTTTTAATGAATTTGATGTGGGACCATCTGCGGTCAACCCCCCGCACGTATCTTCCGAATTTCAACTCATTACGACCATTATTTCTTATAGTTTTGGCCGGACAAGGAATTGACTAGAGACGGACAGACAGACGAACACGCAAACAAAAAAATATTATGTTCCTTGATTTGTGAAACGAAAATGCGAATGAAAATTTTCATTTTGGAGGACATAATTTTTTTTCAACAAAGCTTTCCCACCTCGGTTGTGAGGAAGCAAAAATAATTCTGTGTGGTTAATAAAGTCCTAAAGCCTAGTAGTGTAGGCCTAATATAGGCACCTACACAACTGTTTATTACACAGTTCAAACTGCTTGCTCACAACTTCATTATTTATCATTATAATAATTATCATGGTTTAATGGTGAGTGCATCTTTGAAGATAGAGATTCCAGAGAAATATTTTAGTAGATTTGCCAGGCTTCAAAATTATGTCAGTACTTATGTACCCACCTACATATTTACACAGCCAGTTGATTATTTCTACCTATGTATTCGAAGATATTGCGGAATTTCCATTTTTCGTTAAAATGCGAAAGGAAGTTCGGACTCCACAAAACAATAATAATATTTTGCTACCTGATGCCCGTACCTAACGTGACTTTTGTTGCCCAAATTTAACTTGGATTTATAAAATGGGATCAAAAGTTCAAAACTTGTAAATTGGGCTTGCCCGTATAAAATAAATAAATAAATAAAACTGAATGTTAATTGTGGGTAACATCAGGTTTTGGGTGAAATAACGGTTTCTTGGAGAATACACGGAACATCCTCTGCACAAACGGCCGTTCAAAGTTGCCTACCTGGGTAGGTACCTATGTAAAAGGAGTAACGTAGGTAATTTGTCACATTTATAAGTTTCGAGGTTTTACCTCTAATTTCTTCTCATAGCCAGTGAGGAGTACCCATGACTTCTGTTTGTATTTTTGAATGGAATTAGATTCCATTCTAATAATTTTGAGACCAAATGCTCTCTCCCTAGGATGAATAGTTATTTTTTTATGGCCATTCAAAGTTTCGTCAAAAAGTGACGTCACTTGTTGCCGAAACTTTGTATGGCTATAGAAAAAGAACTATAATTCATCCTAGGGGGAGCGCGGATGGTTTCAAAATACTTAGAAAGGAACCTACTTTCATTTCAAGAACGCTGCAAAGTCCTTGTCACATGGGTTTATTATTCTACTGGATATACGTACAGAAATGGTGGTTGTTCATTTATTGTTTCTTTCATGTGCAATAATGGAAATAGCTATTTTTGATGGTTTCCACCAATTTTGGCCCCTAAAACACGAATTAGGCTAGGTTTTTTTTTTTAAATCTTTGATCACTGATGGTGACATTTAATATTCTTGAGTCAGCTGCAAATACTACCTCTAGTGTTATTATACTTACAAATTGATGGTGATTTCAGACAATTTCCCAGGTTTTTGACTCATAAAAAATGAATTTCGGGAGCTTAACCTTCGTTACAACTTCAATTCTTCACTTTTCGGTCAAAATCAATTTCATATTCGGTCTTCTCGCCCTAAAAAACATGGAAAACAATACCTGACAAGCTCATGTTCACTAAAACCTCAAAAACCCTCGAAAACCCCTATTTTTACACCTGGTGTATTCTGATCGGGCTGCCAAACTGTGTGCGGAAGAATGACGATTTTAGACCAAAATTGAACGTAAATTTAAGGTTGAAACTTCGTTAGAACCTCAATTTTCCACTCTTTGGTCAAAACTGACTTCATATTCGGTCGTCTCGTCCCAAAAAACATGGAAAACGACACCGCAAAAGCTCATGTTGCACAAAAAATACTATTTTTACACCCATTTTTCACTCATAACACCCCTGGGTGTATTCCGATCGGGCTGGAAAGTTTCGGGACACAACTAGGGCCCAAATGGAGCATGTGTGCGAAAGAGCGAATTTCTTAGACCGAAAATGAAGCCGGTGTGCATGATACGGCGTTCGGCGGACGACATTTTCTGAATCTACGAACCTTGAAACGTAAAAGAAACAAAATTTGAGGGGGTGTTATACAAATTTTTTGCTGAGCGATTACATAGGTGTATTATTCCCAGAATAATAAACCAAAATGGGAAAGTAATATAAACAGAAGTCATGGGTAGGTACTCATCATTTCTATGGTTCATATTTTCTCTAGCAAATTACGAGGTAATTTTGTTACAATTTTGGTACTTCGTCGTGTTATTCGATGTTATATAGTTGCTCCCAGCTTGTAACAGTGTGGGCTGTTCTCGATACATTTTTTTCTTTCGGTGGAGATGGGATCGGTTTGGGGAAGCCTAATCGATATCCCTTCTTAACCGGTGATAATCTCGCTGGTCTAGGAGGGGGACTCTCGAGGGTCCACCCCCACTGTTACACTCCGTCTTAAGCTTTACGTCACAGCCTATTTTCCATCGCACACGGAGGGAAGCAAGATCACGATAAATTACTTTCATGTTTAGGTGGTCTACGACCAGCGCCAGAACGGATCAGAGAATCTCCGCGTGCAGATGTCAGGAGTGACGGTGGTGCTAGCCCCTGCTGAAGCCATCCTAGCTCTGGCACCTTCTGATATCATGGAATCCGGTGCCAAGCCCAAGCTCTCTCATCCCCCACAGTGAGTTCATCGTATTCAGAAGACAGCTAAGCAACTATTTCTTAGAGGACGCGGTAACCCCGGACTACACCTACGCCTACTAAATTTGACTTAGCTGCGCCATTTGAACGAGCATCTCTCTCCCACCACTTTGACTAGGTATCAAGTAGGTGGGTGGACGCAAACGACAAAGATTTGTGTTTGAATGGTACAATAAGATCTCAGATTTTCTCACTGGAGCCTGGAATCAGAAGAAGGTAACCACTTTGGTTTCGCTTTTCGCCCTGCCGAGCTACCTGGTCCCTACTGACTAAAAGAGTAGGCATGGGGACCCGTCCATACCTATCGAAAATTGAACATCCATTAAACGAGTACATCACACAGTTCTCACAGATTCATGTTATTTCACAGTTTTATGTAATGTTAAGATATTGGTTGGTGGGGGTGGGGGGGGGGGGAGGGGGTTGAACCGTTGCTACTAGAGCATGGAATCATATGCGAATAAAAAGCCCCAAATGTGCTACGAAAAGTGCAAATATATGCAGAATGGCCCAAAATTTCCCATAATTATTATTATGCGAATCCTCGTTTTATGTTTCAAAAGTGACCAAAAATCTGTGATAAACTTGTAAGGTAGAGGGATATAATTTTAAAAAATGCTGAATTTATAGCGCTGTAAGTTAGAAATTGTTGAATTGTACAGTTATGCAGTTGAAGCCACCTAATTAGCCTACCCCTGCGACTCGTCATCCATGTCACCCCTTGGAACCTTTCACAACAATAACGGGTTACTATTTCAAGCAAAACAGCTTTAGTCACACGTTTCAAAAAGGAACTTTATTTTTTGGACAGTTTTCTGTGTTTCCCCATATTTTTTTTGCCAGTTTTACGTTTTTATATATGCATATATATATATATATATATATATATATATATATATATATAATTCCAGAAAAATATGCTCGTGTATATGCACATTTTTCCCAAAAACAAATATATGTAGATAAAATTATATAGTTTTATGCAAATTTGAATCAAATAGGGTGGAAACGCTTCAGAATGTCAGAGTAAGACGATATACCTATCAACTAAAAAATGCATCAATGCAAATATGCCCAATTCCAGGTCATAGATAATAATGTGTATTACTAGGTAGGTAGGTACCAACGCGATTTCGCTCGTGACGAGGTGCCACAACGAATAAGGTGCCGCTCGTGAGTAAAAGTGATGTCGGAGATTTTAGCTTCGTCACCCGAGTGATGGGATTTACATGGGAGAGAATTCTTTTATTAATGGCCGGTACGAGTAGTTGCCTACCTAACAATCGCTTTCTCTCTCCGAGCAGACCCTAATGAAGTTTGCCGTTTGCCTTGAATCGTTTTCAGTTATGTTTTCTTATTCGATCCCTTGTCTTGTGACTGTGTGAAGTTGATCATTTCCTTTTCTCTTTTAATTTTACTGCTGTTTTCTAAACTTTTTTAAAACATACAGTCATATTATATTATTTCTAAATTTCCTCTGACATCTGACCTCTGAGCTGAACAGATTTTCTCTGACTTTTTTTATACTCAGTGTAATTGGGTTCGGCCAGTACCTACCATGTCAATAAACAAACGAATGGATGCATACCCAGCAGCCCACTTATCTATAGTTGAATAAGTAGGTACCGACCTAAAAAATTAAAAAATCTTCGTGCACCTGTGATAGTTGACCATAAACCCGAACGTTTTGTCATAAGTTCACTGTAATTCCGCTTCTAATTTTTAGGGCTAAGAGTCGACTGACCAATCTCTTAATGGGCTTTCTCAACAAAGGACACCACTGAAGAGGAAAACGCAGGAAAAACTCCCTGGCTCACAAAGGAACGATCATGGCTGTGCGTAAAATAATTAGTTGTCGCAAGGTTTATAATAATAATAATAATAATAATACTTTAATTTATTGTCAAAATAAAAAATTTAATCAACTGATGATATTTTACTCGACCCAAACGTACGTCTGCCTAGTGTACCAAAGGAATAAACAGAACCTCACAATTTGCATATGCACTAGAGTCTAGAAATGGACCAATCGCAGCTGTTGCAGGCACCGATTGTTAGTGAACATACAAGAACCGGCCGGACCGGCCCAAACTGACCAATTTGGAATATTACTGCCAATTTAAAATGTGACCGAAAAATAAAGTAGAATCATCATGAGCCACTCGACCTCGTATTGCGGCCCATTTTCAGCCTATAGAATATGCTATAAAATTCTAAATGCTAAAAAATTACCTTTTTTATAGGTAATTTGCTTTGGAAGAGATAAATGCGTAGATGTTTTTGGCTGATCTAGCGCTAGCATATAGGTAACATATAGGTAGGCGTATTTATATCCTCGAACCAAATTCAGTTAGGCGCCTCAAAATTTCTATGAATCATGAAGGCTGATGGCTGATAATAGCAATGCAGGTACCTACTGGTTTCAGCCTCACACGAGAGCAACATGATCCGATGCGCGAGCTACGACGACCATGGGTGAGCGTGAGCCATCAGTCCACGCGAGGCAGCTAGGTACGTATAGGCACATCCTTATAAAGGTATACAATCCCGGCATCCTGCCCTATACAGCCTGTCAATCCAAATAATTGGCTAGAACATGTCCCAATGGACGAAATCTAAAATACTGAACTTCGAGCTAAACGAAAAACGAAAGGTAGGTGCATACCTATGTAACAAGATAGATACATTGGATACCTATTTCATTTCACTACAAATCCAAAACAACCAGTCTGCCAATCCGTATCGGCCAAAAAGGTTCGGACAGGCGAAATCAAAATTAAGAAATTACTTACTTTTACTTTACAAAATTTACTTCCAGTGCGGTGTGGATTACTGCATTTTGCGCTGGAGCAATGGAGCCTTATCAGAGCAGTAAAGCCTATCTTTGGTTTTACATGTCGGCCAATTTCTGCTTTTAATATTTTAAACGAGGATGGTTGATCCAAATCCATTGTTTAGATTCCAAACTAGGTTATAGGTAGGTACCTAGCTGTATGTTATAGTACCTAGGAATTGTAGTAGGTATGCTACATAAACTGTAGGTACTCTCTTCCTAATTTTAAGTAGAAACCTACCTAGGCAGGCACCTACTTCTTGTTTCGGACGTTATAAATACTATAGAGCGCTATTTTTTAAAATTGTGTTATTTAAATTGTGAATTTAGGTATGCAGGTATCATATATTATGAAACAACTCATATATAAAAGCTTCAAGGAGGTCAGTTAATAAGTTGGTATCCTGGGTTTATTTGAAGAACTCTTTGAAAGAAACAAAACTATATTTAAGTTGAAGGTATTTTAAAAATAGGGGTTGGGGTTTATCACATTGCGCTTGTTCTGGTATGGAATGACGTGGTAGGTTAGATTTATCTAATGTATTGGAAAACATTAAATGTTAATCACTCAATTATTTTTCAAAATCTTTGAGTCGGCAGGAGGTATTTGAAGGGCACGAATGCAGTTGTTAGTCAGTTTTCCCTCTTCCACCGCCTTGTGGAACTGTTGCAACAACATTGCTATCTGAAACATAACACATCACATAATTACTATCGGCACATTAGTATGTTTATTTATTTATAACCATTACACGGTAGTTCAACCGGAAGTCCCGCCTTGCACCGCCAAGATACCAAGTACCCTACGCAACAACGTGTGATATAAAATAAAAAACGCTGCAAATTATTACACAAAGGTTTATTATTTACCTGTATAGATGCCCCTTCTGCGTAGATCAGTTTTCTGTGGTCAATACCTACCCTCGATCTCCCCCAGGAAAGCCCTAAATCGAGTACTGGAGCCGGCCCCGTTAAAGTTTCCTACGAATGAGCGGGATTCAATAATTCAATCATTAATTATTTGTAGTTATTCATAAAGCATAAGGCAAATAATAACCCGTTGTGTAATAATTTACCATTATGTACCTAATAATTTGCCCATCAATAATACTTCAACGGTTGTTCAAGTTGCAAAAGTACCTATCAACAAAATCCAGCCGAACGGGACCTATAAACCAAATTTCGTAAATTTTGTTTCATGATAACTAAGAAAAGTGCTAAGTACGGCGTCCGGCGAACGGAGGACAGACAGAAATTTTGGTTTATTATATTCAATAATGTACCATTGGAATCGAGCAAGAAAAAAAATCTAACCCCCCTCAAAATTTGATGGTTTACGTTTCAAGGTACGTAGAATCCGAAAATGCAATAAAAAAATTTCTGTCTGTCCGCCGTACTGGCCACTTTTCTTAGTTACCATGAATCAAAATTGATGAAATTCGGGTTATAGGTTCCGTTCGGGGTCTAGTTGGTCCTCGATGCTCGGCGTTACTGTCAGTCATCTCTAAGGGGTTCAAAATAGGGGTTGAAATTTCCAGAAAGCCGTATCTCGAAAACTTTCGATTGAAGGGTATGGTTTTTTTTACGTTATTAAATTTGTCTTGAGCTAAACAATTTTTTGAGACCACCCGGAGCATTGTACGTCCAGCCGTTCGTGTGCACCAAAAAGCTTCGTCAACACGATCGTGAATCAAACGGTATTAATCCGGCCCAGATAATCATCACTAGGGAGCACCTGATTATAATCAAGGATGGCTGTATGAAGTCGAGTTGGTTGTTGTGCGATATTATTTCATTTGATAAGTGATGGAATATTGTATTTTGTTTGTAGGTACTTCTGAAATTTGAACAAACGTTGAAGTATTATTGATGGATAAATTATTAAACAACGGTAAATTATTACACAACGGCAAATTATTACACAACGGTAAATTATTACACAACGGCAAACTATTACACAACTGTTCATCTACCAAAAAGGGGCTGGATTTTGTTGATCGGTACTTTTGCAACTTGAACAACCGCTGAAATATTATTGATGGGCAAGTTATTACACAACGGTTCACTATAGGTATTGACCGCAGAAAACAGTGATCTACGCAGAAGGGGCATCTATTTCACTCCACATCAACAATTTTCCTTTAGAACTTCATTATTTGCGTGTCTTTTTGCCGTTTTAGATACTGTTTGTCATCGGCTGTATTATTTTAGCAACATTTAACTTGTGATTGAGGTAGGTACCTAGTAACGAGTTCGGGGTTAGGTACTAACCTACGGAGGATCTGCGATCTAAATAATATGTACAGAGTAGTACATATTATATTATATAGACGGGTTATCTATACAGAGAGCTGTGATATGTAACAGAAGGGTATTCTATACAAAATAATAAACCGTTTTGCAGGGATTTGCAGCGTTTTTGGTTTATTATTTTCAATTGAACCTTTGGAATCGAGCATGAAAAAAAAAAGTTTAACCCCCTCCCCCCTCAAATTTTGACGGTTTCCGTTTCAAGGTATGTAGTTCAAAATGCAATAAAACAATTTCTGTCCGTCCGACGTTATCCACAACCCGATGGTCCAAAGTAACCATTTTTCTTTAATAAGGTCGAATAGACTCTAGCGTTCTATCTATAATCAGATCATTGTAAAAACCTTGCTAATACGAGGAATGTGGCTCTCCCACTGGCCCGGATTGTAAAAATGAAAAAAAATCCTCTCTTCGAAGAAAAAACAACCTATTATGAACGCAGACGACTAATTCCACCCACTGTACGAAGGCCGAGCCACGTAATCCACGGATTTCTCATTACCATATTATGTTTTATTTTGAAATGGCTATCCAAGATTTCATCGCGAGTGATTTAGTTCGTGTGACAAAAACCTACCTATCACTCCACTTTCCTTACCCGTGCTCAGGCAGGTAATTCATGAATACAGCGGCTATTACTTTGGGCCGTATCCTCAGGAGCATATTTATACCTCAGGGTATCTATATCACAACGTACGGTTTTCAAAAGATGGCTACAACTATTTCGTGCTATATTAATAAGTGAGCGAATATCAGAACAACAGGCACCTGGCAAAAGTTATTCTACGTAGAAATTTTACTTCTTTTTCTATGAATTTTTTCCACCTAAAGATTGGGCTACTGAAGACTCATATCCTGGGAGAGCACCAGCAATTTCAAACAAAGTGATTACATTAGGTAGGTAGGTATTTTCCTACTACTATTCAGGTTACGTAAGGAAACTAATTTAAAAAAGTTCCATTCCAGCATGACCTAGTATGAGCAAATTTTCTAAGTTACGTACCAATCTACTAGAACTACCCGACATTTTCCATGGTTCTGTCCACTTTTTGACAGTGTTTAGCGACTTTTGGCCCACGAAAGTAAATTTGACAGAAATGTTAAGAAAAAGCTGCAAATTATTACAAAAACGCTGCAAAGTCCTTGTCACATGGGTTTATTATTCTATTGGACATACCTATAGAAATGCTGGCTGTTCATTTATTGTTTCTTTCGTGCGTAGTAATCGAAATAGCTATTTCTGATGGTTTCCATTAATTTTGGCTCTTGAAACACAAATTAGGTACGCTCTTTTTTTTCTTCTTTTTTTCTTAACTATCTTTGATCATTGGTAGTGCCATTTAATCGTCTTGATCTACGTGTTGACACTTTTTCCAGTGTTATTGTACAAACTGATGGTGATTTCAGACGATTTCCCTGGTTTTTCAACAATAAAAAATCAATTTTGGGAGCTGAACATTAGGTAGAACTCAATTTTCCAGTCTTTGGCCAAAATAGACTTAATATTTGGTTTTCTCGTCCCCAAAAACATGGAAAACGATATCTCAGAAGCTCATGTTACCAACATGTTGCTAAAACGCAAAAAGTACCTATTTTTACACACATTTTCACTCATAACACCCCTGGGTATATTCCGATCGGGCTGAAAAGTTTCGGGACACAACTAGGGCCCAAATGGAGCATGTGTGCGAAAGAACGAATTTTTTAGACCGAAAATGAAGCCTGTAGACGTGATACGGCGGACGGCGGACGGCGGACGGCGTACGGCGGACGGACATTGAATTTTTGGAATCTACGCACCTTGAAACGGAAAAGAAAAAAGTTTGAGGGGGTGTTATAAAAATTTCTTGCTGAGCGAATACATAGGTGTATTATTCACAGAATAATAAACCAAAAGGTTCGTGCCCCCCCCCCCCCCCCCCCCCCCCAGGAAAGCTCCAAAATCGAATGCTGGAGCCGGCCGGGAGTTAAATGTAGGTATTCTAAATGCTGCAAAATACATATTGTCCAAGTACATTTTAGCAAATATTATTATCATTCTTATTTAACAGCAATCGAATAACATCCAACCCTCCTCCCACTAATCTTATAACATTCAACGAAATTATGACTGATTTAATGGCTTATTCCTCACGTTTCAAGCTGCTATACACGAAAATTCTCAATAACGGTTAGGTAGATTGAGTTGGGGTCATCAAGAACGACCTTCTTACGCTACTACGGTAATTCATCTATTATAGTCATGCTGCATGACTGAGACTTTTTACCGATTAAGACTTGTTATATAATTATATATATGTACTTGGGCAGTGTAATTACGATTATTTGACGGTAAATAGCCCTCGAATTATTATCAAACGTCAAAACCGTTTAAGCGTTTTGCCGCCTAACTGTTCACACCTCGAAGGTGCACGATTCCTACCGAGCCATTTCACCGGGAAGATGAGTCGAACAACAGGTTATGGGAATGGAAGGGATGGGGGATCGTCCGGTCTGATGAGGTGAGTTGGCCATTGCGAGCTTCCTCCCTGTGGAACGTGACTTGAAAATCGTTGATAGTTGGGTAGCAAAAGAAAGAATAACACACATTAATGACGTTGCCAACCAATTTCACTTGATATAAAGAGGTGGCCCGTTATAATAATGACGTAGCTACGACTGCACGTCGTCACGCTCACGATGTGTATTAGGTACTCGCCTAACTACTAGTTCATTTTTTCCAGTAATGGAAGGTACCTGTGCAAGTATCTACGCATAGCTTGGAAATAATTCAGCATGTGGGCTCAGTTCGGGGCGAAGATTATTCCAAACATTTTTCTCAACCTTCAGTCAAGGAAGGGATGAAAATATAGAAGTTGAAATTTTCGAAATAGATAGCAGGAAGTTACCAACCATTACTTTCTTCAATTTCACCTTTTAAATACATGTATTTTGATTTATTATTTTCAATAATAAACCTTTGGAATCGAGCATGAAAAAAAAAAAAAAATACTCCCTCAAAATTTGATGGTTTCCATTTCAAGGTACGTAGAATACAAAAATGGAATACAAAAATTTCTGTCCGTCCGCCGTACGCCGTACTTCGCCTTTTTTAAAGTTACCTTGAACCAAAATTAATGAAATTTGGTTTGTAGGTCCCGTTTGGGGTCTAGTTGGTCCGCGAAGCTCGGCGTTACTGTCGAGTCACCTCTTGCGTTTTCCTATCGACGGGTTTTTTCCGCCGCGTGGGACGGAAAACGCCGACGGGATCACGTCGCCCACTTCTCAAAGGGGAAAGTACGGTTCTGTTTTCCTGTCAAGCGGACTACGTCTCACGCCGGCGCATTCCGCCAGCGTAAGACGCCTGCGTGCTCCATGCACGAGGAGTCAGTCCGCTTCACGCCGCAGCGTCTTTTCGTTAATACGTGAGTGAATTTATCATTTTTGCAATGCCGGGTGATCGATTTTCTGCGGAAGACGATGAGAGGTTGATAGAGTTGGTGTCGGGGCGCCCAATGTTATGGAACATGGCCAACGAGGAGGTGTCGCGTGATAAGGGTAGTGTACACTCCTTCATCTTCTCTTCGTAGAAAAACATTACTCGTTGGCTTCCGTCGGTGGAGTTCGGAATCAATTAAACAATTTTCTTCACTGTCCAAAACATTATAATAATGTTCTATTATTGCGAGAAAACACAGTTTTTCAACACGAGAAGACATCCTACCACCTGGAGTCCTCAAAACGAAATGGTTGACGCCGTCAGACGTGAACTTTTGTCACGCTGATTGGAAAACATAACACGCTGCGTGGTACTTCACTCCCCACCCGACGGGATTCGCCAGCGTCTTCCGTCCCACGCAGCGGAAAAAACTCGTCGATAGGAAAACGCACCTTTAGGGATGAAATATAGGGGTTGACATTTTCAGAACGGTTTTACTCGAAAACTTTCAATAGAAGGGTATGGTTTTTTATTTACGTTTTTAATTGATCTTGAGCTAACGAATTTTTTGAGACCACCCGGAGCATTGTACGTCCAGCCGTTCGTTTGCACCGAAAAGCTTCGTCAACGTAATAGTGAATGAAACGGTATAAATCCGGCCCAGATATCATCGCTAGGGAGCACCTGATTATAATTACGAATGGCTGTATGAAGTCGAGTTGGTTGTTCTGTGATATTTCATTTGAAGAACGTTTTGGATTTTTTCGATAGGTACTTTTGCAACTTGAAGAAACGTTATGCTTCATGAATAACAACAAATAATTTATTAAATATTAAATTATTGAATCCCGTGCATTTTTATGACCCTGTAATTCCCGGGCCGGCTCCAGTACTGAATTTAGGGTTTTCCTGGGGGGAGCTCAAGGGTGAGTACTGACCATAGAAATCAGTGATCTACGCAGAAGGGGCATCTATACAGGTAAATAACAAACCGTTGTGTAACAATTTGCAGCGTTTTTTCCTATATCTTCCGCTTCAAATTTATTTTACCGGGACGCTATAAGACTAATCAATTACTAATAAATCATCAGCAACACGAGCGATAATCAAACGGTAAAGCTTTTGTTAGCAAGGTACAATTTCATAATAACTACTTGTCTATTTGAAATCAGGATAGGTGATAACACATTACAAAAATGGTGTCAGAAGTGACGATTTCAAGCACACTAGGAAAAACTGCAGGATAAAAGTATAAATAGGTACCTAGTCTATTTCCACGTAAACTATCGCCAATCGTCTATTTCCACTGTGTGTTTCTATCGTGTACTGATGATGGTGTAACAACTGAAACCGGTCTACAGTTTGTTAGTTTACGTGGAAATAGACTATTCTATTTTTATCCTGTAGTTTTTTGCCATGGATTTCCACTACTCCGCCGCAAGTGATTTAAGTTACACACTAGGAAATCCGCGATCCGGGTGGTTGCAGTGAAGGTAACATGAGTCCAGCCCAGTGATTGTCCCTGTCCTATAACTGGATAGCCACTATTTAGCAAAGAGTACAAGTTGCTGAGAACGGAAGATTGATACTTCTACCTGTATCTCATTAAAATCGGTTTGTTTGTTGAACTAAAGTTTCTTGTTGAAGATAGGTAGGCAAGTACTTGTCTAGCACAACCAGGGAAAATAATATGTTGGTATGTACATAATTCACTTGACAACGTAGAGTGGCAGATATTTTTGCTGTTGAGTACTAAGAAAAATACGTAAATGGATCGTGAATTCTTTGGAAGTTTCACGTAGGTACCTACCCTTTAAAACTACCATAAATATGTACATTATTTCATCGGAAATAGTATGAAGAAAACTATTCCACGAGCGCAGACGAAACACAGGGCGTATCTTTGTCATATATTGATAAGGATACCTACCGACATTTCAAAGGTATTACGTAAAAATAGCCAGTTAGACTTTATGAGGGTTATCCGTACAGAAACGGTTCAGACCGCTTTTCGTACACCACTTAATCCCTGAACAGCACTGGTTCGTACTTGGCAGATCGAACACTATCAACTTGCTTATGTTTCAGGAGGACTTCCTACATCACGGGCGCTTTCGGAGGGGGTTCCCAGCCAGATATTACGAGGGTTACTGAAAATAATAAACCGCTGTGGATGAATTTACAGTTGTTATTAAAAAAATCCATGTAAGTATTGATTTAATTTTATTTCTTTATTTTTTGGTTTATTGTTCTGTGAATAATACACCTATGTACTCGCTCAGCAAACAAATGTTATAACACCCCCTCAAAATTTTTTCTTTATCGTTTCAAGGTGCGTAGATTCCAAACGTGCGATGCCCGATCGGAATATACCTACCAGCGCCAGCGGTGTTACGGGTGAAACGTCTGTTTAAAAATAGGGTTTTTTGGTGTTTTAGTATACATGAGCTTGTGAATTATCGTTTTCCATGTTTTGGTTTTTTTGGACGAGGAGACCGAATATAGTGGATTTTGACCATTGGGTTGAAAATTGAGGTTCTAATGAAGTTTCTCCCTTAAATTTAGGTTAAAATTTGGTCTAAAATCGTCGTTCTTCCACAAACAGTTTGGGTCCAATTTGGGACATATGGGTCCTAGTTTTTTGCTCCGAAGCTCGATCGGAATACACCCAGGTGTGTTATGGGGGGGGGGGGGGGGTGTAAAAATAGTGGTGTTCGAGGTTTTTTTGTTGAGGTTTTAGCTTGTGAGGTATCGTTTTCCATGTTTTTTAGGGCGAGAAGACCGAATATGAAGTCGATTTTGACGAGATTGAAGACCTGGGGTTGCGATGAAGGTTCAGCACCCGATATTAATTTTTTATGGGTTAAAAACCTGGGTAATTGTCTGAAATCACCATAAATTTGTATAATAACACTAGCAGTAGTATTAACAGGTGAATCAAGACAAATAGATGGAAATGATTAAAGATAATGCGATTCGAGTTTTCGGGGGCCAAAATTTGCGGAAACCATCAAAAATAGGTATTTCAATTATTGCACTTGAAAGAAACAATAAATGAACAGCCATCATTTCTGTAGGTATGTCCAATATAATAATAAACTCATGTGCCCAGGACTTTGCATGTTTTTCGTTTGTTATTGAAACGTAAACAATCAATTGGTTTTTCTCGGCCAATTATACGACTTACTGATGGCTTTCAGATGGGTTTGGTTTCAACACAAATTATGTACGTACTCCAACTTTGTTTGGTTTCAACACAAATTACATACGTTACGTACTCCAACCCTCCCTCGATACTTTTTTCCCGACATCTTCTCCCTTTACCTATCACATGGAACAAGATGCTTTATCGATGGCCTTATCGGTGAAAGTTGAGTTCAACGTGACCTTCCTGAGGGCCGGTGAGAGTCTCTCAAGGTCCTTTTCAAATATTAACTGGTTTTTTTTTCACATTCTTCTTTGGGTCTTCTCAAACGCCAAGATTTCCTAGGGAACCAGGTACCTACTACAGTTGCCAAAACGAAAAATGTTCGCGGAATGACATCGTTATTTTTGTTTAAGCGGGCTTTGGTGGAAATCCGTGTACGTAACACAGTTATCATGTGCACTTACCTAGATTTCTGCCCGACGATTCCCTTGTTATCCAAAAAAACTTCAAATTTTCGAGTTCTCACCCTTAAAAGCATGGGTTGAAAGCCTTATGTTTAAATGACATAATATTAATAGGTACTCCGTCAAAAATACGTAAAGAATCCACCAAAAGTGGTTTCTAAACTTTCAAACACCATTGAAAGACGATCAGTGTTTTGTTTTGTTTCAGTTATTGTTCATTTATTGACGTGATAATTGAGTCATTTCGAATAGTATTTTTATTTGTAGGTTCGTCTCTATATCTTTATAAAGATCTCGATCTTGTTGCTTCCACGGGCCTAGAGCCGGGCTTTCCTCAAATGCTGCTCTCTCGCAGTTTCCGCTCCCGTAGCGTACTTGTTCAACTCATCCCACAGTTGTGGTATATTCCACACAACCTGGTAACCTCATTCGTAGATCACGATCTCTACGAGATTCGTAGAGATCTGTTCTATTTCTTCCATTCTCAAAATCTTGGAAAAACTCGTTTTGGAACAGATCAGACCGCTTTTCGCATATCACATAGCCCCTGAACAGCATGGATCAGATCAACCACTACCAACTTCCTTACGCTTCAGGATGCAACAACAGAGCCAACTTGGAGATGGGAACCGCAGTTCGAATATTTCTATTTTTGACCGCAGTTAGGGAACTGGGAAAAATATAATGTCTGCGCCTTTCGTGCCTCTTCGGGTGTACCGCAAGGGTCACATGTTGGTCCCTTGTTTTTCCTGCTTCTCCTGAATAGCATTGGATCCGTCTTTTCTAACATCAAGTGTGTACCTTCTTTAAGTTGACGATTTGAAAATATATCGTTCCGTTATCTCCGAGGAGGACGCACTAGTGCTATAAAATAGGTAAACTAGACGCCCTGCTTGCTTGGAGTGGCTTGAACAGCTTAGCCCTCTGAAACTCTCCAAATGTCGCGTAATCTCTTTTTTCCCGAGCCCAAATCCTGTTCCTCCATAACTGCTCCATCAGTGGGACGCTACTCCGAAGAAAACCCGAAGCTAGAGATCTAGGTGTTCTGTTCGATCAGCAGCTGCTCTGTGAGAGCTCTTGGCTTCCTAAGACGCGCAATTAGAGAGTTTACCGACGATACTGCCATCTCACTTTGTACAAATCTCTCGTCCGCCCTATAATGGAGTGCGCCACCGTTGTATGGCTACGCCGCCCATAAAAACGAGTTGGAGTAGGTCCAGAAGCTTCCCCCAATCTCCATTTTTTCATGACTCGCTGCTAAAAGCTTCAAATCTGCTGCAAGTAATTTACTTTTACGATGACCTTAAAACAGTATAATTTGATGTACCACGCCTATATCTATATCTTGTGAATGCATCTATATAATATAAGTATAATATTATATTTTCTTACGCGATCGTATCCTTATCAAATATGTAAAATCTTTGTAACTTAATTTAACTTCATATCTTTATTCTGATAATGGGATACTGTCCGTAAAATACTAAATACACAAACCATAAACAAGATGTACAAGTAAGTGTACAGGTAGGTGCCTAGCTTCCTACTTGGTATTCATTCATTAACTACATGTAAATCATAGCAAATGACCCGGGATTAATTGGGAACTTGTGAGCCAGTTCCAAAATACCGCCTTATGTAAATTTAGCTTACGAGTCCTGGATGAATCGTACAGAGAAATTTTGATGAATTTGATGGTATATAATATGAGGGGTTGAATTGTAGCGTTTCAATGGCGTAGCATATGGACCAAGCCGCTCTGATAAATGATCTGAAATAGAGGGAAGCGTAATCTTGTATAAAATAACGATTCTGCAGCTTTTTTCAAATGTGAGTTATTTCAAAGTACGGATTCTGTTATATCCTGGTGAACAGGTGAGCCTCGTATGAGGGTTTTACATCACGTTTTGCTCCCACCGTTCCAAAGCGGAATATGGAAAGAAAAACTATCACCTGCGTCAGTGAACGGAAGAAGTCGAAACTAAGAACGCGGAACAAGGAAAAAAACATTGGAGAGTGTTTGCGGGAAATTCATGCACGGACACGTCTGATCATCCGGGAACAATGACAAACCGTGTTGGCAAAAAGAATTCCGGTGATAGTTATGGGTGGTTATCCATGGTTTTCAATCCACTCTGTCCGCTGAGCGTAAAGGTGTCCCGTTACAAGGTAACGTGGGACTAGTACCTGCATGGGATTTTAGGCTGCAACATCCACAGACATCGGTAGATAAATTAAGCAAGTTCCCTATTGGGTGCTATCAGTTTCTTTTTAAAATAAACAAAAATAAACTGACGTGAAATGAATGACAGTTTTGGAAATAAAAATTGGTACTAAACTAGCTGGACACAGGACAGTGTTTGACTTACCTATGTTGATGATTATGATGGCAAAGGAAACATTAAAATACGGCAGGTAGTCGAGAAAATAACTGGCAGAGTTTTACCATTGTCATAGGTGTTTTACTCATAAATTTAACATTTCTAACTGTTGTTTTCAATTCATTATTGGCTCATTATTATACTTACCTAAATTGTGGTTATACCTGGTTATACCTAGGTTTGAAGCATATTAAGGAACTTTATTTATTTTTATATATTTATATAACATTTATTATGCAGGAAATACGGACATTTCATTGTGCATATCGTAACGACAGGGGTTTAAAAATAACTTCAAAGAATAGCAAAAGTGGGTTAGAAGAAAATAATTATTTAAAAGGAAAAAAGAAAATGAAAGGGGAAAACCCCCATAGAAAGTAAGAAGAAAAAATTGCTGTATTGGATGTTGCTTACATACTAAAACCTTGTAACTCACCTAAATGAAACCTAGCTGGTTGCCACACGTTGTACAAGAAGTTGAGCCACATTCAGTCGGAAATCAGTCTCATTTTTTGTAGCCTGAAATGGAAACAAAAAATAATGAAATTAATTGGATCCAGGAAATTTGTATTGTATATTGATGTATATTGAGGAAATGTTCACGGTAATATGACTATTATTTATTCAACAAACTGAAATGGAATGACAGAAGAGCAGTCCAGTGTCAACTTAGCGTGCCGATTGCTGAGTAAAATAGACCCCGAAAGTTTGTAAATAGGTAGGTACCTAATTTTTTTGTTTCACGGGTTACGACTCATTTTACAAAGACCAGTAAGTTTAAAGATAAGACAAGTAACAACATTACACAAAAGGAAACTACAACTATAACTAAAATAGGTACCTACTAAACTAAATACAGAGTATGTAGAATGAATGTACAAAGAGGACATGCATAAAATATCAAGTCAAGGATAATATCAAGAAAAGGATAATAGAAATCTAATTCCGGACATGTTAACACATTAGCACTGCGTTACATCATACGGGTTACAGGATATTATGATAAGACACAATATTACACACAAGTTGACGCCTATATATTATACGTATCTAACCTATACATATAAATAACTTAATTGGTAGGAAATTAACAATGAATGTTGAGAAATTCGTTCAACAGGGGTCTGAAGACAGAAAAAACTCACACAACACACAAGATAAATTCACAAAATTTATCTTGTGAATTTGCGTCAGAAAACGCGATCAGAAAATGTTTCGAGAGTGAAAGGGGTTTTTTAATAAGGGAGATTTCTCAGCATAGCTGATGGTATTTATGAAAACTTCAAGTTTCACCATTGTAATATAATTATGTTTGAACCTCTTTCTAACATGGGGCTAGAAGTCAACAATTGTTGGTGAATATGTACCAACTTACCTACCTACCTCGTTAAAATTTCTTTTGACGGTTCTTATGACGAAACACCCACTGGACCTTACAAAATTCGAACCTATACACATGCACGTAAGTAATAGTATTCATCAGTTATTTTTTTAACTGTGGTGGAACTAATAACAAGACGCAACGAAGAAAATAAATCAAGCAGGTATATTGTTGTCAGGTCTGATAAATCTATAACTTGGAGTGTGAGTAGAAAAGAGGAATAAATCAACCAAAATGAGATATTTAATATTTAATAATATAAAATGATTATGATTATGATGGTATTTCATTATTTATAGGCACATACATAATCAAACTTGCCTGAGGTCACACTATCAATTATGATCCACATAATATATATGTATATATTATTACTATCATAATTCTAATAGTCTATCTATCAAGGTAAGCACCTATTTATTATTCAACGTAGGTAGGTATGCGTTTTAAGCTTGTGCCCTTTCCTAACTGAAGGTCAAATAAACCAGTTATATGTACCTAAGTGGGTACATAAGTACATAATGTACGATAATGTAAGAGAAAAATTCAAAACAGACAGATTTTACTTATACCTATTATATTAAACCTTGCATTGGCCGTTACAATACTTACAACTTGAACAGCACAACTCGTATGTTACCTATGTGATCTTTGAATATTATTCACACACGTACAGTTTCTATGTTTTATATCTTCTTTGACACTTTGACAGGATACCTAACTTTGGAAATCGATTTATCCTTTAAATGACTAGCGTTTCAGATGTCTTCTACATGTTGGTATCATCACGGCTTCCACCTTTTATATAAAATCTTGAAACCTCCACCTACCCATAACTTTTACTTTTATCGGTTGGTGTTGGGCCTGGTTTTAGATAAGAACCTCATTATAATTTATTGTCTTGAGAGCACCATTAGCACTCTAGTGGTTCTGAAAGCTCTACTCACTGTTTTCCCGGTGCTATAACTGAGCGCCCTCGAGACGGTCGCCGATATCCAACTCGTCGCCGAGGCAGAACTTGAAGAAGAAGAAGATGAGGAGAGAAATCCCCAGGACGGACACGACGGGGTTTTCGAGGATGTCCAAACCCATCTCGAGACGGCACAAGATAACTTTCACCAGTGGTAACTCGTGATGTTCAACTTTATACCTTACAACCCCACTCGACACCCTTCTCCTGTCATCTGGAAGATTTCACCTCCTGAGCCCTCCCTACGGTCGACAACAATGAGAAAAAATATCGTGCCAGCAACTCCAGGCCAGTACCTGGTATACCTACGTCAAGGAACGAAACTAATTGTTTCGTAGGTCAAAGGTTAGAATAGAAGAAAGAAATGGTTTAATTTATTTCTGGATCTCTTTTCCTCATATCGTTAATAAAAGTACCCATTTGAGTACCTACTTACCTTCTGTATCTACTCAGAGATGGAAATAGGTAGGCAGGTGCCTACCTTACATAACGGCGCCAGTTTTTCCCAAAAGAATAATTATTCATACGTTTTTCACGGTTCAGTACTGCTTACCTTCCAGACGCGATCTATCCTCAAAATTTCATCTAGTTTCCATTGCCTACCAAAATATCCATGATTTTGTTAACCGGTTAGAAATGGGCATAATGTCTGTCATAATGGACCTTCCTATTGTGTTGAAATATCTGTTCATCAATGCACAGTCCGCAACCATTACTATGAAACCGATGAGCTTGTGCCATTAGAAACTAATGAGAAAATACGTGGGTTTTTCGAATGGATGGCTGTAAATAAATGTAGGTATTCCAGATTGTCGGGCAGTGTAGGTATCTATTATACTGTCGCAACAGAGCATCAAGACTATCTCCGAAACCGGATCAGCCTAATAAAATCGAAAAAAACCAGTCTCAATCAATACACATCTAGCGTATAGCCATCCGAAGATAGACTGGTTCCTTCAACGTATTCAAAGTCCCGAGGGTACCATTACAAAATGAGAGGGTCTGATAGGCAGGTAATTTGTGGCGTTTTAGGTCGATTACCTAATTGAAATGATTTAACATCCATCATAACAAAGAATACAATTTAAAAATCTGGCTTGGAACGTTGGGACAGTTCACTCATCATCACTCAAAGCGTTCAGTTCATCAGCTTCTTCAATGATGGGGTGCGGTGACCCAAAGAAGATACCTACGTTATTTCTACCAATTACCAAAGTCATATAAATAAACTTTCTCTTGATCTATTTCCATTTATCCTACTTTGATTTAGGACAATATGCACCCCTTCAGTTCTACTAGCAATCATTCAACAAAATAATTATTAGAATTTGTAGAATGCAAAACAGAACCAAAGGCTAAGAATGTTTCGTTTTTATAAACTAGGGCAGTAAACATTTATGTAACACACATAAAATAGTAGAGTGCAGGTAGGGAGTTAGGTACGAAAGGGAGTCGCCAGTACATTCATAGGTAGGTAGGTACCTACCACCTTCCCGTGTCGTAACTGTCGGTTGGGTACCTACCTCATAAAAAATACTCTACGGCCAGCAATCCGAGGGTCGCACGTTCGAATTGTGATTTCCGACGGTTGAAAAGTGAGAGTTGCCAGAAAAACAGGAGGGAGCGTACAAAAGGGGATCAGATCAACCGAGGTCTCGACTGAGATCTTGAAGTGGTATAGGTAAGTATCGCTACTCCGTGTAATCCCTTGTGTGTGGTTATGTCTACACTGTGTGGAACTGTGGACCTGCTATTCGTAGTAGGTAGTCTATCATAAAGAACAATAGCACCAGAACCAGAGTTATAGGCTGTTTCTACAAAAGCGAATCCTCGTCATCGTGAATAGGTGGGTAATTGATATCGGTCTTACAACCTAACCAAATGTAGGTAGGTACTGTTATGTTCGTTTATTTTTTAGGTTGCACTATGCAACATTGCACTATGCATTAAGCGTTTTATGTATGTTTATGTTTATTCATTGAATGCAACACAATTAAATTACAAAGTACAAAAGCCACTGCTGAGATCAGATTTCGAATTTTTGAAAGGGTCGATGGGTCCAGGCGGTGGAGATTCATGAAAGGTAGAAATTACCTACCTAAATGGTGTCAGGTGAATTCAATAATGTCATTATTATTTTGGAGCTCCATTTTTAATGAAATAGTAATTTCAAGTCCCTCTTAGAATTGTTTACATGACGGAATATGTGAAAAGTTCGGAAAACATCTATTGCGAGCCATCACACATTACTAGCTTTACCCTGTTTACGTTGTTGCTATTCAGCATTGTGTTGTTATTATCAACAATTTCATTCTGTATTATAAACTAGGTACTTTATATTTTATTGAATTATATCTTGGAGTACCTACTAGACAACTTGGGAATCTTCCGACGGAACCACGATCACTCATGATAAACTGTGAAATTCAATTTTGAAATGGAATTTTCGATCCAAAAATTGTCCTTGAATTTTCTTTGTTTTTTTGAATACCTACCTATTTAAAAAAAAATCGTTCAACCAAATCCTAGAGTTGGCAAAATAAGATGCATTTTTTCGAATTCACTCTTGTTAGTGCGTTTCTGGGGGTTTGAGTTCCGAAACATGGGTGCCGATCTGGTGTTCTTTCTACGCTGGTTGGCGATACCAATTTCTGCAACTAAATAACCCTGCCCCTTTCCTCGCCGCTCAATTTGGACGATTTTTAGATCACTCGAAAACAGGTGAAATCATCCTTGATCGCCTCGGTCATCTCTCTTCGTATCGCATCCAGACTTCGGCGGCTTAACGACTCCTGGGAACTCATCTGAAGTACAATCATCCCAGATGGAGCATCCTGTAACGATACGAGTGCAGTTATAGTCGGTAGACGGGACGAAGAGGATCGTTAAAATCTGGAAAGGAAATGAGAGACGCGAAACCGTTTAGGAAGAAGAAATTACAGGTCATTTTGATGACGTTACCTTCTGGCCTGCCCTTGCTCAACGTAGCGAACTCAGCTAGAGGTCGAGAGGTGTACCTATACTTTTGGCAGCCAAAAAACCACAAGATTTTAGGATATTTTTCAGTTTTTGGCTAATAACATCCGAACGGTGCAGCTTACACATAATTTCACTCCTACCAAAATCAAAGAACATTGAATTTTGCGAATATGACGTTTGAATGCGGGAAAACGTGGGTTTTAGGTGAAAATTGACATTTTTCCACAAAAAATCGACTTGTAGCTTTAATATTAACTTGACATCGGATATTTTTTTTACGCTGAATCGAATGGTGACACTCTCGATCCTCCATGATTAGGGAAAAAATGGTTTTTCGACCCCTCAAGCATCCCTCAGATGTAGATGAGTTTGAGTGCGAGATGAATAATAAATGTTACGAACTAAATCACTCGCGATGAAATCGTGGAAACCCATTTGAAAGAAAAACGGAGTGATTGAAAGGTTGCCTATTTCCACTAATACACGAAAAATACACTGTTATATGGTTTCGGTGATCAAACCATCGTCAGTAACAATACCTGATGGCACATTGGAGAGAGGTGACCTTATAAATAGTCCCACAAGTGAAAGGTGGTCGATTGGGATTGGTTGTTCTTTCACATTTGGGACTGTTTATAAGGTCACCTCTCTCCAATGTCCCTCCAGTTATCGTTTGTTACTGACGAGTTTGATCCCGAAACCGGTATAACAGTGTATTTTTCGTGTATTAGTGGAAACATGCAACTTTTTAATAATTCCGTTTTTCTTTTTAATAATAAAGGTTTTTGAACATGTATGCGTAGAATGTTAATTTTTAGAGACTAATCAAAATCGACCTTGGTGAATGTAAAGTTATACTTTTTTGATCGGTTCTCCTGCTCCAAAAACACCGCTTGCTTTGTAAAACTGATTGCTTTGATGTCTCCATATCATTTATCGGCATTTAAGGTCGATTTTGATTAAATGGCCTCTAAAAATGAAGTTTGTACCAGCTTATCGGTAGACACCCTGCATAACACGATGAGTCCCCTTAATTTCCACGGTAAAAAAATTTTTTTGAGCAGACAAATCCATCTCTGTAATAGTAGTGATTTTGGTTTATTATTCTGTGAATAATACACCTATGCATTCGCTCAGCAAAAATTTTTTATAATACCCCCTCAAAATGTTTTCTTACGTTTCAACGTGCGTAGATTCCAGAAATGGAATCATCCATAATTATCTACTTTAATTTCGGTCTAAAAAATTCATTCTTTCGCACACAGGGTCCATTTGGGCCCTAGTTGTGTCCCGAAATTTTGCAGCCCTATCGGACCGAGGGGTGTTATCGGTGAAAAATGGGTGTAAAAATAGGGTTTTTTGGTGTTCAGTAATATGAGTTTGTGAGGTTTGTTTTCCATGTTTTTTAGGAAGAGGAGACCGAATATGAAGTCGATTTTGACCGAAGAGTGGAAAATTGAGGTTCTAAAGAAGTTTCAGCTTTAAATTTACGTTAAAATTTTGTCTAAAATCGTCGTTCTTCTGCACACAGCTTGGGTCCCCATTTGGGAACATATTTGCGTCCTACTTGTGCTCCGAAGTTCGGCAGCAGGATCAGAATACATTCAGGGGTTTTATGGGGGAAAAAATGGGTGTAAAAATAGGGTTTTCAAGTTTTTTTTTTGAGGTTGTAGTGAACATGAGCTTGTGAGGTATCGTTTTCCATGTTTTTTAGGGCGAGAGCACCGAAATATGAAGTTAATTTTGAAGAAAGAGTGAAGAATAATTGAAGTTATAAAAAACGTGGGGAATGTTTGATATCACCATAAATTTGTATAGTAAAACTAGAAGTAGTATCAGCAGGTGAATCAGGACAATTCAATGATCATTGATAATTTGTAAAAAAAAATAAAAAAAATAAATTTGAGCCCAATTCGTGTTTTTGGGTGCAAAAATTTGTGGAAACCATCAAAAATAGTAATTTCAATTATTGCACATGAAAGAAACAATAAATGAACAGCTAGCATTTCTGTAGGTGGGTCCAATAGTTTCTGTTATGAGGAGTCGGTGTGAAGTGGAGGAGGAGGAGGAGGAGTAGGAGTAGGGGAATGGAGGGGGTGGAGGTAACTGTACTCCGCGGAAGATGGCGGATGGTGGTGGAAGGCGGAAGTGATAAAGAGAGGGAGAGGAGGACGCAGAGGAGCAGAAGATGATGCGAAAGGTGCTCGTGCTGTTGACCGCGGTCCTGTGGGTGTCGGCCGATCCCTCGGGGCCGGTTTACGACCAGCGTCAGGAGGGCGAAACCAACGTCCACGCCCAGCTCGAGAACGTCGTCGTCCTCCTCGTACCGCCGCAGGGATTGGGGATGCTGGACCTCGTCGCCCTCGCGTCGAAAAGCGTCGGCGTCGGCAAATCCGACGCGGACGCACACAGGCGACCGTACGGTGCTCCGGAGCCGTCGGACCGCCACCACGCGCCGGAGCCGTCGGACCGCCACCACGCGCCGGAGCCGTCTGACCGTCACCACACGCCGGAGCACACCCGTGTGACGACACACCTCGACCGTCCGACGCCCCTCGACGACAGACTCCAGAGGGACCCCGACTACGAACAGGTGCAGAAGCAGATTCCTAACTTCCCGTCGCTGCCCGTCGTCACTTTCTCGGATCCCGCGACGACCGTCCAAGAAACGACGATGTCGCCCACTACCACCGCCGCCGCCGCCGCGTCGTCACCCTCATCCAAGCTGTCGTCGTTAGACGACGTGATTACCGTCAAGGACGTCGTCACCGCCCACTCACCCAAGTTAGCTCTCTACAGCCAATTCAGATCCGTCAGTCAGCCGTCCCACCACAAAAAACACAATCGAGCCAGTAGATGATAATGTTTTAATTTTTTGTAATAAAAAACCATAAAACCATGCTACTGTTATTGCTGCTATGTCCTCCCTCAAGTCCTACCTTAGATCCATCGTCTCATAAATTCATCGAGTAGACATATTAAATTATATGCTATATTTTCCAAACATGATAACTTTATTGTCAATCATCCATTCCCAGACATTAAAATATGATATAAAATTTATAATTTTTTTTAACACACACAAAAACAGACTTCGAAAAAGCTCTATAAAACTAAAAAACAAAATTTGATGGTCTCCGTTTCAAGGTTTGTAGAATCCGAAAATTTAATAAAAACAAAGAATAATTTTTATACTGAACAAACATAATTTATTCAAAGCCAATACAAAAAAAAAAGTTTCGAAGTCGGCGCCAAATTTCAACTAAAATGTATAAAACGAAGGGATACAATATGAAGGGGTAGGTACCTACATTTTAATTAACATTTGGCCCCGACTTCAAAAATGTTGTTGTATTGGCTTTGAATTGAATTGAATACAGCGTGAAAATCATTCTTTACTTTTGGTTTATTATTTTCAATAACGAAGCTTTGCAATCGAGCATTAAAAAAAATTGTGTACCCCCTTCCCTAAAAATTTTATGGTTTACCTTTCAAGGTACCTACCTATGTAGAATCCGAAAATGCAATAAAGAAATTTCTTTCTGTCCGCCGTACGCCGTAGCACTTTTCTTGGTCAGCAAGAACCAAAATTAATAAATTTTGGATTTTAGGTCCCGTTTGGGGTTCTAGTTGGTGCTCGAAGCTCGGCGTTACTGTCAGTCACCTCTAAGGGGTTAAATATAGGGGTTGAAGTTTTCAGAACGCCATACCTCAAAAACTTTCAATAGAAGGGCATAGTTTTTTTTAAAGTTTTTATATTGATCTTGAACTATCGAATTTTGAGACCACCCGGCGCATTGGACAAGCCGTTCGTTTGCACCGAAAAGCTTCAACGTGATCGTGAATCAAACGGTATAAATCCGGCCCAGATAATCATCACTCATCACTGGGGAGCACCTGATTATAATCACGGATGGCTGTATGAAGTCGAGTTGGTTGTTCTGTGATACTATTTCATTTGAAAAATTATGGATTTTGTTGGTAGGTACTTCTGAAACTTGAACAAACCATGAAGTATTACTGGGTAAATTATTACACAACGGTTTATTAATCTACGTAGAAGGGGCACCTTTGCAGGTAAATTATTACACAACGGTTTTTTATTTGCCTTATGTTTCATGAATAAATTCAAATGATTAATGATTGAATTATTGAATCCCGCGCATTTGTATGAAACTTAATTCCTCCAGTACTCGATTTACGGCTTTCTTGGGGGGGGGGGGGGAGCTGGAGGGTATTGGCCACAGAAAACAGTGTCTACGGAGAAGGAGCACCTATGCAGCTAAATAATAAACCATTGTATTTGCAGCGTTTTTAGTTTTATACAGCTTTTTTCAAGTTGGTTTTTTGAAGTTTTTTTGATTTTTAATGCGACCAATAGATTATTTTTTAAAATTTAGTTTCGAAAAGGTATGGGAGGTATGGTATAAATCATTTTGTAGGCGTTTTTCGAAGGTTTTGTCAAATAGTTTTTAAAATTAACTACAATTTTCTCTGCCGACGCCCACAGTGAACCATCACTAGCTACCTCAGGGAACCCATTTATTTGTATTATAATGAATTTGTATGGTATTTTAAAATATTTACAAAATAGGTACCTACCAACGCCATATCTAATGACTTCCAGTGCAGTGGTTCCAGAGTCGTTCTCAAATTATTAGGCTTTCAGGGGATTGGTATAATTTATGTTTAGCAGTTTATCGTTTTCTTATATACGCATAGCGTACTCGTTTCGACCAAATTAATAAACCGCCGCAAATTACTACACAACGGTTTATTATTTACCTGTATAGATGGGCTCCTTCTGCGTAGATCACTGTTTTCTGTGGTCAATACCTACCCTCGATCTCCCCCGAGGAAAGCCCTAAATCGCGTACTGGAGCCGGCCGGGGAATCACGTTTCATGCGGTGGAATCAAGAATTCTATCTTTAATAATATTATTCATTGTTATTCATGAAGCATAACTTTTGTTCAAATTGAAAAATTACCTATCAACAATAACAATAATTTTTCCAGTGAAATAATATCACGGAATATCCAGCTCGATTTCATAGTTATGCATGATTCTAATCAGGTGCTCCCTAGCAGTGATATCCGGGCAGGATTTATGCAGTTTCATTCACGATAATGTTGACGAAGCTTTTCGTTGCAAACGAACGGCTGGTCGTACAATGCTCCGGGTGGCCTCAAAAAATTCTTTAATTTGAGAGCGGTAACTAAATTCAGTTAGACAGTAATTTATTCTGTTCGAACGGTCATCATTCGACTAACGCTATTGAATAGAATAAATTTATTTTCAGAATAGGAAAATTGTTCCCGCCTAACTCTGAAAAATGTAGAGGATGGCTAGAAATTTTTTTTTCAAATAATACAAAGAAAATAATAATAATAATAAAATAAATTAAATAAACCAAATGACATGAAATAAAAAATAAAAATTATTAATTTGATTGGAGCACTTACTAATTTCGTTAGAATGATTGCTGATTAGACTGAAAAATTTGCAAATTATTCTATGGACTTTTCGCGGATTATTCCCACAACTCGACTGTCATGCCGGGGTGGAGTCGGTTCAACTAGGTACCTATTTGAAGGATTTCGAAAATGCTGGATAGCCGGGTTATTTTATCGTCGGATCGTGTTCAGGGTGAACACAAGTGCATTGAAACGCAGTGCACTGATCAAAATTTGGAGTTCGTAAAATACTGGCAAATAGAAAACAACCACGAAAACCACTAAAGGAAGTAAATTGGAGGATAATTGATCATAATGCATGGTAGGTAGGTAGGTAGGTATAAAGTGAACTTCTTGTCCTCACACAAAGATTTTTGAAGAGCAGTTTTTCGCGAACGTCAGAAAAAACATCCATCTCAAAAATAGCTTATAAAAGAAAAAAAATTAAACAAATTTTCAAAAACAAAATTTCTCTCACTTTTGGGAGGTTTGCGCCCAATTTTGTGACTCACGCTGGACGATCCTGGTTTTGGAGTTTGTTCCCATTTTCCTAATAATTTTTTTTAACGCTTTTGTGTTTATGGGTACCAACTCAACTTGTATTTCCTCCTTCCTTTACAGCAGCTGACCACAACAGATTTCGACTCCTTTCAAATCCCTCGAACCGTTAGAACCTGCGAATAGGTCGCAAATTAACGGCCATCTGACATGTTTGACTCGGGATAACCCGTTTCCTCGTATTTCTCCAAGGAACAGTTATCTCAACCGGTTCCACCTATCGGATTTATGATGTGGACATGAAAAAACGCTGCAAATCCCTGCACAACGGTTTATTATTTTGTACAGAATACCCTTCTGTTACAGATCACAGCTCTCTGTATAGATAACCCGTCTATATAATATGTACTAGTCTATACATATTATGTAGTACTCGTTACTAGGTACCTATCTAAAACACGAGTTAAATGTTGCTAAAATAATTCTGTCGATGACAAACAGTAACTAGAACGGCAAAAAGAAACGCAAATAACGAAGTTCTGAAGGAAAATTGTTGATATGGAGTGAAATAGATGCCCCTTCTGCGTAGATCACTGTTTTCTGTGGTCAATACCTACCCTCGTCGTCAAGTACAATGAACCGTTGTGTGATAACTTGCCCATAAATAATACTTCAATGGTTATTCAAGTCCGATCAACAAAATCCAGCCCCTTCTTGGTTGATGAACCGTTGTGTAATAATTTGCCATTGTGTAATAATTTACCCATCAATAATACTTCAACGTTTGTTCAAGTTTCAGAAGTATCTACCAACAAAATCCAATAGTCCATCACTTATCAAATGAAATAATATCGCAGAACAACCAACTCGACTTCATACAGCCATCCTTGATTATAATCAGATGCTCCCTAGTGATGATATCCGGGCCGGATTTATACCGTTTGATTCACGATCGTGTTGACGAAGCTTTCTGGTGCACACGAACGGCTGGACGTACAATGCTCTGGTTGGTCTCAAAAAATTGTTTAGCTCACGACAAATTTAATAACGTAAAAACAATCATACCCTTCAATCGAAAGTTTTCGAGCTACGGCGTTCTGAAAATGTCAACCCCCATTTTGAACCCCTTAGAGATGACTGACAGTAACGTCGAGCTTGGAGGACCAACTAGACCCCAAACGGAACCTATAACCCGAATTTCATCAATTTTGTTTCATGGTAACTAAGAAAAGTGGCCAGTACGGCGTAGGGCGTACAGACAGAAATTTTTTTATTGCAGTTTTGGATTCTACAAAGGTACCTTTAAACGTAAACCATCAAATTTTGAGGGGGGGTTAGATTTTTTTTCACGCTCGATTCCAATGGTTCATTATTGAAAATAATAAACCAAAAATTTACGAGAAAAATAAGGTTTTTTCTTCTTCTTCCATTAGCGATGATTACCCCTTTCACAGAAGCTTACTCTTGAGTTGGGTTTGCTGTTGAGGTGTTAAACATGTTTTGATAGCTTAACAATCACTAAAGTTGGGATTAATGAAAAACCAGTAGTAGGTAATAAATAATTTTATTCAACAAGAACTTTAACGTTTGAAGATTCTTGGGAAGATCTACCTGCAGAAGGGGGAGATCCGAAATTTTGGATTTAAAAATGAGCAGTTGAAGCCTACCTAAGCGTCTTTGATTCATTTCGTGTAGGTGGGCGGCTATAACTGGATGGTTGGTACTTCAGGGCTGAGTCCAGGAATCGTAACTAAGAATAGGTACCTAAATTCCAATAATTTAACTCGATGGCCAATTAGTGGGATTGAAGATATTCATTCACAGAACTGTAGGTATCGTATTTTATGTTCATCAAGTTGGGTCTTGGGTGGAGCAGAGTTTCAGCCCGTGATCTTGTTTTTCGCTTGATTCAAGAGCCCAGCAAATCTGTAAGATAAATAGGTATATTTTATTACAATCCTAAAACGAATAATGTGGTAGGTAGGTACCTACTGACGTGGGTACAACAAGATACTTGGTGACGTGTCTATTACGTGAATGAATTTTTGAAAAACCTGCATTTCCTGATGAGACAATTTTTGGAATAACGTTTTTACTCAACTCGCCCTCAGAGCTACTACAAATAATGAAACAATATTTGTACGGTCAGGCCCCAATTTCAGGTAGTTCCCTTATACTAGCGCCCTGGGCAGATAATCTTCAGCCCCCCCCCCCCCCCGCCATATTATAAAATTTTACAAATTCAACCTTATTTATAATTAGTTTTAAAACAGCACATTTTGCAACCAAATACTAAGGTTTTTAAAAGACACAGGCTGTTTGTCTTTTTTTATTTATGTAATAAATGGTTGTTGCATTTTGATACGGCTGTTTTCTATCAAATAACTACCGTTAATTAAACATTATTTTATAGTATACTGCATGTTGTTAAATGAGATTTAAATCTAGGTAGGTATCTAAGTTGTATTTGGTTTTAGGCATAATATTTTTAAGGACACGTCAATAGTTAGTATGTACACTAACATTTCCCCTTGACTCTGTCCATGACAGTACTCCATGGTGGTAACAAAAATTTCATTTTTTACAAAAAAAAATAAATAAATAAATAGAAACAACAAAATTGAAAGTTTTTTGCCAAAGAAACTATTTTGTTTTATACAAAGGTTTTCAAAATCAAAGACAGAAGGTATTTATTTTTATTTATTTTAAACTTTAAAACTTTTTTTCACCTCGAAAACTGGCGCTCTGGGCAAGTGCCCACTTGGCCCGTTTGTGAATACAATCCGGGGCCTGTACGCCAAAAAAAGTTGAACACTTTTTGTCCACCCAAGTTTTGTTCCAACTTTTAGAAATTTCGTTTTATAAACTAACTTGATACGTAGTTGCTTTTTTGCATTGTATTACTTACTAGGTAGGCAGTAGGTGAGTGCTCTAGTTTTTTTTAACCTAGCATATTATGTAGGTATTTTGTAAATGCAGTAGTTTGCTGTTGGTGAATTATACTGAGAAAATATGTTAGGTACCTGTAAAACATGTTTGCCCGCGAAAAGTGTCATTGTTGTTTTGAAGTTAGGAATAGCCAACAGCTACAGTGGGGAAGGACCCACGACTGAACCAGTGAACCTGTAAGTACACTACGTAGGTACCTATCCCATATTTGAATTAATTGAGGCAACAAATGAAGAACGAAGTTCGGGATTCGGAGGGTTTTTCGGGTGTCTCTTCAGAAGGTGTGTTAGAGGGCGTCTCGGGCGGGATCAAACTTTGAGAAGCTTGCAAATTACTGTGCTTACTCGTCCAGCGATTAGCTCTTCACCTCTTATTAGAATCATCCTACAGGGACTAAAAGTAAATAACGGTGGATTAAAGGGTCCTCCCGGGATTATACCTACCGAGTAAGGTCAAATCAGGGTTATAAAAATAATAAAAAACCCTACAAATCCTCTTTATTGGAAGGTTGTTGATAGTTTTTATAGTTCTTGTCTGTTAACCTCCTAGCGTGATTTCATTTTTCTTGTTCGTTACCTACTTGAGGTAGGTAGTACCTGTGACGTATTTTCATTTTTGAAATCCCCACTTCCGTGTACTAGCATACAAAACAATTTCATTATTCATCAGTAGTTGTCTGTCGTATTTATTTAACGAGAAACCCAATACTCACTGCAGGCGAGGATTTATAGCCACACACATTGCCATTGGGCAGACACGGAAAATAAACGTTGTTAAAAAAAAGCATGAAACGCAAAAGTTGTGTGATAACAGCCTAAGAGTGCAAACTTTTTGTGTATTCCAAACAAAAGTTATCACAATCACATCATTCTTCGTAGATTCTGACACAGAAATAAGCATTTCTATTAAATAACTATTTCTATGTAAAAATATAAATAAATAAACTATTGAAACTAAAGAAGTATGGGCTGATGGTACCATCTGAGTATAAAGAGCATTCGACCAATTTCATCAAAACATTAAAAATAGACAGTACTGAGTTTCAGAGCTCATGATTTTTCCCTGGAAGTGTCCAGGCGGTTTCATGTAGAAGTTGGTAATTTTGGAAAAACAATTTGGTTAAGAGGTACTAGATATAATTATTATATAACACCTATGAGATTAGCCCAATTGAAATTTAATAACCTAATTATTAATAACCAACCAAACAATATTAAACTTTTGTTTTGGTTTAAGGGTTATGGTGCCACGTTTCATCTGCTTATTATAAATGTAGTCCAAGGCGTGTAGAGAGAGGTTATTAAGCTCGCTCTACTCACTTGGAAGTAGTATATAGTTTCCTTCAAAATTTCATTTGGTTATAAGCTCTGTTCGCACTGGCTTTTTTCTGATTGTTAGACACCCACAAAACCGTAAAAAACCATCCATGATCCAATACCGTCTTGATAAGAGTTTGATAATGGTTGGGAATCGAGAAGGCAGTACAAGGTCTGTTTCTCGTCTGCCCTGCCGTCTGTGTACTGGAATACCGATCAACCGATAAAACCGGCGTTGGATAGTCAGAAACACTGTGAGCAACCAGTCATGGATACGAAACAGTCAGAAAATAGTCACTGCGAACGGCCAAACGCCTTTCTGATGGTCAGATAACCGTCAGATGGTCACTGCAAACAAACCTTATGGGTGCCTATTGCATGGGGGGAAAACCCTCATTATACAGTGGAATGGTATAAAGGCCCTAATTTTGTCAGACATATTAATTAATGGCCAAACTC
The DNA here is from genome assembly GCA_954871275.1 of Leptopterna dolabrata. Classification (NCBI taxonomy): domain Eukaryota; kingdom Metazoa; phylum Arthropoda; class Insecta; order Hemiptera; family Miridae; genus Leptopterna; species Leptopterna dolabrata. Next base: position 44,285,654 of record OX940982.1, on the reverse strand, counting down.
ACTTGATCCCTCCTGGTCTCCTTTGGCGCCGGCACCGACCGGCTGGATCTCGGTAGAACCCGGCGCCGCACCGTCTCGCCGGCTTTGTAGGCGACGAGGGCGTCGACGTCGCCTGCTGGTCATCACCCTCAACTCCCGCTCCGCTGCTGTCCTCAGGCTTCTCGGTACTGCTCAGCAGAGGAGCTTCCGAGCTGCTGCTGCTGGGAGGGTTGTTCAGGGACGCAGGGGGCTTCAGTGTAAGCTCTCCATAGTCATAATCGTACTGTTGACACGCAACAGTATGATTAATTTATTATGATTAATATTGACTAACAGATAAGGTGCGACAAAATCGACTCATAGAAATTATTTCACCTCATAACATTTTTTCCAAAAACCCTTAGGTAAGTAACTTCAGCAGTACCAATTTATTTCATTTTCAATTTAGTACCTACATGTTTTCCACCTTATCTCACTAAGATGGTAGCTCCCTTAAACAGCGTTAAATTTTTCATCAGATAGGTAAACTACCACTCATTTTCTCAAAATATACTTTGCAAGAGTAGCTTTGTTCGCACTGGCTTTTTCTGACGGTTAGCTGACTTCTATGAAACCATAAGAAACCATCCATCATCCAATACCAGCTCGATAAGTGTTTGAATTGGATAATAATTGTTGAGACAGTCTATGTACTGGAATGGCGATCAGAAAACTGGCATTGGATAGTCAGGAAAACACATCGAACAGTCGGTCATGGATAAGATAAGGTCCGAAAATGGTCCGATAATCACTAAGGTCGTTCGGACACAGTCCTGGACTGTTTTATCCAAGCCACGCCCCTTTCTGTGCGTTCAGACAGCGCCAGAACTAGTCCTGGATCGAGAGTTGGCTGTTCGGGCAGACAGCCCATGACTGTTCGGGACTAGTTCTAACAGTCCTGGATTTTGGTTTATTATTCTGTGAATAATACACCTATGTATTCGCTCAGCAAAAATTTTTTATAACACCCCCTCAAACTTTTTTCTTTTACGTTTCAAGGTGCATAGATTCCAAAAATGCAATGTCCGTCCGCCCTACGCCGTCCGCCGTATCACGTGTACAGGCTTCATTTTCGGTCTAAAAAAATCGTTCTTTCGCACACATGCTCTATTTGGGCCCTAGTTGTGTCCTGAAACTTTTCAGCCCGATCGGAATATACCCAGGGGTGTTATGAGTGAAAATGTGTGTAAAAATAGGTACTTTTTACGTTTTAGCAACATATTGGTAACATGAGCTTCTGAGATATCGTTTTCTATGTTTTTGGGGACGAGAAGACCGAATATGAAGTCGATTTTGACCAAAGAGTGGAAAATTGAGTTCTACCAAGTGTTCAGCTCCCAGAATTGATTTTTTATGAGTGAAAAACCTGGGAAATCGTCTGAAATCACCATCAGTTTGTATAATAACACTGGAAAAGTGTCAAGACGTGGTTCAGGACGATTAAATGGCACTACCAATGATCAAAGATAGTTAAAAAAAAAAAATAAAAAAGAGCGTACCTAATTTGTGTTTTGGGGGCCAAAATTAATGGAAACCATCAGAAGTAGCTATTTCGATTATTACGCATGAAAGAAACAATTAATGAACAGCCAAACTTTCTGTAGGTATGTCCAATAGAATAATAAACCCATGTGACAAGGACTTTGCAGCGTTTTTCGATGACTGTTTATCCTGCACATGCGTACTCAATGCTTCTACCTTCGGCATATGTGAAGGGTTACAATGCTTCAGGTTATCCATTCGAAACCATCGGCGTTCGGACAGACACAGTTCTGGGACTCAATCCTGGACGGTTCTATCCCCTCATTTTCAGAAGCAGTTCCGTCCTAGATTGGTCCCGGACTGTCTGTCCGAACAAACCAACTGCGAACGGCCAAACGCCTTTCTGACGGTCAGATAACTGTCTGATGGTCACTCCGAACAAACCTTGTATTCTGAGCTTTACTATCTTCAATTTTTAAAAATGTTTAAACTGTAGGCAAATAATTTTAACTTACCTACCTTCTACCTACCTCCATAGTTCTCAACCACAATTTTGGTTTATTATTCTGTGAATAATACACCTGTCTTCGCTCAGCAAAAAATTTTTATAACACCCCCTCAACATTTTTTCTTCTCCGTTTCAAGGTGCGTAGATTCCAAAAACGCTGCAAAGTCCTTGTCACATGGGTTTATTATTCTATTGGACATACCTACAGAAATGTTGGCTGTTCATTTTTATTGTTTCTTTCATGCGTAATATTCGAAATAGCTATTTCTAATGGTTTCCATTAATTTTGGCCCCCAAAACTTAAATAAGGTTGGTACCTACGCTCCTTTTTTTTTTTTTTTTTAATTATCGTTGATCATTGGTAGTGCCATTTAATCGTCTTGATCCACGTTTTGACACTTTTCCTAGAGTTATTCTACAAACTGATGGTGATTTCAGACGATTTCGCAGGTTTTTGACTCATAAAAAATCAATTTTGGGAGCTAAACATATGGTACAACCTCAATTTTCCACTCCTTGGTCAAAATCGACTTCATATTCGGTCTTCTCGTCAAAAAAAAACATGGAAACCGATACCTCAAAAGCTCATGTTACCAACATGTTGCTAAAACGCAAAAAGTATCTATTTTTACACACATTTTCACTCATAACACCCCTGGATATATTCCGGTCGGGCTGAAAAGTTTCGGGACACAACTAGGGCCCAAATGGAGCATGTGTGCGAAAGAACGATTTTTTTAGACCGAAAATGAAGCCTGTACACGTGATACGGCGTAGGGCGGACGGACATTGCATTTTGGTTTATTATTCTGTGAATAATACACCTATGTATTCGCTCAGCAAAAAATTTTTATAACACCCCCTCAAAATTTTTTCTTTTCCGTTTCAAGGTGCGTAGATTCCAAAAATGCAATGTCCGTCCGCCGTCCGCCGTCCGCCGTACGCCGTATCACGTGTGCTTACAGGCTTCATTTTCGGTCTAAAAAAGTCGTTCTTTCGCACACATGCTCCATTTGGGCCCTAGTTGTGTCCCGAAACTTTTCAGCCCGATCGGAATATACCCAGGGGTGTTATGAGTGAAAATGTGTATAAAAATAGGTACTTTTTGCGTTTTAACAACATGTTAGTAACATGAGCTTTTGAGGTATCTTTTCCATGTTTTTGAGGACGGGAAGACCGAATATGAAGTCGATTTTGACCAAAGACGCGGAAATTGAGGTTTTACCAAAGGTTCAGCTCCCAAAATTGGTTTTTTATGAGTCAAAAACCTGGAAAACTGTCTGAAATCACCATCAATGTGTACAATAACATTGGAAAAAGTGTAAACATGTGAATCAAGACCATTAAATGCCACTACCAATGATCAAAGATGATCTTAAAAAAAAAAGAAAAAAAAAGCGTACCTATTTCATGTTTTGGGGGCCAAAATTGGTGGAAATCATCAGAAATTGCTATTTCAATCATCCCACATGAAAGAAACAATACATTTAACAGCCAACAAAAATCTCTAGAACTCCAATAGAATAATAAACCCATGTGACAAGGACTTTGCAGCGTTTTTGGAATATACGCACCTTGAAACGGAAAAGAAAAAAGTTTTGAGGGGGTGTTATAAAAATTTTTTGCTGAGCGATTACATAGGTGTATTATTCACAGAATAATAAACCAAAATGCAATGTCCGTCCGCCTTATCACGTGTACCCGCTTCATTTTTGGTCTAAAAAATTCGTTCTTTCGCACACACGCTCCATTTAGGCCCTAGTTGTGTCCCGAAACTTTTCAGCCCGATCGGAATTTACCCAGGGGTGTTATGAGTGAAAATGTGTGTAAAAATAGGTACTTTTTACGTTTTAGCAACATATTGGTAACATGAGCTTCTGAGATATCGTTTTCTATGTTTTTGGGGACGAGAAGACCGAATGATGAGCTCCCAAAATTGATTTTTTATGAGTAAAAAACCTGCGAAATCGTCTGACATCACCATCAGTTCGTAGAGTAACACTAGAAAAAGTGTCAACACGTGGAACAAGACGATTAAATGGCACTACCAATGATCAAAGATAGTTCTGAAAAAAAAGGGAGCGTACCTAATTCACGTTTTGGGGGCCAAAATAGGTGGATACCACCAGAAATTGCTATTTCAATTATTTTACATGAAAGAAACAATAAATAAACAGCCAATATTTCTGTCGGTGTGTCCAACAGAATAATAAACACATATGGCAAGGACTTTGCAGTGTTTTTCAGTTCAAATTACGCACAGCGGTTCTTTCACAACAAAGTTTTTGCCACTGGTCGACAGCCTCAACGTGGGTTCATGTCACACATTTCCATAAATTTCCTTGAAGCTTGAACTCCTCTATATCCATTGAAATCCCAGTTTAATACCTACCATGATTTGAGAGCAAGCTGTTAATCTCTAGGTCTGGGCGATGTATCTAACCCAAAAACCATTTTTCGCGGTATGAATGTTTAGGTGCCTACCTACCTACGTTTCCCTGTCATTAGGTGTATTACCCACTTTATACCGCGTTTTATGAATATTTGCGAGGTTTCTCACAGGACACAGGACGACTGAGCATGGCGAAAGTAATTTTCGTTCCTTTTGATTGGATCTTTTGAGGTATTTTAGGCTTCCCGTGTACCACTCCTGCGGTTCAGAAAATATCTGGGTAGTTGTTTCGTGCGGAGTAGACAGCTAGGATATAAGAACAAGAACTGTAATCGGCTCGAAACGACGAAAATACGATGAAATTCGGATTTCAAAACCGGATTTTCGTGTTTCTTACTGAGATGAGCGGATCGTGATGCGCTGAGGAGAACTCGTTCGATGTGGACAGTTAGGTTGGACGTGGTGTAATTTAAAAGGGAGGAAATGCAGACCTGTTCCCACAGCTCGGTCATTAACTTGCTGATCGAGGTTGGTGAACTGACCGGGAAGACTCGGTTAAGTAGGTAGGTACGTGTTCCAGGAGATGTGCAGAGCTCTCCGTGTCGATGGTTTCGTACAGTAGGTAGTTGCAGCCGATCCGAAGTCATGTCGAATCACACTAATCACAGAACGGAACAGTACCTGTTCTCCGGAACTAACATCATCTCGAACTATCGGAGAGACTGACCGCGAACCAAGACGGTCCACGTTGAAGGTTTTCTTCTGTATGATTCCCCGCAATATCTTCTGCATGATTCTCTATCAAGGATGACAGGAGACATACAGACAAAAAAAAATGTTTCGCTGGTTCTAAATACACCAAAATTGTACCCCAAAACAGCTACTCAATGTTTTTTGCTAAAATTTACCCATTTTTGGTTTATTATTCTGTGAATAATACACCTATGTAATCGCTCAGCAAAAAATTTTTATAACACCCCCTCAAACTTTTTTCTTTTCCGTTTCAAGGTGCGTAGATTCCAAAAATGCAATGTCCGTCCGCCGTCCGCCGTATCACGTGTACAGGCTTCATTTTCGGTCTAAAAAAGTCGTTCTTTCGCACACATGCTCCATTTGGGCCCTAGTTGTGTCCCGAAACTTTTCAGCCCGATCGGAATATACCCAGGGGTGTTGTGAGTGAAAATGTGTGTAAAAATAGGTACTTTTTGCGTTTTAGCAACATGTTGGTAACATGAGCTTTTGAGGTATCGTTTTCCATGTTTTTGGGGACGAGAAGATCGAATATGAGGTCGATTTTGGCCAAGGAGTGGAAAATTGAGGTTGTACCAGATGTTCAGCTCCCAAAATTGATTTTTTATGAGGCAAAAACCTGCGAAATCGTCTGAAATCACCATCAATTTGTAGAATAGCACTAGGAAAAGTTTCAACACGTAGATCAAGACGATTAGGTGGCACTACCAATGATCATGGATAATTTGAAAAAAAAAAAAAAAGATCGTACCTACCTAATTTGTGTTTTGGGGGCCAAAATTGGTGGAAACCATCAGAAATAGCTATTTCAATTATTTCACATGAAACAAACAATAAATGTAGGTACAGCCAACATTTCTGTAGAATAATAAACCCCATGAGACAAGGACTTTGCTGCGTTTTTGGTTTATTATTCTGTGAATAATACACGCATATTCGCGTATTCGCTCAGCAAAAAATTTTTATAACACCCCCTCAAAATTTTTTCTTTTCCGTTTCAAGGTGCGTAGATTCCAAAAATGCAATGTCCGTCCGCCCTACGCCGTACGCCGTATCACGTGTACAGGCTTCATTTTCGGTCTAAAAAAGTCGTTCTTTCGCACACATGCTCCATTTGGGCCCTAGTTGTGTCCCGAAGCTTTTCAGCCCGATCGGAATATACCCAGGGGTGTTATGAGTGAAAATGTGTATAAAAATAGGTACTTTTTGCGTTTTAACAACATGTTAGTAACATGAGCTTTTGAGGTATCTTTTTCCATGTTTTTGAGGACGAGAAGACCGAATATGAAGTCGATTTTGACCAAAGACGCGGAAATTGAGGTTTTACCAAAGGTTCAGCTCCCAAAATTGGTTTTTTATGAGTCCAAAACCTGGAAAACTGTCTGAAATCACCATCAATGTGTACAATAACATTGGAAAAAGTGTAAACAGGTGAATCAAGACCATTAAATGCCACTACCAATGATCAAAGATGATCTTAAAAAAAAAAAGCGTATGTATACCTATTTCATGTATTGGGGGCCAAAATTGGTGGAAATCATCAGAAATAGCTATTTCAATCATTCCACATGAAAGAAACAATACATTTAACAGCCAACAAAAAACTCTAGAACTCCAATAGAATAATAAACCCATGTGACAAGGACTTTGCAGCGTTTTTTGGTTTATTATTCTGTGAATAATACACCTATGTAATCGCTCAACAAAACATTTTTATAACACTCCCTCAAAATGTTTTATTTTACGTTTCAAGGTGCGTATATTCCAAAAATGCAATGTCCGCCCGCCGTATCACGTGAACCGGCTTCATTTTCTGTCTAAATAATTCGTTCTTTCGCACACATGCTCCATTTGGGCCCTAGTTGTGTCCCGAAACTTTGCAGCCCGACCGGAATATACCCAGGGGTGTTATGAGTGAAAATGGGTATAAAATAGGTAAGTACTTTTTGTGTTTTAGTAACATGTTAGTAACATGAGCGTTTGAGGTATCGTTTTCCATGTTTTTTGGGACAAGAAGACCGAATATGAAGTCAATTTTGACCAAAGAGTGGAAAATTGAGGTTCTACTAATGGTTCTGCCCCCAAAATCGATTTTTTACGAGTCAAAAACCTGGGAAATTGTCTGAAATTACCATCAATTTGTATAATAACACTGGAAAAAGTGTCAACAGGTGAATCAAGACAATTAAATGGCACTACAATTTGAGAAAAAAAGGAGCATACCTAATTTGTGTTTTGGGGGCCAGAATTGGTGGAAACAATCAGAAATATCTATTTAAATTATTTCGCATGAAAGAAACCGAATGTTGTTGAACTGTGGACCTAGGTATACCCCTACTACTTCACTTTAGCGCATAGGACCCCCTCGAAGTGGAATATGTTGGTTTTTTCACCACCTTCCGGAAGATGGTACCTACCTATAATGAGTGGTTACGGATTGAAGAAGTCCGAAGTCCAAAGAGAAACGAGTGGAGAGTGGCTTGTGATGTACCTACCCGTCTACAGCCTCTATAGGTAGGTACATGGAGTCGTATCGCCACGCAAACGTAAACCGCGAATTCCGGTAGTCAAAATGCGGACTGTTTCGTGAGATAGCCAAACAGAGAAACACTGCCGATCACTTATTAGTACGTAAAAATTTCCTAATTTGAAACGGAAAAACGCTGCACATAACTACACAACAATTTATTATTTTGTGTAGAACACCCTTCTGCTACAGATCACACCTCTGTATAGAACACCCTTCTGATACACATAACAGATCTCTGTATAGATAATCCTTCTGTACAGATCACAGCCCCTCCATAGTTTCGCCATTACAAACTTTAATATCATGCGTTGAATGTTCAAGCAGTAGCTAAAATGGCAGAAACATAAATGTAGTTCTGAAGGGAAACTGTTGATGTGAAGTGAAAATTTGGTCCCGGAACCGGGATTTGAACCTCTGATTTTAAGTTTACGACCCGAAGCCTTGACCACTCCGCTATGGCGGCCACCTGGTTGAGGGATGTGATGTGCGCTCTCAACCCAGCTTGATGCCTGCATACAGGCTGTTCTTTAGGGCAAATTTTATGGCGACAACGTAGAATGCTTCAGATGGTCTCAAATATTCAGAAAAAATCGAACTATTTAGCAATGCGAGAAAACCCACACCTCAAAATAAAATTTTCCGAGAGAGGGATACCCTGGATATTTCAGCCCCTATTTTTCACACCTCAGAATTGAGTGACAGTAACGCCGAGCTTCGAGGACCAACGAGACCCATATGTACCCAATTTCGTGAATTTTGGTTCATAGGAACTTAGAAAAAGGCAACGGACGGACGGAAATTTTTTTATTCGATATTCTTGTTCTACGTCCCTTGAAACGTAAACCATGAAATTTTGAGGGGGGGGGGGGGGGGGTGCAATTTTTCTTTTCATGGTCGATTTCCAAGGTTCATTATTGAAAAACTATAAACCAAAATCCTTCATTGAAAATTCCTAATTTGGTTTGGAAAATTACTAATTTGAAATGGAAAACATACTATAACAGCCAAGTATTAACCTCTCCAATTTTGAGGGGGGTTACATTTTTTTCTTTTCATGGTCGATTTATTATTTAAGGTTCATTATTGAAAAACAGTAAACCAAAATTCTAATTGAAAATTCCTAATATGGTTAGGAAAATTCCTAATTTGGTTAGAAATTACTAATTTGAAATGGAAAACCTACTACAACAGCCAAGTACGAACCTCTCCAATTTTGGGGGAGGGGGGGGGGGTTAAATTTTTTCTTTTCATGGTCGATTTAATATTTAAGGTTCATTATTGAAAAACAATAAACCAAAATTCTAAATTGAAAATTCCTAATATGGTTAGGAAAATTCCTAATTTGGTTTAGAAAATTCCTAATTTGGTTTAGAAAATTACTAATTTGAATTGGAAATCCTACCATAACAGCCAAGTACTAACCTCTCAAATTTTGATGGTGGGGGGGGGGGGGGAAGAGTTGAAATGTTTCTTTTCATGGTCGATTTATTATTTAAGGCTCATTATTGAAAAACAATAAACCAAAATTCTAAATGGAAATCCTACTATAACAGCCAAGTACGAACCTCTCCAATTTTGAGGGTAGGTGGGGGGGGGGGGGTAAATGTTTCTTTCCATGGTCGGTTTATTATTTAAGGTTCATTATTGAGAAACAGTAAACCAAAATTCTAAATTGAAAATTCCTAATATGGTTGAGAAAATTCCTAATTTGGTTTAGAAAATTACTAATTTGAATTGGAAATCCTACTATAACAGCCAAGCACTAACCTCTCAAATTTTGATGGTGGGGGGGGGAAGAGTTGAAATGTTTCTTTTCATGGTCGATTTATTATTTAAGGTTCATTATTGAAAAACAATAAACCAAAATTCTAAATGGAAATCCTACTATAATAACAGCCAAGTACGAACCTCTCCAATTTTGAGGGTGGGTGGGGTGGGGTGGGGGGTAAAATGTTTCTTTTCATGGTCGATTTATTATTTAAGGTTCATTATTGAAAAACAGTAAACCAAAATTTTAATTTGTAAATTCCTAATTTGGTTTAGAAAATTACCTATAACAGCCAAGTACTAACCTCTCAAATTTTGATGGTGTTTGGCGTGGCGGGGGGGAGAGTTGAAATGTTTCTTTTCATGGACGATTTATTATTTAAGGTTCATTATTGAAAAACAATAAACCAAAATTCTAAATTGAAAATTCCTAATATGGTTAGGGAAATTCCTAATTTGGTTTAGAAAATTATTAATTTGAAATGGAAAACCTACTATAACAGCCAAGTACGAACCTCTCCAATTTTGAGGGGGGGGGGGTTACATTTTTTTTTCTTTTCATGGTCGATTTATTATTTAAGGTTCATTATTGAACAACAATAAACCAAAATCCTAAATTTAAAATTCCTAATTTGAAATGGAAATCCTACTATAACAGCCAAGTACGAACCGCTCCAATTTTGAGGGGGGGGGGGGGGGGGGGAGGAAATGTTTCTTTTCATGGTCGATTTATTATTTAAGGTTCATTATTGAAGAACAGTAAACCAAAATTTTAATTTGTAAATTCCTAATATGGTTAAGAAAATTCATAATTTGGTTTAGAAAATTACTAATTTGAATTGGAAATCCTACTATAACAGCCAAGTACTAACCTCTCAAATTTTGATGGTGGGGGGGGGGGGGGGAGGAGTTGAAATGTTTCTTTTCATGGTCGATTTATTATTTAACGTTCATTATTGAAAAACAATAAACCAAAATTCTAAATTGAAAATTCCTAATATGGTTTAGAAAATTCCTAATTTGAAATGGAAAACCTACTATGACAGCCAAGTACTAACCTCTCCAAAGCTGGGGCTCGAGTCGTCGAGGAAGGCGAGCAACTCGACGTTCTTGAGATCGAGGTGGATGTTGTAGTCACCGGTCTGACTCTGATCGTAACGGACGACGCTGCAGGAGATCGCCCCCGCAACCATAAGGAGAATCGCCGTCTGCATCCCAACTCTTCTCATCCTGACTATCGAAAATCACGAGGACAAAACGACTGTCCCCAATAAACCCTGAGACGTTTTCCCTGATCTTGGCCCTGAGGTGTTCCCCGAGATATCGTCTAAAAGGCACTATGAGGCGAGGAAGAGGGAGGAAGGCGGGTTTCGGATGTTGGGAATCTTCAGGGGTCATTCCTCTTCTCCTTCCGGAGTTCGAAGACACCTCATCCCCCACTCCGGAGGCCGAGTGAGTTCCTCCGACAGGTCCTTCGCGATTATCCATAGCCAGGACGTTGTTTCCATCCATAGGATCCATAGGAAGGCGAAGGAAGTTGTTTCATTTCGGATTAGACGGTGGGACTCCGTTAATTCGAAACCCTTTCAAACTTCCTCCTTGAAAAACGTCCGCCGCATAGCATCGTTACCAACACTACTTAGTAACCATTACATAATATTATAATTGCTATAACTCAAATTCATCCATAAAATCACGGTACGGGAGAGTGCCCTAATTATGGTATACCTACCTAACTATGAAGGCTATTTGTGACTTTAAAATACTCGCTTTTAATAAACCAAAATGTACCCTACCATGGGAAACTAGTGCTCTACGAGGTTCTGGGGCGCAATAGCGCCAATTCTACGTTGAACAGGAATAGGAGGTTTTTATGAAAAAAGTAATTTTTGAGACTAAAAAAAAAAAGTTATGCCCAATACCCAATATCGTATACCTAGGGTTCTTAATATGGAGCTACTGCCATATGAAGAACCTTACTTTAAAGTTGAATGTACAACCATATACCAATGGGCTTTTAAATTAAAAACTGGTTTAACAACTGTAGAAAATGTTTTATTGACAAACTCGATAAATAATTTGCTACTGTTCTCTCTCAAACTAATGTTTAATGGCAGGAACGTAATTACCCAGTCTTAATCTTAAAGAATCACAGCTATGCGCACAGTGTAAAGCACTAAAACAGAATTAGGTATCACAAATTGTTATTAATTTGTACGAAACTTACTGACGCTAGGAAAGTTTGCTTTGAAACAGGAGGCGCTATAGCCGTATTGGGACACCTAAGTGTAGCCATATTGGGGTTTTTGACTTTCCCGAAAAAATCAGTTCTGATGGTGAAACAAATATTCAAAGAAAACATATCCATGATTCAATGTTTTTCCATGAAGTGGTTTTTAATGAAAGGAGATTCCATCCTGAGAATTTTGACACCAACCGCACTTTCCTACGGTATGTGGTTCTTTTTCTGTAATTTTTCCACCATTTTAACATGGATCTGTTTTTGCCCTGGGGGGTCATTCTAAAATTTGCGACCGAAAAAAATGCAACGCTGCAACCGATAAACAATTTGGAGATGTGCGTGTGTAGTTACCGACAATACCCAGCGAAACAATAAGCACAAACCATTTTATTGAACGAATTGGAAGGTAGCGATCTCACATTGATCATCTCGAAACGAAACTATGGAAAAACATTGAAAAGTGGATGTGAAAATACAGCGCCCAAAAACATATCCATGATTCAATGTTTTTCCATGAAGTGGAAAAATTTTTCAAATGAAATTTATATCTCATAAATCGTAGTACATCATAGTAAGAGATCTTCTCCTGTAGACATTCTGGAGGAGTCGAATGTTTCCAGTGGTTCTGAATACTGTTCCAAAAAATTATTACTTCAAGCAGGACTTGCCCACACCTCAATGATTTAACATTTTCCTAGATAACCTATTAGTTAATAAAACTGTTCGATCATTATTACCTAGCCCGAAATCCTACGAAGTCAACTTAATGTGATTTACCAATACAGCAACTAAATAAAAAACCACATTTTTGCACCGTCCCAGGAGCATGAGAAATGGAAATCCATAGCAAAAGTTTTCCACTTCATGGAAAAACATTGAATCATGGATATGTTTTTGGGCGCTGTATTTTCACATCCACTTTTCAATGTTTTTCCATGAAGTGGAAAAATGATATAAATTTTTGAATTGATTGATAATGAAAAAAGTGCAATTGGTAAAATTTATTGTACAGAAATTGGGTCAGTAATAGAAACGGACGATGATAACTAAAGTAAGAAATATATAGTTTCGTTTCGAGATGATCAATGTGAGATCGGTACCTTCCAATTCGTTCAATAAAATGGTTTGTGCTCATTTCATTATTGTTTCGCTGGGTATTGTCGGTAACTACACACGCACATCTCCAAATTGTTTATCGGTTGCAGCGTTGCATTTTTTTCGGTCGCAAATTTTAGAATGACCCCCCAGGGCAAAACATATCCATGTTAAAAACCAATAAGCAAACCGTAATCAGGAACTCAAGACAAACGAAATTAGTAACCCAAACAAATCAAAATCACTTACTTCAGGGGTGAAAAATTGCCAGGAAAAAGCTTCCAAACATTCCCTGGAATGCACTTTTCACACAACCTGCTCTGACAATGATAAGGACCTATGGGAGCTCTACCCTGCATTCTTCTCACTAGAACCTTGAAGTTGAGGGCCTTTTCAAGACTTCGCGGCGTCGTTTATTAGATATATTAGGCCATATTAGGCTGCTATGGCCATATTAGGAGACTAATAATAGGGCACTTTTCCCAAGGTATTAGGTAAGTGTGAGAGACAATGTCTGAGTAGGCAGGTACGTGTTGCCCCTCCCTAGAGCCAAATTAGTCATGACAGGGGAAACTTCTGGGTTAACAGATAAGGTTGCCAAAATGGCGCACGTGCAAAGTTCGATCCGATTTTGGTTTATTATTTTCAATAATAAACCTTTGGAATCGAACATGAAAAAAAAAAAAAAAAAAAATCGTCCAACCCCCTCAAAATTTCATGGTTTACGTTTCAAGGGATGTAGAATAAGAATATCAAATTAAAAAATTTCCGTCCGTCCGCCGCTTTTTCCTTAGTTCCCATGAACCAAAATTCAACAAATTTGGTATATGGGCCCTAGTTGGTCAAAGCTCGGCGCTAATATCACTCAAATTTAAGGGGTGAAAAATGGGGGCTGAAATGTCCAGAGCATCCCTATCTCGGAAAATTGTATATTGAGGTGTGGGTTTTCCCACATTTTTATATTTGTTTTTTTCTGAATTTTTGAGGCCATCCGGAGCATTCTATGATGTTGTCATAAAATTTGCCGTAGACGCCGTATGCAAGCATCAAGCTGTGTTGAAAGCGCACACCACTGGTCTCTCGGCAAGCTGGGATCTACAGCAGTGGTCTACCTGACGGACTGATAGCCAAAGTTCCCGAGATAGAAACCCTACCGGGACTGAATATTTTTTTACTCCACATCAACAATTTCCCTTCAGAACCTCATTCTTTGTGTTTCTTTTTGCCATTTTTGCAACTGATTGCCATTGACAGAATAATTTTAGCAACACTTACCTCGTAATTTAGGTAGGCACCTAGTAACAAGTAGGGGGTTGCGGAGGGTCTGTGATCTACATATATTATTATGTATAGAATAGTACATAACAGGTTATGTAGACGGGTTATCTATACAGAGAGCTGTGATCTGTAACAGAAGGGTATTCTGTACAAAATAATAAACCGTTGTGCAGGGATTTGCAGCGTTTTGATAAATTCGCATGAGGCCATCACCACCCTGCCCGCTGCTACACCTATCCACCAGTTCCGCTTAATGAGGATTACCCATTATATTTATATTTTTAAATGAACGTTGGTTCATTCTAAGAATTTGGAGACCAATTGCACTCTCCTACGATGAATAGTTATTTTCACGTCACACTTGGCAAGGGGGTCCCGTCCGAGCGGGAGGGTGCAATGACGTCACTTTTCAAAATTTTGAAAGCACATAGAAACGCTGCAAATTATTACATAACGGTTTATGACTTTCCTGTGGTCAGTACCTGTCCTCGTAATCCCCCCAGGAAAGCATTAATTAATTATCTGTTATTCATGAAGCGTAACGTTTGTTCAAGTTACGGAAGTACCTATCAACCAAATCCATCATTCTTCAAATGAAATAATATCACAGAACAACCCACTGCACTTCATACAGCCATCCGTGATTAAAATCAGGTGCTCCCTAGCAATGATACCTGAGCCGGATTTATAGTTCCATTCGCGATCGTGTTGACAAAGCTTTTCTGTGCAAACGAACGGCTGGTCGTACAACGCTCCGGGTGGTCTCAAAAAATTCTTTAGTTCAAGATCAATTTAAAAACGATAAAAGAAACCCATATCCTAATGAAAATTTTCGAGCTATGGCGTTCGGGAAATTTCGATCCTTACGAGGTGACCGACAGTAACGCCGAGCTTCGCGGACCAACTAGACCCAAAATGGGACCTACAAACCAAATTTCATTAATTTTGGTTCATGGTAACCAAGAAAGTGCGAAGTACGGCGTACTGACAGAATCTTTCATTCCATTTTCGGATTTTACCTACCTTGAAAAGGAAACCATCACATTTTAAGGGGGGGGGGGGGGGGGTGGTTTTTTCTTCTTTTTATGCTAGATTCCAAAAAGCCAGGAGTTCATTACTGAAAATAATAAACCAAATTGGAGGCTATGTACTATAAACAACTAAATTACGAGTAAAATAGGGACTGTCCTACACAACGCACGGGTCATTCAGGTAGTTGCCCAATTAATACCTCACAAATTCTGATTGAACAATGCTGTAACACCCTGGATAAATATAACCCACATTTCACATTTGAGAGCCTTTTTGGCTCTCGAGCGCTCAGTCGCTAGTTCCGCCCAGCTGAAGAAGCATGGATCGCATGCGTACTTTGGCCATTTACCTTCTTCATCGTCGCCGCCGTCTTTGACGCCAAAAACGCCGAAGTACCAGACGGTGTTGGGTCCATCCTATCAACCAACGGCGGGATGAAGCAGGAGTTTTCGCCAGGCTTTATCAACAACTTTGACAGGATGGCAACAAATTTCGAATACACGCGGAATTAATTAACATTTCCACGTCTACATCCATATTCGAAATCAAAGAGAAAGAATTTTGACGTGACGAGAATCCTTCCATGGACAGCAATAAACTGAGGAGCGAGAGCAGTTTTCGCTCTTCGTGTGAATACCCGCATCCTCCCCTTTGCATTTCATGGTAGAGCCGGAGGCGCGTGGCTCGAAGTGCAAAGAGGAGGATGCGGGTATTCACACGAAGAGCGAAAACTGCTCTCGCTCCTCAGTTTATTGCTGTCCATCGAAGGATTCTCGTCACGTCAAAATTCTTTCTCTTTGATTTCGAATACGGATGTAGACGTGGAAATGTTAATTAATTCCATGTGTAATCAAAATTTGTTCCCATCCTGTCGAAGTTGTTGATAAAGCGTGGCGAAAACTCCTGCTTCATCCCGCCGTTGGTTGATAGGATGGACCCAACACCGTCTGGTACTTCTGCGTTTTCGGCGTCAAAGACGGCGGCGACGATGAAGAAGGTAAATGGCCAAAGTACGCATGCGATCCATGCTTCTTCAGCTGGGCGGAACTAGCGACTGAGCGCTCGAGAGCCAAAAAGGCTCTCAAATGTGAAAGGTGGGAGTCAAGAGCGGAAAACGCTCCTGACTGTGGGCCACGAGCCGTGCAGCTCCCTGTGAAAGGGGGCTTAAGGTAGGTAATGCTGCAAATCTGCATGAGGCAAGAAATAAATAACAGCGCTCACTTTTCTTTCACTGCACTTTTATTTTAATTAAATATAAAGTTTTAGCATTTATTTTGAATCTAAACAAAATCAATTCGGGTACCTAACCTCAAATCACCCGAGAGGCAAACAATTTCATTTACCTAAAACGAAAGGTTATGCACCTCCACAATGAGACCAATCCGAATCTGGATATAATCTAAATTGTATTTTGACAACTGCACTATAATTACCACTCAACGGTTCGACACAATACAATACTTTCACGAGAGGAAATATTGCGTACCTACCTACCAATGTTTATGGTAAGACTGCAAATTCGTTGAGAAACAGCGCGAGACGATTTCACGTGAAACGGCGACCAAAATCATTGAAAATGAATACAAATTGGTGACGTGTTCTTCAATTTAAACTCCAACCCTAAACTCATACGATTCAGAGCAGCCTTACCAAAGTTACACGTGTAGGCAGGTACCTGAAAATTAGAACCTATCACTTCGGAATAAGACAAAAAAAAAAAAAGAAAAATCACCTTCAAATTAAAATTAAGGGTTTAAAAAACCGAAGAAATAGTCATATAAATTTATTAAGTCTACAATTTTTTCTATAAGACTCAGTCCGAATAATTCAATTTTTTTTTCAATCACTAAACCAATTCCTAAAACGATTTACAATTAAAACTCAGGAAGCAACAAGGGAAAGAGAATATTTGATGTTTTCACTGCGTAACTTACTCATCTACGTCAGACTTAAAAAATACATAGTTATTTACATCCATTCAATCATAGACTAAACCTGCATAATATTCGTTCAAGCAGAACAAGAAAAATTTTTTTTCCCTACTTTAGTTTCTTCGACCGAAATTCCAAATGGATATAGAAAAAGAACGACCGTCTAAGAAAATATTCATAAAATCCGCATGCGTTTATGTTATGCACGCGTTTTAATATACATACGACACTATAATAATTGGTTTTGTTCCTTAGAATAGATCTTTACTTCAACAAATTTCATTCTACGTTTAACAGCTGGTCTGATTTTATTTAGGAACCAAGACAAATGCATGTGATTTTCGGCGGTTGGAATATGGAATACAGGAGGGTTTTATTTATAGTTGGTGGAGCTGATTTCATGATGTACAGAAATATTATTTTACTACTCAATTCAATTATGCGTTACGTACTCCGCAACACTGTTTAGAGATGGCTGTCCACATAATTTCAACATAGAAGCGCTGTCATTTCAGTTACCCCACACTTCTCCGTCCAAAGTATTCGCGCACACTTTTGGAGTGCTTGGAGTACAAACCAACACGCAAGTCTCTTTTTGATTTCACAAATAAAAAACATTATACAGGTAGGTAGTATATATCTATAAGTATATTCCAAAACCCAGTGGAACATTCACCGAACTGGGTGATACAATTCCCCGATAAGAATAGCAGCGAAGGAAACTGTCAACTTTGACTATCAAAATTTCACAACTGCCGGTTATTAACGCAATGTTCCTTAAATAATTTTGTACACAGAACTATCTGCTTCGAAAATAATCAAATCCTAACCCAAGGTGCACAAAAATGTATCAACAAATGAATGCAAAAAAAGATCACTTCATCCGTAAAAATCTTATCAATTCCTAAATTAAGAAATATCAAAGAAGTCTGACTTTCAAGGCCAATGCCTCCTCGAGAGTGCAAAAAATAACTTTCCCCCCAGCATATAATTATTCCAATATTTTCAAGACTTCGCCTTGAAAAAGAAATTTTAAATTGACGAAAATTGATTTCTTAAGATATATCTCCGAATTAGGATCAATGGGAAAAACCACAAATGAAAAAATGTATGTTAAAACGAAAGAAGACTAATAATCCCTGCTGATCGAATTAATGAAACTATCGCAGGGTTAATTGAAAAACCAAATCATTGCAGAAAATTACGACAATCAGGATTTTTCTAAGATGCACTTGTTTTCACTAAAAAGTCGCTTCGAGATATGGCGTCCTTCAAAACTATAGAAACAATTCGTCCCACGACGAGTTATCTTCACTAAGTAAATCATATACGAGTTTTAATTAAAATTGTGTTCATTCTGAAATATAATTGGTGGTCCAGTGCGCATTTGTCCAAAAACAAATTTTTGGATGAGCGGAATCAACTCTACCGCGAAGTTTGAAAAAGAAACTTTCAAATAATGATGACCTGCAAGTAAGGCTAGGAGGAATCAGGACAGTAAGGTTTGCGGAGTACACGAGATGCTTACAGGTGGTGTTAAATGTATGACGTCAGCCCTCTGTAATCTGATATAAGTTGATGAAGAGAGAGGCAACTCGTAGCTTGAGAAGTGAAACATCATGGAATTACAGAACACAATACATTACATTAAGAAACATACGAATTAGTGGAGAGGCAGAGATTTATATTTTGTGGACAAGTGCTGTGTTGCTAGCCTACGGTTTCATTCCAAATCAATCACATTCAATCGCGTCCATTGAATGAAAGGAACGTAAAAAAGTATTTGGCTGTTTAGACTTCAAAAAGAAATCCTCGAAGAGCAATCAAGAAAGTTGTCAACAAGATCGGTTAATTTTGACTCAGAAATTTATGATTTGATGAAAACATTCAAGAGGTAGAAAACAAAATAGAAAACCAGGTACTACGAAACGACGAGGAAAAAACGAACTTAGCAGAAGAGAAATTATTTTAACGGGAGGGGGTGGGCAGAGGGAGTAATTGTTGAGGAAGGAGAGAAGCGAAGGAACTAGTGGGTTTTCCCAATGTCCATAGGCGGACATGTAGAAGATATGTGACCGCTGTGGCGCATGCGCAGGGAAATCACGTTGCGTATCTCTTGGTCCAGAGCCGGGCGATGCGGTCGTGCTCCTCGCGGTTTTGAAGATACTGAGTAGCTATGCTCCCAACGAGGGGGTCAGCTGTAAAATTGCGAAAAAGAACATTTCAGGATCCTGTTACGGTGTTTGGGACAAAGAGCAACAAGGGAGTTCAACGCAGCCCATCTGACTTGGAATCAACCCATAGGGATGGGTAGTGATATACCAAAGGTTCGCTCGGACAGTCCTGGACTGTTCTATCCAAGCCATGCACCTTTTTGTGCGTTCGGACAGCTCCAGAACTGGTCTTGGATAGAGTTGGCCGTTCGGACAGACAGCCCTGGACCGTTCCGAACCGTTCTATTCAAGCCACGCCCCTTTTTGTGCACCTGGACAGCGGCAGAACTGGTCTTGGATAGAGTTGGCCGTTCGGACACAGTCCAGGACCGTTCGGGACTAGTTCTAACAGTCCTGGATTTATTTCAAGGACTGCTGATCCTGCACATGCGCACACTTCCACCTTCAGCTTATGCGGAAGGTTACAATGCATCAGGTTATCTGTTTGGAATCAGATTCGGTCAGACACAGTTCTACCCCCTCATTTTCAGAATGAGGTTCCAATCTGGACTAGTCCAGGACTGTCTGTCCGAACAAACCACTCAACAGAATATCAATTTTTTTCATTAATCTATAATATTGATATTGGATCTATCGTACATCGATATTTTGGGGGACCGACGTATAATGGTTACATCAACTACTCACATTGTTTACACTGTTTACATGTCACCAGACGGGTTTGGTCGGATTCCCATCAGGAGCTGATGACTACGACCTCTGGGGCACTTAGGAGCATAACCAGTAGAGCGCGCAACAAAAAGCAAGTTGGGACAGGCTCCACCCCGTTGAGATATATCCATTGGTAAAACTCAAAGAAACGCAACTTTATACAGTTATTTTATCCTGATATACCTGGCCTTTAAATCGTCATCAGTTGAGTTATGTTCTTGTAGGTATTCTGTACGTTTTTGAATGTGGCAGTATCTAAGCAAAATGATGCCATCTCCACAAACCACCTACATCCGATTTACTTATCATGAGTCTTGCCTACCTACGAATATGGCCTGAACCGAGACCGGTGAAGCCACGGGGACGAACATTGGTCGCCAATGCATTGGTGATTTTCCTCACAACCCACATCCCACCAAGGGATTCGGCCGTTGAACACAGTTGGCTCTTATCACTGTCTGAAACTCGCTCTCAGTCTGATATACTCGTGCTGTAATATTCCTCATTTATTTATTGGAAGTTTAAAATTTAACCAGCCAATATTATGAGGGAAGAAGAAGAGGATTTGGCTGTTGCCTCAAGCGCAGCATTTATTTTACTGCACGAAGCTCAAGAAATGAAGAAGAAAAATGTCTGCCAATTCGGAACCAAAAACGTTCCTTGATTTCTAATACGTAAAATGCGAGTGGAAATTTTCGTTTTGGAAGACATACATTTGTTTTCGACTCCTGCACGAACATAAAGCTTCCCTACCTTCGGTAGTGAGGAAGCAAAATCTAGGGAACCAATGATGGATCAGACGTCTTCACCAGGATCGAGTCTCAAGGCTCTGAAGTTACCACCCGTAGACTGAAGAACCTTAACCAAGGCCAACCACTTCGTTGGGCTCCCATACACACTAAGCAAATCTAGGCCAACAAAGCAGTTGGTTGCGGTTTGTTGGCCTTCGTTCGCCAGGCGTGTACAAGCCTTAAGAAGAAATTATTGTTACACCTATGACAAGACGAAGGATCTCTTCAGGGCCAGAAGAAGAGCTGCAGCCACAAAGAGCTTGCAAACGAAACTCTGAAGTTTATTGATTTCTTTTTGCCCCCCCCCCCCCCCCCCGACACAAGATTCTGTTTTGAACAAGCTGATTATTAGAGAATGTGATTCATTCATGGCTCTTTGCCGGCAATTCCACGAAGGGCACATCTCAATAAAAAAACGGCTGTTCAGAAAAACAACATTAAACTGCATTTTCTGTGTGTATAGGAAGACATACCTGGGTTACAATCCGTCAACAGAGAGCAGATTGAGAGCAGCACTTTGGAAATCGTAAGTGCAGGCGACCAATTGTCTTTGAGGATGTCGAGGCAAATCACACCCTGACTGTTGATATTACAGTGGTAGATCCTAGTTCGGAAAGTGACCTGAAATAGGAAAAGAAGTTGCAAAACTGGAACATAAATATTAATATGGACAGAAACAGTACTGGTAAATACATCGTAGTGGACGTCTCTCAGGGCCTGTCACAGAGAATGCAAGGTCTTCACATCTGCAAGGAACAGGGAAAATATACCTCCGTCATTTTTGAGAGACTTTGAAACGTTGAGATTTCAAAAAACGCTGCAAAGTCCTTGTCACATGGGTTTATTATTCTATTGGACATACCTACAGAAATGCTGGCTGTTCATTTATTGTTACTTTCATGTAAAATAATTGAAATAGATCCACTTGTTGAAACTTTTCCTAGTGCTATTCTACCAACTGATGGTGATGGCAGACGATTTCGCAGATTTTAGACTCATAAAAAATCAAATCTGGGAGCTAAACATCTGGTACAACCTCAATTTTCCACTCCTTGGTCAAAATCGACTTCATATTCGGTCTTCTCGTCCCCAAAAACATGGAAAACGATACCTCAAAAGCTCATTTTACTACTATGTTACTAAAACACAAAAAGTACCCATTTTTATATACATTTTCACTCATAACTCCCCTGGATATATTCCGATCGGGCTGAAAAGTTTCGGGACACAACTAGGGCCCAAATGGAGCATGTGTGCGAAAGAACGATTTTTTTAGACCGAAAATGAAGCCTGTACACGTGATACGGCGTACGGACATTGCATTTTGGTTTATTATTCTGTGAATAATACACATATGTATTCGCTCAGCAAAAAATTTTTATAACACCCCCTCAAAATTTTTTCTTTTCCGTTTCAAGGTGTGTAGATTCCAAAAATGCAATGTCCGTCCGCCGTACGCCGTATCACGTCTACAGGCTTCATTTTCGGTCTAAAAAAATCGTTCTTTCGCACACATGCTCCATTTGGGCCCTAGTTGTGTCCCGAAACTTTTCAGCCCGATCGGAATATACCCAGGGGTGTTATGAGTGAAAATGTGTATAAAAATAGGTACTTTTTGTGTTTTAGTAACATGTTAGTAAAATGAGCTTTTGAGGTATAGTATTCCATGTTTTTGGGGACGAGAAGACCGAATATGAAGTCGATTTTGACCAAGGAGTGGAAAATTGAGGTTCTACCAGATGTTCAGCTCCCAAAATTGATTTTTTACGAGTCAAAAACCTGCGAAATCGTCTGAAATCACCATCAATTTGTATAATAACACTAGAAAGTGTCAACACGTGGATCAAGAGGATTAAATGGTACAATCAATGATCAAGAGTAATTTGAAGAAAAAAAAAACAAAAAAAAACCAGTCATGCAGCATGGCTATAAGAGCGAATTTTCGAAGTTTTCGGCATCTTCCTCCTCCGCCTAAAATTTTCTGAAAATTAATTTTCGGCCAATGTTTTCCCAAGTTGATACCATACAAAATTAAAACAGGAGTAGTTTTACGCAAAGTAAAATTTGGGGTGGAAGGAGGGGGAAATCAAAAATGTTTTGAATACCAGAAGAGTAGGTATTGGATACGTAACAAATTTTTTGTTCCATTTTTTGCCGAGTAACACCTCGGTTTGTAGATTTTCCAACGCTGAACACGATGGTGAAGTCAGAATTGCCATATCCCATTCCGTTATCAGATTAGAGCAGACGAACCAGGAAGAACATCTCAAGAAATAACCACGTTCCTTCATCTTCAAAGTGCTCCAGTTTGAGAATGGAATGAGATATCGCAATTCTGATTTCACCATCGTGTTCAGCGTACAAAAACCTTTAAAATGAGGTGTCACTTGTCAGACGTTTTTGTTGTGATCGGCTGCTCCTCCACAACTCAATTTGTGTCTGAACATGCTGTAACTCAGAGTGGGGACCCCCCGACCCCCCTTGGTCTTGTCAGGGGAATATAAAAGAGCCAGGGTGCCATCAATAAACAACCATTCTCTCAAATGCGATCGACTCGTCTATCCGACTCCCAATCACTACACTGGTGACATCCGACGTGTGAGCTCCACCGCCAGCGCCCGCCGTTTGACAGCAACGCAGCCCCGCCTCCGCTTCAACGAGCCCCACCACGCGCGGCCCCCACCGACGCCACAGCGGCGCCCCACTCCGACGCCCGCCTCGACGGCTATCGCAGCGCCTCCCGCTACTTCGCCCCACCATCACCGATCCTTATATAAGTAAACGGACGCCGGCGCCGAGCACACTTCAAGCTGACACCTCACCGGACTGGCACCGAAGAGAAAACCGAAGATGACGGAGCAGAAACCGCAAAAAACGCCCGAAGCGAGCGCTCCTTCGATTCTCAAGCTTCAGCCGTTCGACCCCGCATTCCCGCACGTCTGGTTCGCCCAACTCGAGCTCATCCTCGCACACGAAGGCCTCACGACGCCACATGCGAAATTCGCCCGAGCCTTCCTCGCCCTCGAACCTCTACAAGCGGACCTATGCGCCGACATCAACCCCTCGCACACCAGTAGTTACCAGACGCTAAAAACTCGCCTTCTAGCGACACACGCACCTTCCGATGGTTCACGGCTCACCGCCCTCCTCCAGCCGACATCCGACGACGAACTACCGTCGATCCTCGCTCGCCAACTCACCCGAGCACTTCCGGCTGACACACCCGCACCGCTCGTCCGACAGCTCTTCCTCCGCGCCCTACCCGAGAGCATACGTCTACACATAGCGGCCCGTGACGAACCCGACATATTGAAACTCGCTGCGCTCGCCGATCGCCTCCTACCATTCGCCCCGCCTCCTCGGGTGGCTACCGTCTCCGAAGAGGTCGAAGTGATCAACGATAGACGACAACGGCGATCCCCGACGCAGCCGGCGACGAACACACGCCGAACAACGAACACCCTATGTTTCTACCACCGCACATGGGGCCCACGAGCACAGAAATGCCGCAGCCCCTGCACCTGGCGCCCGAAACCGACGGGAAACGACAACGCACGGCCCGACCAGCCGTAACGGCCGTGCGTAACCCACCAACATCTCGGCTCTTCATCCGCTGTAAAAAAACCTCACTACACTTCCTCGTGGACACCGGCTCCGACGTCTCGATTGTCCCGAACACCCTGCTCAACCGAAAAACAACACGTCCAAGCGCTCTACGTGCCGCAAACGGCACCGAGATCAAGATGTACGGCACACACTCCGCATCAGTACACCTACCAGATCTCCCTCCGTACGAGTGGACCTTCACAGTCGCCGACGTATCAACCCCGATCCTCGGCTCCGACTTCTTGACGTACCACGGCCTACTCGTTGACCTACCCAACGCCCGACTCATCAACGCGGCCACGCAGCGGTACATCACCGGGACAGTAGACCTCGTACCTCCGAGCCAGTCCATCTGTACGACAACAGCGAACGAGCCCCGTTTTCAAGCCCTCCTCGACGCCTACAAACCTTCATCGACACCATGCGATGCTCCTGTCGAACATCACATCGTCACGAAGGGCCCCCCGTGTCACGCGAAACTTCGCCGATTATCCCCGGACCTATACGCGAAAGCGAAGGCCCATTTCGGCGAATTACTCGCGGCGGGGGTCATCGAACCTTCGGAGGCGCCGTGGTCCAGCCCGCTCCACATCGTTCCGAAACCCGACGGTGACATTCGCCCCGTCGGTGACTACAGAGCGCTGAACCAACTCACTGTGCCCGATCGCTACACCGTCCCACACCTACACGACTTTACAACGGCCCTGTACGGGACTACAGTGTACAGCACATTCGACCTCGCCCGTGCATTTTTTCACTGCAAAATCAGCGAACGCGACGTGCCAAAAACGACGATCTTAACACCCTTCGGCGCCTACCAATTCAAGCGAATGAATTTCGGCTTACGAAACGCAGCGCAAACGTGGCAACGCTACATGGACCACGTCCTACGCAACCTACCTTTCGTGTACTGTTACCTAGATGACATACTGGTCGCCTCGGCCACCCCTTCTGAACACTACACCCACGTACGCACGCTCCTCGAGACCCTCGCAAAATACGGCCTACAAATAAATACAGCCAAATGCCAGCTCGCACGCCCCTCAGTCAAATTTCTCGGCCACGTTTCAGCCGATGGGATAACACCCCTACCGGAACGCACGGACCTCATTAAGAAATTCCCGCGACCCACTACCGTGCACGAGCTTCGAACATTCCTCGGCCTCATTAACTTCTATCACCGAGCGATACCACGAGCCGCACCTACGCTCCGCCCCCTAGTGGAAATGATTCCACCCGACGCGAAGAAAAAGGACAAACGCACGCTCACGTGGACCACCGACGCAGCTGACGCATTCGACCGCGCAAAACGCTTACTCGAAACCTCCGTCACACTCGCCCATCCAGCCCCGACCCAACCTCTCGTCCTACACACGGACTCGTCGGATTTCGCCGTCGGCGCAGCGCTGCATTTCATCGACAATACGCACTTACGCCCGCTAGGTTTCTTCTCACGCACCCTCAACCCGGCTCAACGTAACTACAGCGCATTTGACCGCGAACTACTGGCTATTTACCTCGCCATCGTACACTTTCGCCAACAAATCGAAGGGCGCCCACTAACCGTATATACGGACCATAAGCCCCTCACAACCTCACTAGCGACACAATCGAATACGGCCCCACCAACACGGCTACGGCACCTTCGATTTATCTCAGAATTCACAACTGACATCAGGTACGCCGAGGGCCCAACAAACATCGTCGCCGATTACCTCTCGCGACTCCCACCGACAGCCAACATGGCCCACGCAGTCACAGACTACGGCACCCCCTTCACGCTACAACAGCTAGCCGACGCACAGGCCGCCGATGACCACATCGCTACAATGAATCTCACACCGCACCGAATACAAGGCCACGAGATCATGTGCGAAACTACCGACGCCTCGCCTCGCCCCTACATCCCTACGCCGCTACGCCTCGCGGTTTTTAAACACATACACGGGATGACACATCCGGGGATAAAGGCCACCACAGCCCTCATCCGCGCTCGATATTATTGGCCCGTCATGACCTCGTCGATACGGTTGTTCACCCGCGCCTGCCCGAGTTGTAACCGAGCGAAAACAACTCGACACATCAGGGCTCCCCTCGGCGAATTTCCCGACGCCGCGCCACTCGAACACCTACATATCGACCTATTCGGCCCGCTACCACCATCGGCTACTAAAAAGTACATAATTATTATCAATGATTGACCGCGCCACTGGCTGGTTTGAATGCGCACCCCTCTCGACCATTTCCGCCGACGCAGTGATTACGGCCCTACACAACCACTGGATCGCCCGCTACGGCTCCCCGGCACGCGTAACCACTGACCAGGGCACCCAGTTCACCTCAGCCGAATTCCATAAATACTGCACGTCCATAGGCTCGGAGGTACACCATACAAATACCAACCACCCTCAAGCCAACGGCCTCGTCGAACGACTACATAGGGTCCTAAAAGACGCAATTCTCGCAACAGCCACTTCCCGCACATGGGCCACCCAACTTAGCGGCCTCCTCCTCGGCCTACGAAACCGCCCGGGCCCCGACGGCTACTCACCGGCCCAACGCCTCTTCTCGGCCACGCCACGCCTCCCAGGGGATCTGTTCACTCAACCGCCACCATCAACTGTGCCCCTACGCACCAACGAATCGTACCGCCACTACACACAGTCCTACGTGCCAGCAACTATGCGCACAGCGACCCATGTGTACGTGCGGGTAGACACGCCAAGGGGTAAACTCGAGCCACCTTACACCGGCCCCCATCAGGTGTTGACAAACGATGGAAAAACAATAACTTACCTCACGGACGATCGACGCACACCATCAGTCTCAATCGACCGATGTAAGCCGGCACCCCCACCCAAGCACACAGTGAACACCCCCAACACGCCGCCCAACGCACCCCACCCCACGGCAGCGACTATAAAGACGAGCGCCGCCCACGAACATCAACCACTACAACGCTATGTCGCCGAAGCAACCTACCGCCTCACAGCTGCTACGAGACCTCGCCGTCACGCCGTCTCCTCCGGCTCCGGCGAAGAGAAAGCCAACCCGGCCGCAACCGCCAGGCAGGTATGGCCCCATCCCCATCCGCCAGGCTATGGCCATATCAAAAGCCGGCGCGATACCCATCCACGCGCGGCCCCGGGGCAACAAGACGCAGCAGCGTCCGCCACCCACGCGTCAGCTACCGCCGGGCATCCGCCCGTTGACTCCGCGCCCGTCGACTACCACGCCAGGTACGCCGGTTATGACGGTGACCGCCCCGTCAACCACAACCGTCACCCTGCAACTCCCGCCGTACGCAGGGACGTGCTCGGACTGCTGCATCCACGGGGTACGCCGCCCCCAGCAGAACACTGCCGCAGTCCAAGCCTCGCCCGACGTCACCACGAAGGCAACGTACGCCCGCAGCCTCGCAAAGGCCCTCGTAGAGACTACAGAACGGGCCACACAAACCCCAACCCTCGGCACGTCCACCTTCGCCACGCCTCCGGCACGGCCGACGTCGCCAAAGCCGGCACCGCCGCCAACGCCGCAACGCCCCCGACCACAGCGCCCGACCTACCGCACGAGCCACATACGGCACCGGCGGGACATTTCGCGCCCACACCGGCACCCACGCCACTAATCAACCGCAACCCATCGCCGCCCCACGACACCGACCACAGCAGCCACCCGGACAGCCCAAACGGACGCAACACACGCACCTCCCACGCCCGGCCACCGCCACAGCGACAACAACAAAATTTAATTGAAATTGAAAATTACTTAAATTCTGGGGGGAGCAGTGTTGTGATCGGCTGCTCCTCCACAACTCAATTTGTGTCTGAACATGCTGTAACTCAGAGTGGGGACCCCCCGACCCCCCTCTGGTCTTGTCAGGGGAATATAAAAGAGCCAGGGTGCCATCAATAAACAACCATTCTCTCAAATGCGATCGACTCGTCTATCCGACTCCCAATCACTACAGTTTTCATTTTGGGAATTTATGGGTAATTTCCCCCCCCTAAAACTCCCCAAAACTCCCCCTTAGAGTGACCCGATTCTGCCCATCTTCGAACTTAGCCTGTCGATTGCCAAGACAGATTTTTCGTGCAAATTTGAACTTTTTATCTCAATTCTTTCGAGAGTTATCGTCTGGAATGACACATACATATATAAATATATAAATATATAAATATATATATATACATATAATTTTTGGTGCCTTTCGGCAGTGAATTCAGGATGGTCTGAAACGGATTTTGGTATAAAAATCTTTCGGAAATTCGAGTTTTAAAAATTTTGGACCGAGAACAATAGCTTCCTTTTCTTCGAAAATTCGCTAAAAAAGGAGCGTAGTACCTAATTCAAGTTCTGGGGGCCAAAATTTGTGGAAACCACCAGAAATAGCCATTTCAATTAATTTACATGAAAGAAACAATAAATAAACAGCCGGCATTTCTGTAGACCAATAAAATAATAGAATAATAAACCCATGTGACAAGGACTTTGCAGCGTTTTTCTTTTCCGTTTCAAGGTGATTAGATTCCAAAAAATTTTGGACCGAGAACAATAGCTTCCTTTTCTTCGAAAATTCGCTAAAATGCAATGTCCTTCCGCCGTCCACCGTACGCCGTACGCCGTATCACGTCTACAGGCCTCCTTTTCGGTCTAAAAAAATCGTTCTTTCGCACACATGCTCCATTTGGGCCCTAGTTGTGTCCCGAAACTTTTCAGCCCGATCGGAATATACCCAGGGATTTTATGAGTGAAAATGTGTGTAAAAATAGGTACTTTCTGCGTTTTAGTAACATGTTAGTAAAATGAGCTTTTGAGGTATCGTTTTCCATGTTTTTGGGGACCAGAAGACCGAATATGAAGTCGATTTTGACCAAAGAGTGGAAAATTGAGTTCTACCAAATGTTCAGCTCCAGAAATTGATTTTTTATGAGTGAAAAACCTGGGAAATAGTCTGAAATCACCATCAGTTTGTATGATAACACTGGAAAAAGTGTCAACACGTGGATCAAGACGATTAAATGGCACTACCAATGATCAAAGATAGTTAAAAAAAAAAGAGCGTACCTAATTTGTGTTTTAGGGGCCATTTGTGTTTAATGGAAACCATCAGAAATAGCTATTTCGATTATTGCGCATGAACGAAACAATAAATGAACAGCCAAAATTTCTGTAGGTATGTCCAAAAGAATAATAAACCCATGTGACAAGGACTTAGCAGCGTTTTGGAATCTACGCACCTTGAAACGGAAAAGAAAAAATTTTGAGGGGGTGTTATAAAAATTTTTTGCTGAGCGAATACATAGGTTTATTATTCACAGAATAATAAACCAAAAGGCGGGGAATGGGCGCCCTGCTGTTCCCTGTGACGTTGCACGGATATCGGTTCTGACTGGGTGGCCAGTGGCAGTAGACTGGAAATGGTTTTCTCGCCCTTGCCACCACCACCACCACAGTAAGGTTACATACGAGTAAGGCTTTGTTATTGTTTTTGCTGGTTCGTTTTTGTTTCCCCATCATTGATTCATTCTCTGATGTAAAATGGATTCGATGATGCCCACATGAACGGATTCGACGCCGAATTCCACAATCTTAGATCTTCAAGTGGCCTGTCCGGGTGTCATAGCCGTGTGAAGTAAGCAAATACCTTCTTCAGATCACCTTTTTCTTCGTCCATAAAGCAACTTTTCGACACGCATAGAGGAAGATGATCATAAAATCAGTACCAAAAGCGCTCTGTGTGGATACATGATAATTGCTCATTACACTTTGCTATTCAATCCACAACACTTTCACATCACTTCGGGGTGAAAATGGGGCATTAGGTTTCAAATGTGGGCACTGGGTGTCATAATTTTTCCCGTGGGTCATCAAATCCTGAGGCAAGAATTGTTTATTAGCGAATTTTCAAAGAGAATGAGCTATTGCAATGGGTACAACATTTTCAGAACATCAATTTTTGAAATTATTTATGAGCAAATCCGTTTCAGAGCATCCTGAATTCATCCGGAGTTTAATAAAAAATTATATGTAGGTATGTATATATGTTACAGGAATTTCCCGGTAAATGCTAGTTTTTACCTAGGGTCGGGGTTTTCCCGTAACATATACATATATTTATTTATGTGCAACTCCAGATTATAAATGACCTTGGGTACACGATAAAAATTTCGAATTTCGCCTAAACGTTCTTATTGCCAAACATAAGGATGACTTCGAAGATGAGCAATTTTCACAAATTCCAAGGGGGTGAAATTTGAGTTTTCAGGGGTCAAAAATTGGTATTAAGGGCTAAAATCAATATTAATTCACCTGACGTTGTGTGGGATGGTGATTCACGATGGAGGGATTATTTTTATGATAGAATTATTTTTCTCAAAAGAAGAGTGGGTCAAATTTGACTTTATAAGGGTAAAAATCGGCAGAAATGGCTAAAATTACGAAAAAAATGATATATAATTGTGGGAAAATAGGTTCCCCGCTAATTATCTTTGTACACAATACCACGAATGTTTTTTTTTTTTTTTGAAAATTAGCTCTTATAGCCAAGCTGCATGACTAGAACTTTTGTTCAAATAACCCTAATAATTTTGTTGTTTTTATTTCAATTAAGTATTTTGTAAATTTAGGCTTCACTTGATAGCTAATTGGACCAGAGGCGAAAGGTAAGCTACCAGCATCTATGAAAGTGCATGTAAGTTTTCCACACTTGCATTGGTATCTAACGGACGTTTGAAATCCGGCAGCCAGGAACTTTTATCTCTCATAAGGAACCCAGCGCCTTAGCCCGCTCGGCCACCCTGGCCCTCGTTTAGAGCCTAAATAATATATCAAATAATAATGGGCAATTTTCGTGAGTTACGAATTCTCATTTTTTTGTTTTGTAGAAATTCCGTTCAATAACGGAAATTAACACATATTGACAACATAATGAGGTGTTTGTCGGAAAGTCAAGGCAGAAAACGAGTGTGAAATTTGAATTTCCGAGTTCCTGCTAGCAATGCCATTTCAGGTAAATCGCCGAGTAGTTCAACTCAAATCCTGCTTAGAGCGCTATTGCATAATTTTGAACGATGTAAAGAACAGCAATGGATGGATGGAACCGCCTAATCAACTAAAAACATGTGTCCTCAAAATCAATCCGAGGGAAGGTTCACGAAAGGTCACAGGAAAGGTTCTTGAAGGTTGCCCGGAAGGTTTGCCATTTCTAATGATAGGTTTTTGGCAGCACTGAAAACCTTCACCTGTGAAAAGCTTCGCTTGGGCCAACAGCCAATCACGTCAATAGACCTGATACGTAATTTCTTGCCACATTTTTTTAACTTTCAATCACCCCATTTTAAAAATATGACTTATTTTTAAAAATGGGCTTCAAACCACCATTTTTCCACGAGCTCTGAATGTTTTTTAGCCATGGAAACAGAGATGTACAACTCAAATTAGGTATATGATATAACGGTTCGGTCTGTTATATGTCCCTCGAGGTCTTATGAACTATCGAAACAATCGATATATTCCATATCGACAAAACTGCGGACCACGCACCCCATGTTTCCCAACGTGATAAGAGATTCCCGAAATCGATAAGACCTCAAGAGACGTACAACAGACCAGTACCAAAATAACAAGAACAGGCCTGATTCATAAAGCAACGAGTTACAGGTCGATCATCGTGCAAGTAGTAAATAATGTGATAAATTATGTTTCACAAAGCTACAAGTGTGGACCTGAAGTGACAGCGAATTCTTACAAATGTGCAGGCAGATTCTGACAAGTTACAGATGTTTTCCCATAATTTTCTACACGTTCTAGTTCTACAATTATTACTCGGCCGATTTTTAACCTACCTTCATTTGCCTGTAAATTTGGTTAGTTAAATAGCTGAGTTTGGATACACTTCACATTTCTCACACAGTCGTTCTTCCCAGTTAATTATAAGCATACTGCTTGACTTGATGTGTAACAAATATGGGAAACGTATTCAGTAAATGAAGAATATCAGTTTAGTAGACGTCAAAGGTGAGCTAGGTCTTTACTATCACGGATTAACTTACTGTAACTTCCGAAGTTTGCATTAATTCAACGGAAGGTTTCGAAAGTCCGCTGAGGCCCACGAGTAGCTGTTGCTGTTGATCGGTCCACGGATAGAATGCACTTTAAGGTTAGGAATCAGTCTCTTTCTCCAAAATTGAGACTGCACGTGACTTCACTGGCAAGGTAAGTCACATTAGAGAGTTTTTGCAGCACCCTCATGCCGAAACGAAACCGAAACGGTGGATAGGGTGACTGAAGTCAGATGCGAACCTTTTACCATTCAGTTTTCGTTCAGCTTCGGCATCCACTGGCTGGTGAAGTCACACTAACGTTATGTCAACCTCTCTTCCATCCATTTTACACTGTGGTGAATACAAATCTATGTCCACACATGGCGTCAAGTCTGCAGTAACATAGAAAGACGTGAAGAAGCAGCTGTGAATACGACGCTCGACATTTATTTTCCAAGGAAAACAGAAGAAGGTAGGTAGCGTTATACAGATGTAAGATTAAATTACGTTTCGTCATATCAACACGACGAAAGCTGACACCGTGAGATCCCGGTATTTTTCGCAGTCACGGTTCCTCAAACTTTTCGGTGTCTTAAGTGCGCATGCACAGCACTGCTTTCGTTTCGGCGTGAGGGTGCTGCAAAAACTCTCTATTGTATATACTAATAGGTAGAAGTGTTACTTTTTTGTTGCAACTGAAACTCAACAACAAGTGAAACTACGAACGGCAGCGACTACAAGAAACTCGAAATGACATCATCTTACCAACACAACTTGAATTCCAAAATACATTGGCGAATACAGTCAAACTGAAAATGCACGCACGCACACACAAAACCTTGTGCCTTTTCTTTTGGTGAAACACGTGCACTTGGACACTGTGCATTACAACACGTACTCTTGTAGACTTGTACACGTTGTTTTAAGAAACAGGCGCTCCAGGGATCAGCTCTGTAGCTACCCTTGTGGCGTGAGAGAAACATTTTTTGGTAGAATAGCGACGACTTCAACAAAGGGAGGGGGGGGGGGATTATCAAACAAACACATCTATAGGACTTCCAACAGTCAACGAGTTAGTCACGCCCAACACAACTGCTGCCCGAAGGGCTGCCTCACTGGGCGGTGTTGCTATTCACAATAACATCACCATTAACGATCACGTCAAATTCCTAAAAAAAGAAAGGACCACCAAATTTATAGCTGAACACCATTCACAAACTGCTCATCGAGGTCACTGGACCAAAAGCATTGCGCCAAACCCCCTCAGTCCCCCATGGTAATCAGGAAATACAGGCTCTCCCTTATTTTACTCCACTATCAATCGTATACTGCTGGGTCATGGCAATACCGCCTTCTTCAAATTCTTAATGCGCCTCTTAGATTCCCCATACTGCCCGGACTGCTTAAACACTAACGAACCTGCTGATATTGACCACATACTCAATAACTGCTCCAAATTCTGCCTTGCCCGTATCCAATTCAAAACAACTCATAATATCACCGGCTCGATCCAAAACCATAAATTAATATTCCTTCACGAACTTTTTACATTTATTAGTGATAATAACTCCACTCCCAACGAGTTAGTTACAAAGAGCTGCAGGCATTTACAGTCATTAATTATTCCGGGATTCCTAGCTTCCATATCGTAATTGATAAATCCATTTTGGTTCCAACATACTTTCAACTTCACTTAAAACCCACATAAAACAAGGTAGAATTTTAGTAGGTACAGATAAAATACGTATGGAAACCCCACAATAATACGGCTTTCCAAGTAAACACCCAACGAGATCAATTTTAGACACTTAACAAGCACAATATTGTAGGGTCGTACCTTAGGAGGTTTGAAAGGGTATTCCGGGGAGAAGTGGATATCGAGGAAGAAAACGCCACCTTCATAGACGGATCCAGGTGGTCCCAAGATGGTCGACACCCACTCGTACAGGTTGTCGCCCTTGGGTCCAGCGCTAATGTAATGGAGAAATGCCACATTGTTAGTTCACATGGTTAATTTTTATTCAGCAAGGAATAAAATAAAAATGAGGGGATTGTCCAGCAGTTTCATAAAAATAAAATAAAAAAATGTCATGTTTCATGTACCATAGATATTGGTGTAGATATCTTACAATGGGCAATTTTTGTGGCCAAATCCTGTTCTACAACGGAAATTGACAGTTACTGACCACATAATGAGGTGTTTGTCGGAAAGTATATGCAGAAAACGAGTATGAAATTTGATGTTTTGAGTTGAAATGACGTATCAGGTCAACTGCTTAGTAGTTCAACTCAAATCCCGCTTAGAGTGCCAGTGCATAACTTTAAACAATGTGCAGAACCGCAATGGATAGACCGATGGAACCACAAATTAATTTGAAAAAAAAAAAAAAAAAAAAATTCTCAAAATCAGAGGGGAGGTTCACGAAAGGCCACAGCAAAGGTCCTCGAAGGTTGCCACAAAGTTTGCAATTTCTAATGTTGGGATGTTGGCTGCATTGAGAACCTTCGCCTCAAGCATTACTCTGCCTCCTTAGGCCAACAGCCTATCAGTGTTAGTAGTCCGCTACGTCATTTTTTTACTTTTAATCACTCCCCTTTAAGAACTACCGTTTATTTTTGAAAACGGGCTTAAACAACCATTTTTCCAAAAACTCTAAATATTCACGTTTAAAAAAAAAGTTGATGAAACTCCCCATTTTGATCATGGGATGAAAATATGAGGAGAATAAAAGTTAAACTAGCCCAAGTTAAATTCGCCTGATGTAGAGACAGGTGTTAGATGCAACTGGATTGAGCAGAAATGCAGAATCTGGATATAAGTGTTGCTCTTGTACCTATGCACCAAGGTAGTCAGGGACGAGTATGAATAAGAACAAAGCCATCACTGCAGGAAGCCAGAGGCCAAGTCTTGTTCAACATTCTCGTACGTACTATCAAAGGGAGCAGTCAATTTTCATTTCATTCCAATATGGGAATGAGGGTGAAAAATAAACGTTTACTTATTTTTAGGACGTGCTCCAGTAGTAAGAGACGTCCTTATGTATTTGATCTGGTCAGAATAGGAGAACACTCAGCCGAGAATGAAGAGAACCACATTCAGTTCCGTTTCAGACCACCCTGAATCCAAATCCGTTAAAAAAAAAAAACCAAAGGTGTATGTGTGAGAATCTTGTGTGCGCTGCCCAGACCGCAATTCTCAATCGATTTACTGTTTATTTTTTTATTGGACGCAGAATTCAGTCTAGTTGTGCACTACATCGCCGGAATTTATTTCTATACGGGCGGGGGGAGAACGCAGGATTTTCTGCGAATCTCGTGTCCGCTGCTCGTATTCTCAACTTTCGAAGCTGCCGTACGGCATAGGTATATAAGAAACAGCAGGGAGGTAGATACATAATCTTAGATCAATCAATAAATTTGTTCACAACGTTCTTGATGTTATTATCAACTTCTGCTGTGATGATAACATCACCTACTCTAATATAGGCAGACAAACATGTACACAAGCTGTTCATATCGCGCCACTAGTCACGAAATTAGGTAATTAAATTGCACATCATTATCACTATACATCAATTATTCACAGATACTTCCAGACGATCTGCAATGAGAGAGTGATCTATACATCACTATAAGAAGGAACGTCCACTACTCTACGGGGTGTTTTTAAATTGAACGTAGATTCTTCCATCCAGAGAATTTTGGCACCGACCGCACTCTCCTACGATAAGTAGTTTTTATTCTATGATTTTTGGAAGTTTCGTGCACTACTGACGCCACACTGGGAAAGATGGGTCACGCCGGGGTGCAAAGACGTCACTGGTGTATTTAAGACTTCACACTGCATGTTTTTATTGGAAATATGTAGAACCGAACACTAACCTGCAGTTCGGCGGCGGATCCAGTGTGATTTCTGCCAGTTCCTTCTGAATTCTGGAAACAAAAGTCAAATAAATAACAACATAGTTTGTGTACAGTTGTTAAACTTAGACGACAGTAATCAGTATCGAGATAGTTCATCCCAATTCAAAGTTACAGATACTCGGAGTACTCGGGAATGATTGAGTCAAATACGAAAACTTGAAGGTGGACAGTTCACACAGACCTCTACAACATTTTTTAGGTCGGTGGTTTTGTTGGTCGGATTGGGCTCCTCGAACTTTACCTCTTGGCTGAAGTCGACAGAGCTTTGGACATCTTAGGGTTGGGTTTGACTTCTTTATTTTCGGTTTTCGCAGTATCAGGAAGTGGTGCAGCTCCGCGTCCCCTACCAGTTCCGCTAGATCCAGCACCAGACATGCTCACAGCCTCCTACGGACAAATGGTACATCGCAGAGATTTGAAATTGAAAATTGATAGTAAGGCGACAGAAATAAGGGTGCGAGGTGTGACATTCCAGCTGAAGGTAACTGTTCAACGGAATACCTCTGTGGTGCCCCAGTTGTAAACAGAGCACTTACTCGAGTCATCTCGAGAACGGGTCTGCTTCAGTGGTCTTTGACTACCTCTATCCACAATTTATGGTTACGCTTGTCTTGATTCGAAAATACGAGATCCATCAAGTTCCTGCATGCCCGTCCACAAACCAAATCGATTTGGTTGAACATCCAGGTCATCCCCCCCCCCCCCCCCAAACATCACCAATTCCAGCTCAAGGACTCTCCATTGATAGGTAACCGCGCTTGAACCGAAGAGGTCAAGAAAAAGAAAACAGCGAAGGCGTACAGCCGTAGATAGATGAATAAGTACCAGGTTGACCACCTCATAGGGTCTTGACATCCCCGGCCTTCTCCAACTCCACCCCCTACATCTTTGGCTTGGCTTGTAAGACATGAAAACAGAGACGGGAAAAAGTCATAAACGTCACTGTCATAGGTTTTTATCATGAAAAGGCCATTTTTGGGATAAACGTCATAAAATAGCCCTTTTAGCTCTTCTTTTTTCCGTTTTCTTATTTATTTTCATTTTATTTAATTTTTTTGCAATTAAAATATTGTTGATATGAAATGAATCTTGGTTCATGGTTATGCTTTTTTTTCACCCGCAAAAGAAAAAACGAAAATTCTATTTTCGATTTTTCCTTCATGTGAGATGTGTTACCGCAGAGGCGAAAGCAATCCAGGAGTTTGAAGAAGCTCTAGCTGCTCCACGTCTTGAAACCCACCTTCACTACATCGTCGACAACTTTGGTTCGATTCCAGGCACCATCGAAGGTCTGCAGAAACACGATATGATTTTTTCAGCTGCTGTTGACAAAATTGAGACCTTCAGGAGGTCCACATGGAGTGGGAGAGTGGGGGAGAAGGTTAAAAATAAATTTCCTGCTGCCCTCTCAAGGGACCCTGGGTGGTAACAAGCGCAGGCCATTGCTGCTCGGTTGAATGGCGAGGAAGAAGGAAATCTGCCTTTAGGTTGGAGAGCAAAGGACGTTTTTGCGATGAAGTATGCTCCCTCCTCATCTGCCGACGTAGAAAGATCGTTTCCAAATTCAAGGGTCTTTTAATAGACAAAAGAACCAATTTGACTGTACATCACATTCAACAGCACATGGTTGATGCACACAATGACACTGAATAACTCAATGTACCAACCATTATGAACACACCTTTTGTAAATACTGTAAATACCTATATAAAAATATAAACGAATTGAAATATTAAATTTGGATCTATCTTTTTAACCTTCTAATACCCTATATTTACTGAAGAATAATAGTGAATATAATGAAATGATGTTAGTTGGAATTTTACAATAAAATAAGCATCATAATAGTATTTATAAACACCATAAAATAGCCAAAATCCTAAAATGAACGTCATAAAAAAGCCAAGATAAGAGTCATAAAAGTCATAGAACAAACGTCATGAAATGGAATTATAAACGTCATAAATGTGTCGCCTCTGGACATGAAACTACAGTCTCAGCCTTCTACCCAAGAGGCTGGGAATGAATAAGAGACCACATTCGCAAGCCAGACACACTGGAACCTAACCATCCGGTAGCTTCACTACAGAAATGAGCTCAAAACCCACAAGGACTCCTCCAACAAGGCCAAGATGCAGCGGATCACATAATTATATTTGTAAAACATCAAACGCCTTGGCAAAATCAGCTGATGAACTGTAAACTTGATAGCCCTCGTCTCTCGCCCTATATGTATTCAGGTTCGGATTTTTTTGAACACCCCCCCCCCCCCCCCCCAAATGTCTTCTAGGTTCGTTCGAACAGAGAGTCCTAGACCATCCCAAACCGCTCTATTCAAGCCATGCCCCCTTTTGAGCTTTCGGGCAGTGCCAGAACTGGTCCTGGAACGAGAGCTGGCTGTTCGGACGGACAGTTCAGGACCGGTCAGGGCCCTCATGGATTTTTTCGAGGACTGTTGATCCTGCACATGCACACTCGATGCTTCCACCTTCAGCGTGTGTGGAAGGTTACAGTGCCTCATGTTACCTGTTCGGAATGATCAGCGCACGTTTGAACAGACAGAGTTCTGGACTCAATCCTGGACGGTTCTATCCCCTCAGTTTCAGAATGCAGTTCCATCCTAGACTGGTACCTACAGGACAGCCTGTCCGAACAAACCTTCTTTTACGTTTCAAGATGTGCAGATTCCAAAAATGCAATGGCCGTACGCCGTATCATCGATATCTACCTTAATGTTCGGTCTACAAAAAAAATAAATCGTTCTTTTAGCACACAGGCTCCATTTTGGCCCTAGTTGTGTTCCCTATTGATACGGGTGTTATGGGTGCAGCAAATTAGGTATTTTTGAGGTTTTGGTGAACTTGGGCTTGTTAGGTATCGTTTTCCATGTTTTTTAGGGTGAGGAGACGAAATATCAAGTTGATTTTGACCATTGAGTGAAGGATTGAGGTTTCTAACGATGTTTTAACTCTCGAAATTCAATATTTTTGGCTCAAAAACCTGTGAAAAATTCTGTAACCAAAAGAAATTTGTAAATCAACATGGAAGGTACCTAGTATTAATAGGTGAATCAAGACAATTCAATGACACTTTCATTGATCGAAAATAATTTTTCAGAATCAGCAACCTAATATTCGAGTTTAAAACCGTTAAATTAGCTTTGCGGGTCTCTTCACTGAGGCCCCATTCATTCGAGAATAATAACATGTGACAAGGACTTTGCAGCGCTTTTAACCACTTCACAATGAAATTTGATTCCATTATGAGCATTTTGGGGATTTACGGATTTTAAAAGTTTGGGTAAATAGTGACGTCAAGCTGGGCAAGGGCCCAGGCGGGAGGGGTGCAGTGACGTCACTTGTTGCTCAGTTTCTGAAAATCCGTAAAATAAAAACTACTGACCGCAGGAGAATGCGGTTGGTCTTGAAATTCTCAGAATGGAATCAATTTTCACTTAAAAATATGAAAACAAAGAATTATGGGTACTCCTCATTGTGACGGCAAATGCATGTACACTCAAGAGCCTACTAAGGGCAAGAACAGACGTTGTGTACCAGGGGGTTGATAGCCCAGCAGGTTGAGGTCACCTCTTCAGCAGATTCGTTACTTGATTATTGTCATTTTGAGCTACTCTG
This sequence comes from Leptopterna dolabrata, assembly GCA_954871275.1. NCBI lineage: Eukaryota > Metazoa > Arthropoda > Insecta > Hemiptera > Miridae > Leptopterna > Leptopterna dolabrata. The sequence continues at coordinate 44,245,740 of OX940982.1, read as the reverse complement.
CTATTTTTTTGCGACTGCTGTGGAAGACTAAAGATTTCGCTTTAATCAGCGGATTTTCCCCCATTAAAACACCTCTGATCTCGCTTTAATCAGCGGATTTCTTCCCATTAAAATACTAAAATGCCTTTATCAAATCGATCTGATTAAAGTTTCATAAAAAGCTTGGTTTTTCAGCGTACGTTCAACTGTACAGGAATATCATTTGTAACTGAAAGAGTACGATTCACATGCACGAGGGATCACAGAAAATTAATATTTTTCCAAATTTTACTGCTCAAGTCTGAGGGTGATTAACATACCTAATCAACTTTCAACAGCTTCCAACTTGAATGAAGTAGGTACCAGCCTAAAAAGGAACCTAAATTAAAGGGCTTTTTAAACACATTCCAGGCATCGTTTGGCACAGGATAGGCTTCTTTATGAATCAATTTTTGAGGGTTTTGAACATCGGACGTACGGCTAAGATCACTGAAATGTTAGTGCAAAAATACACCTTTGTATCTGAAAACGTCAGAGCCTGAGCGCTGAGCCAAAGAAATTAAATAGATGACTCGCTTCCTATTTATAATCATAAAGTCAGTAATGGTCAGACGCACAATCCGATGGGAAAATCCGGGTGCAACAAACTATTCTGTACGTTGAACAACAGAGAATTTATTACACTCATCATCAAGAAGGAAATAGAAACGCAATGAATCGAAATATTCATTGAGCAAAAAACTGTTGTGCTGGACATTAAATCCTCTAGTTAGGTACCTAATGCATACTAACCAAAGGAAGGTTCCTACCAATCGACTGCCCGTAAGAAACGTACGGAAACGTGACGATTGAATTAAATGCGGAAGATGCTATAAATACGAACAGCTTAGAATATGTGAAAATATTTCGTGCCTGACTGCGTCGGGAGACTGTTATAGTTACGTTGTACGTAAATCGTTCAAGAATGCATTAGGAAAACGAGACGGGATGAATATCTCGGAAAATAGAAATAGTGGGATGCAAACAACAAAACGAAGAAGGAAAACGAAACCTTGAATAGTTTCACAACCCCGAAAGGTAACATCAACTGAGGCGCACGCTAGGTACGTGGGTGCACCAAACATACAAATATTATGCCACCACGTAATTTGTTGAAATTTGATAGTAAACAGGTGATAAACCATAATAATTATGATTAATAAATGAGGATTAAGATGATTGGACAAGCGTCAGCACCTATAGGAAGCGTTCGAACAAGCTAGGAGTTCCCAAATAAACTATTAACACGCTTGGATCAATAACTTTTCACACCAGAACTTCGCAAGTGTCCAAGCTGGCTCTGAAAAGCGGTGTGGACTTTAATGGAATTTTACTAGGAGTTGAGAAAGAAAGAGAAAATAAGCAATACACTACTGGTGCGCAGGTTAATGAAAATTAAGTACTTAATCCTATTATAATAGGTGTAGGGGTTATGGGGGATTAATTAATTCGATAGAGGATTATTAATGGGTATGGGTGGCCACATTTCGATGCAGGTACGTACATTAATTGTTTTGACTGATATCAGAGACTGGAAAGTGAGTAATACAGTGGAAATACCGAACGTTTTGAAAAAGGAGGCCCTTAATAGGTTCAACGCACGGAGCTCTTCGAACAAAGGAACGGTCAGAGCAAACGCATTCCAAACGAAGCTTCACATTTTGCGAAACGAGGAAGTGATGAGTTGGTGCGAGAGCGCGATGCAATGAAAAGTGGAAGAAGCTGTATGTAAAACTACAGACAAATAAATAAATAACTGACCACACCTCGGCGCTCTGAACAAAAGCCAACTAAAACCTATAAAAAGTTAGGTACTTACTTCGCCTTGACAAGAAATCGATAGGAACTCGGGATGGGACGGAACGGGGCGAGTTGAAGGAAAAACGACAAGAAAAAGTCTGATGAGAAAAAACGAAATACTTACAGAAAAGGAGATGGGTTTCCCCGCGTGATGTTCGCAGTTTTCCAGCAAAAACTAGCAAAACATATCAATAGAACTCTTCACAAAGGGGAGGGGGTCGCTTACAAATCTAAGCCGGCGGCCATGACCGGAGGGGGTGAAGAAAAATGTTGGAAATGATTCGAAATTATCGTACAAATTCGGGCGGAAACCCTCGAAAAACTGTTGGTTAGCCGGTAGACTTTTCCGGAGGAAATGGAAATTCGGTAGTCGGGACAATTAGATAGGGCCTAACCAAGAAAATTGATTGACTTCTTAAATATTCCGATAAGGGGGGGAAAAAAAGGTGAATAATTGGGCAAGTGACGAGAAAAGCGGATGAAGGTAAACACTGAAGGCAGTGGTGCCAACACATGAAATATGAACCAGCGCTCTTTCAGAAAGGAATAACTGCTTGCTCGTACTAAAGTCCCCCCTTGAAAACCAGTATCCAAAAGCAATTTTAGAACGTTTTCGGAGGACGAAGGTGATTTCCATATTACCACATCTGACTTTGCATGGATACTCTCAATGTAGTAAGAGCTGCATTGCTCCAATTTGAAATCCTATCCCAAACCTTCTTCGTGGACACCGAGTCCGATTTTTTCCCCAACTTGATAGATAGGTTACGGGGATCCAGGTAAGCGTATGGGCTCTGGCCCTACTTCCCTACTATACTATAGCTAGGTAGTAGGTAGTAAAATTTGTGGAAGCTCCACCTAAATACAGGTAGGTACGAATCAAATTATTTATAATATGTAGCTGACAGATTCGCTACGAAAGAGAAACATAGAAAGATGAAGCATGTGTCCACGAGGGAGTACGAGATTCAAAATCAGTAAAAGTTGAAGGACTACTTCCACTCGGCAGATAGGTACCTAGTTGATATTTATTTTCCTTTTCAGGACACAAACAGGGGAACTGAAAGAAACGGCATCCTTCAGATGAGTGTAACAATAAATTTTCGGTACATCAGTGATTTTTTTCACCACCAAATTGGGGTTAGGGAATCAAATTTAGATATATAATTATAAAGAACCTTTCTACGGAACGTATCACCAAGGTGGTGTCCAATCATGCGCTCCTGCCTGACAATTGGTTTTCCAATGAGAAAAGCTGAATTTAGATATAAAACATGTTTATTGTAAAAAGGGAATTACACAGTACAAAATTAAACATACAAAACAATATTGGTAAAGTTTCATAAATATTGAAAAAGAAGTTGGAATACAATGGAATTGTGATAGCATAAATCGTATAGAGCACTATAAACAGGAAAATAATTTAAACCCAGTATTCAAAAGGAACTTTCAACAAAATATTGCACATTAATGGAATGAATAATAGACGATATAGGTACTTAGCTACTATGAGGAAAGCGAGTGCCCAACAAAAGCCACTAAGTCCGATGCTTTGATTTTGGAAATCCTGTTGCTGTCTGTATTTTTAAAGCAGCAAGAATATGAGATACTGGAAATAAGGGTAGATCGATGGAAAATGCCCACCAAGTGATCTTATGGACAGAAATTTGTTAGTCAGGGGCGATGAGGTCTAAGGCAGAATGGGAGTAGGTAAATACTATTTGGGGGAAATCGATAGTTTTTGTTCGTTTCAGATTGATTCATTTCTATTTATCTTCAAATGGGCCAACAGTCTGAAATGTCACAAACAGTAATGTGACCCAGGTAGCTGAACCTGTACAAGTTACTCTCACCCTGAATAAATTATAAATTAAAACAATTATGGCAATATTGTTTGAAATAGGTATTTCGTCTGAACCGTTCAAGTATTTATGATGATTTATTACCGAGCAGGAAACAACTCATTTGAAAGTATCTGAAGAAATATCACAATTGAAGAGGACTCATTTATTATTATTTTATAAATCAAGATGAATTAAAAACGAAGAGAACTGACTCATGTCTCACCTATTTCCCGTTTTATATTGTTGTCCGTCATTTTTTACATTTGCAAGTGCAACACAGTGAAATCAATATTGCCATTCTTTGTATAATTTCCGAAATTGATGAAAAATCATTATTTTCTTAAGTAAAATAGACAGACCCTTCTCTCGCCTGCCAACTAATATCGACAGAGGGCTCGGACACTGAGTGTACTCAACGTGAATTTATGACAACCGAATACTTCAATGAAAATAGGCATTAGGCACGTGGAATGTCTAACAACTCAGAAATCAATACCAACCATTCCATTGCCATGAGTAGTGGGATTTCAAATAATGATAACATTGGCTTCAATCGGCAGAGCATTGGTGGGGTTGGGACGGAAAACAGGGAAGGCTGTAACTACACGGCGTGACATCTTGGGAGACCTAAAGCAGCAGATTATTTTATTTTCAAATACTTTTACACTCGCAGTTACAATGAGAGAACTGCTACGATACAATACAGCTGTACTAGAAGCGATCATTTTCATAGATTCGCCACAATAATATAATGTTGTTCACGTTTTTAAAGTTTTACACCACTTCATGCAGTGAATTTGTAAGCTTTTGTTTGTCTGTTAAATCAAGTATGTTAAGTTCAAGAACAATATTTGGAAAACATTTAAAATAAAAATGCATACTTTGAGCGACAGTTCAACAACCAGTGAATGACATTTTGTGCTGCTACAGTTGAACAATTATAACCAGGCCTAAACTACCAAGGTCGTGTGAGATAACAAGAAGAGTGAAGGCCAACACGGAGAAAAACCATTTACGATATTTTAACGAACGATTTGTACGAATAAACATATTATAATCACAAAACTTACCAACAACGACTCCTTTTTAAAAGTACCAACTTATTTTTATAAATGTAACACCCATAAACAGATTTGTTTTCCTTGAGATTCTTATATCCTTCCAGGAGAGAAAACGAACACAGGTCTTATGGGTGGGTACAAGTCTTTGGAATTTCGAGACATAGAAAATGTTGTAAGACTAGAATAATAAAAAGAACGTCACCAAAGGAAGCCCCAACTTGTGCATGTCGACTAAACTAACAAGTGCTACACATCAGCCGCCATCCTTCATGAACACTTAAGTACAGTTACCACTATATTTTAAGGGTACAATAATTTGTCTTACAAAAACCAAGTCCCTGAAAGAACACAATCAAGGTTTCTTGTATTTGGCGATAACATATTGAACATTCAACACCGATTTTAGAAGAAGAAAAAACGGAATTCAGACAGGGAAAGAGGAGGAACACCTCATTTTGATACTGGTTTTGGCTGGGGAGTCATCGACGACTAGCACCATTACAGGGTGTTAATAATCAATATAACCTTAACATTACCTGCCATATTTACAAATTCCTGCCATACTAACAAACATAACATCATCTTAGAAGGTGGAGGCATTAGCTTGGTTTGATTCAAGAATTAATGCCTTGAGTTTATCAATGAGGGATTAAGATGAACATTAGGTTGGTAACACTGTGCAGCAGGCTCCCACCAGTAATACTACCAACCTAGGAGGTTCAATCTACTGGATTCAATTGAGATATTTTTATGAACAACGTGTTTCAAAATTGCATGCCAATTTTTACTTTGCGATGACCAAGTAAGAAATTATTTCCTCTGATCAAAAATCACTAAGTTGAGAATATGGGGGCTTACAGCAACTGGGCTATAGAAGATTCATACATCTTCTTCCCATTCCTCAAATTCGATAATAAGTATACTGAAATGCTTGCGAAAACATGTGAAGTTTCAATAATAACTGAGACGAAGACAGATTGTACACTACAGCTTCCATGCAGACCTATGAACCCCAGACTAAATTAATGTGGATTGAATGCTGCAACATGAACCAAACACCCACTGGAGAAATCCAGAACTAAGCCAGCATAAACCTGATATCAATAAATAAGTTTTCCATCGACCGCCTTGAAACCACACTATTCATAAAATAAAATAAAACTCACAACCCTAAATTTGAGAAGTAAATAACAAACATATCAGTACAGAAAAACGACATAATGTGGTATGGCAGCCTTCAACACAACGGTGAAGTGAAACAATATTTTGTTAAAAATGGTGCTTCTCGATTAAATATATTTTAATCTGAATTTTGCCAGGATTGGGTGTGATATAGCTAAAGAGTAAACATAACTGGGAAGGCTGCGATGCACACTGCCCTGTGTTTTTACAAATCAGTCCTAATTTATTTTTTTTTTCAAGCGTAGAAAATAACATTCAAGTACAAAAAGGATTTAGTGACTTTTGGCGCAACACTTACACAACCGTTCTTTTTTGTACGATTGAAATTTGAGATCTAACAAGTCAAGAGTAAGAGGGGACATCAGCACATCAGACACGTTCCAATCTATCTACGACATTTCAATTTACTGAAGTACAATTTGTAGAAATACCACATTTTGTCTTCAGGTACTGTGTCTTTTGACATAACATAAATTAAGATGTCATAGACGAGGGAAACGTGGATTTTGTACTATCATAGGGAGCGCTAAAAAGTCAATGGAGAGAAAATTTACGAAGTTTACACTAACTACATTCTAATACACCGCAAAAACTGTCATCAGTACAAAATTCCCAAGTTAAACACTAAATTGCCCACAATAATTTGCATAATAATAAATTGCAATACTAAAATTATAGTAATAACCAAGTTTTATGGTAGGTAATTTAAAAAAAATATGAGAAAAGCTTACTCTGTTAGAAAATCAGTCCACGTATCGTGGTGAATGACACTGGTTAGATGAAACAAAATGCATGAGATGACATGCTGATCCCGAGCCTCCCATGTAAATCAACTAACTCAGCGGAAGATATAAATACAATAGATCGTCATATCCAGTAAAAATAATTTACAAATATAAAGGGATACATATGGGGGAAATGGATGCTTTTCAAAATTGGCAGTATTCGGTTTTTTCCGTAAAATTTGAAGACGAAACTTGGTACCTATCCATCAGGTTATTCTGGACTATTGGCTAACCTGTGCGATGATATTTCGCCTACACAACCCGAAGTACTGCCAATACAAAAAAGATGTATATCCCCCCCCCCCCCCCCCCCCCCCGAGCATACCCAATCGCACACAATCCCACAAGGATAAAACAAAATAATGGGAAGCAATTATTTTGATTGGTTTCTCTACTAAAAACAACATCCAAAATCCTCCTGTGCGTCCCAGGGGAGAAACACTACTTACATAATACATCGAAAAAAAGCCCTACTGCAAACTTTACCGCTATCAACCTAAACGTCAGTCAATGCAAAAATGTATGGCACTATCTAAAGATTCTGATTCATTAATCGAAAACCTAATCAAAATTATCATAAATCAATAAAAGGTTGCTTCCGGAGTTTCATGGAATTCCTGAACTGAAAACATTAGATGGCAATAAGTTTTCTTTTTTTTCACGTTTTGAAGTGGTGCAGTTTTCAATTTTGAAATATTCGGATGTGATTTGATAGATTTGTTCAATAATAAATTTGGGCATCAGAGTAAAAAATATTACTTATTTACTCTGACGCCCAAATTTAACTCTATGGATTTTTATAGTTCGACCACATCGAATGTATTTAATTTTATACTGTCATTATTGATTTCGTATATTATTATGGCCTCCAGTTCCAATACTCATATACATTTTGGTCGAAGTTACGTCTCCAAGAGGATAGCGAACCCGTAAAAACTGAGAATGAACGAGAAAAAAAAACCCCAAGAGAAAACCAAAAAACCAATACAAACCAAATACAAACTAATTGAGCAGTAAGGTTTCAACAGAACGCATTAAACCATCGTGGATACAACGAGAACGTGGATGTTCCTTGGGTCGGTCACTCAGACCGTCTCGTACTTACGTATTGAACGTGACATGCAGCAAGCGAAAATGACTCCGATAAACTGAAACAGAGCGAGCGAAAATTCATTGTGAATCAACGCCGTTAAATGCGTAAGTTCGAACAGATTTATAAAAAAAAGAAAATGATAGAGAATGGCATGATGGGTTTCTCGCCACACCAGTACCTACTGAAGGGAATCATTGCATTTGGGCAAGAACCGAGATTGTAGATCAAAATGCAAGTTTCCCACTAGTAGACGAGCGGAGGGGAATACGGAATACCACAACTTCTGTTTGTCGTTACCAGGAGATGTTGGGCGATGTTTGATTATTGTAGATTCGAAATGGAGATGCAATTCCGGACGGCAATCCGACATGGCAATGCGTTCGCCATAACTGTTGCCGCAGAGGCGTTCACATGGCAGAGGAAACAACCGGAAATCTAACAGGCAAAATCAACCAGGAATGTCGAATTCTAATATGGCTGAACAAACAAACAAACAGGAGAGGTGTGTGAAGTAAGCTCTGCGCAGATGCCGCAGCGGATCGGGCAGCAGAAAATATCTGGAGAGTTTGATATAGTATTCATGACAATGCGTTGCAATAATCCATTTTGCGTTGGCCAACAGCATTTCAGAACGACTTGCCGTAGAGGATTGCCGTCCGGAATTGCATCTCCATGTAAACCTAGCTTGAAGCAAACTTTTAAGTGCTGTCAAAATATTCTGGAGGTTTTATGATCCAAGAAAATGTATAGATGCTGAATTTTCAGTAAATGAAAAAAAGAAGCTTTTGAAGGGTAATATGTACCAGACGAGAAATACGGAACGGGGGCTCTGAGTTTGGGCCAACGCCAAAGGCTACGACAGTTGGTGCGAAAGTAATGGGTTTGGGCCAGCGATATCCCTGTCCTTTTCATAATTCATCCAAAGGGCAAGTTTGTTTGCCAAATTGAAAAATGGGTAAAAATGGCCAAAGTCGCAACTCGAATCACTAAATGTGTTACGGAGTGGCAGAAAAAGAATATCTCAAGTATCGAACTGCTTCTGTCAAGTTAGGTATTTAGGTATTAGATATTTATCTACCAACTGCAACGAAGATAACTGGCCCAAACGCATCGCCGCCCTTTGGCCCAAACACATCGGCCAAACAACAATGCTTCACTTTCAGGTGGCCCTAAGTCCCCATAGGTACCTCAATGAAATACTGCTTTCATGTAGGGTAATATGGAATAGGTTAGTTTTTTTAAGGAAATCGCGACTAAAACTGCCCAAAAAACAAATTTATTAAGGAAGAAAACTAAAATATTTCAAATTTATGCAATCATTTTTGGATGATGCGCTTTTCTTCTTGGTATTCCATACTGCCCGAATCGCTATGTCGGAGAATGAACCAATATCAACCACTTGGTGAAGATCAATCTGTGGGACCGACTCTATCAACGGCTTTCACGATTTACACATTCAGGAACAAAGGCTTCACAAAAACCGAAATCAAAATAGATAAGTAAATACGGTTTAGTACTGCGACCATCCTCTGAACACATAATGTGTGGACTGCCGTTCGTCTGAGCCCTGGCGAAGATGTTTGACCTGCTTCTGGTAGTCTGTGCCACTGTACGGCCGAGATTCCGTGGTTTTCTATAATTATTACCCAAGTACTCAATATTCCCCTCCGCTCACTCTATTTTGAGTTTCAGATAGTTTTGGTGAGAAACAGCATTATTTGAATAAGGTGACGTTCAGAGGGCAGGCGGCGGCTGGCTCATGTTAATTTCACAGAGAATGGAACAAAGCTGCCTCTCTACATCCACGTGCACAAACGTAAAATCCCTCAAACACTAAAATCTCGTAGATATATTGTCTAGATTCGTTTGAATTTGAATACCAGATAAGGACCGGTTGTTATACTGAGTGGGAGGTAAAGGGTGGTTCAACCCTTTTTCCGGGCTTATTTCTCACTCTAGAAAAAAAACTAAAAACGCTTATCCCCACTAAATCGATAATTCTCTATCGATCTAGCATATTGCCGACTGTCCGGAAGTGTCCAAATGGGAACCACCATTTTTTTATTGGGGAATCGGACTCTACGCAAAATTTCATGAATAACAGACCCCTTACTCGATTTTTACGCTACTTCCAAAACTGGACACTTTTTAGGCGATTTTCACCAACTTCAAGCGTGGAGCATGACTTTTGACTGTTTTTTTTTACGCTGAATTCAACGGTAAAATTACTTTCAATTTCGAGTGGACCTGAGGTTTTAAATTCCAATATTTTGCGTCTGGAGCAATAATTTTAACCGTTTTAACGCTACAAATTTTCTCGCTGGAATTTAAAACCTCAAATGCATTCGAAATTCAAAATAACTGTTACAGTTGAATTATTCAGCGTGGAAAAAAACAGAAGTCATGTGCCACACTTGAAGTTGGTAAAAATTGCCTAGTGTCCAATTTTGGAAGTGGCGTAAAAAAATCGAGTAAGGGGTCTATTATTCATGAAATTTTGCATAGAATCCGAATCTGCAATAAAAAAAAAATAAATAAAAATGGGGGTTCCCATTTGAAATAAAAGAGTTAGTACCCGTTTGGACACTTTTCGACAGCCGGCGATAGGCTAGATCGATAGAGATTTATCGATTTAGTGGGGGTAGGCGTTTTTGGGTTTTTTCTAGAGCGCCAAATATGAATGAACCACCCTTTACCTCCCACCGTGTGGGCGAACGTTTGTGAACAATTCGGTAGATGTTACTGGATATTATGGTCAAAATATTGTGTGTCCAGGCATGACAAAGCTCCAAGTAAATAGGAAAAAAAGTCGAATCACAGTTGCAATACGGACCTGAACAAAAGCAACAGCAAGTCCGAAGGCGATGATACGGAAAACGTTTTCTTCCAATTTGTTCTCAACGGCAGGCAGACAACCGTTCTTGTTGGCGTGATCCGGGACACAGGGCTCGTCAGTGGGAATGTCAGGGCAGCACGTCTGTGGGAGGGTTCCATTGGTGATGATGTTGGACCAATCAGTGTAGGAGTTGACACCGCAGCATCCGAACTGCAACGCAGAGTAATTCAATGAAAGTCTCTTGGTAGACAACTACAAACGGATTGTTATATAACTCTCCAGACACTAAGGCGTCATTATTTTTCCAAACCAAAATGGAATAGGTAGGTGGTACATAATATGTAGGTACAGATATAACGGAGTTTGAAAGCTAGCAACGAAGGGCGTAGAGTTCACATGTTGCTGGCAAAACTGTTAACATTTTCGAACAAATTCTATGGTGGAGCATGCTCAAGCTGTTTATATATGTAAAACAATGAAAGTAGGTTCCATTCTAAAAATTTTGAGACCAACTGCACTCTCCTACGATGAATAGCTCTTTTTATGTGATTTTTCAACGATTCCAGCACTTCCTACGTCACTGGGGTGCACCCCCCCCCCCCCCCCCCACCGCTGAAAATCATAGAAAAAGAGCTACTATTCATCGCAGGGTCTCGAAATTCTTAGAATGGAACCTACTTTCATTAAAAAAAATAAATAAACAGGAGCACAGCCCACTCACTACTATCATCAACCTTCAAATTATACTAGTAGTAGGTCGACATAAACATTACATTTTTCAAGTTAGTTCACATAGGTACATTATTAAAACTCGGCGAAAACAGAACTTGGCAAACATCACTTTCCCAACCAGACAAAATAGTGAGGAAGGGTAGGTAAGGTTCTCTTCTCTATCATCATTCTCAGCGGATAATGGCGATCAATTACGAAAAACTCTAATAAGCTCACGTAATTTCCCTTTGGAAGGTTCTTCAGCGGTTTCTCTTGCAAAATTAACTAGTACCAAAAATATTAAACCTATTTCTGAATGCAAGCAATTTTAATTAGTTAGGTATTTAGCACTTCCGCGACTTCTCAGATTTATGATCTTATCCATGACACTCCAAACATCCTGCAGTAACAACACATTTCAAAGTTATTACGAGTAGTTTCGGCAGTCGGGGTCCAAGTTTCTACAACATGCAGTAGGGCAGAAAACAGCGCGAAAGGCGTAGGTGCATATATCCAATCTCTTACGGTTGGATTATAATATTCCAACGTTCACTACTTTAGTCGTTGAGTATACATCCAACTCCGCTAAGCAAAATCCAACTATGTTATCCACGAGCAAAGGCCCCTTATGAACAGATGTGGAACAATCCAGACAACGAAGTTTCATACTCATGTTACAAGATAATCCGAAGACATTCTCATAAACATAAGTTATTGACGTTGAGTTGGAATCGTCAGAACTACGTGATCTAGTTACCTACAACGTAATAAGGCATTATTACTACTGCCGGACTTCAGTGAGGCTTTTACTTACGACCGACATTTGCGGGAGGGTCTGTACGTATGTCTGTACTGCGATAAGTGGCCCTTGGAACCGTCGTAAAAATCTGAAATTGTGAAAGTATACACCTTGGGTCCCCAGAATTTAAAGAGAAGCGCCACGGCGCCGGCCCAAGAGCCAAAACAGCCGGAGATAGTGAGATCTTACGACTTCAAATTTTCTGGATTTACTGTCAGTTATCGCTATACAGGTATCAAGACACGACAGTCAGTGGTGCCAACAAATTCAAAAACAGCTAATCTGTAGTAGGTATGCGTTAGTATTCGTTTTACTGGAGATACGTGAGGCTACTGGTGACCCACTAGTTCTAAACATCAAGGGAAACATACCTAATGCATTATGTATTGGCCATCTATTGATATAATGGAGCTAGTTTTCGAAGTTTTCACAATTCAGTCGATCTGTTGTTGTTGTATTTGTTGAAGCTGCCTTCAAAATATTAAAGTCACCAGATAACCTTGATAGATTCCTTGACAGATACATTGTATACAAGAGTAGAAGTATGTAATACGTAAATAGATATAAAAGAGTTGGTACTTAGGTAGGTACCTACTTAAAACAGTTCAAAGTTTACCAATACGGGGATGGATTTTGAGCAGACTAACCAAAGTGATATTTAACAGGAACAGTTCTCCAACTGCCAGGGTGTAGGAGTCAAAAAGATGGACGAAGGCTGCCAAGTCCTGGTGGCACGGGGTTGGGATGAGACATACGGCTCGCTCGCAATTTCGAGATTCAATTTTGAAAAAGATTGAAAACAACACAGAACAGGGGACTAATAAGCGCGCCTGTAGACGGCTTCCGAACTAAAGCCCTGGGCCGATTTTCATTGGTTGCCTCCGCCATTTCCCATAATATCGCACTGAAAGTGACGAAACTGAGCACATGAGCGCAGCAGTGAGCAGTCTTGGGACGGGTGACAAAATGAAGTAATCCGTCACCGGTTCTAGCATTCTGGGTAGGTACCTACTGCCATTCAGCACTGAAGTAATCTCGCTGTTTTATTATAAGCCAACACATTGACCAAAAGCGAACACGATTTTGCCAGCCAAATTATTCTAATAAAGCACTATGATAGTCTAATAAAAACAACTGCTAGCCCACTCGCTAGTCAAAGGTTCAGGAAACGATGAACCTTACCATTACAAATGACGCTAAAACGGAAGATACTCACATCAAACTGAACGGCGTTCCAGGTCTTCTGATAGTAGTTGTTGTACTTGTATTCTTTCAGGGAGCTGTTCATCCTGGTCTCCAGCATGCGGTTCAGATCGTCTTTCATGATGAAACCAGCGATACCACCGGCAGCTTCTATTATGAAGGTCAGGCATAAAAGAGCGGCAAACTGAAAAACGAAATGGACAAAAATTGTCACAAACGTCTCACACGTTGTCACAGACGTTCGTGGAGTTTCATTCACTCACCGCTTGAGGTTTTAGACGTATGATTTTACTATGTGAGTTCACGGTAGACGGAACATTGCACAGATTTTTCCGACAAGGCCCGTTGAAAGCGTGGAAAAATATAAATCGGCCTAGTGATCTTTGTTTTGATAATGTTTGTTGTTTGGGGGCTGTCGATCTAGGTATAATTTATGTTCCCATTTCCTTGAGACCACCATACCTCAACAACAGAACCATCCAAAATAGATGAAATCTGGAGGCTGGTTTACAGAGGTGCAATATAAATTCAATCAAAACTCCACTGCTACATTCGCCACTACGAAAATACACCGCAGTAATCATATGGAATCCCGGTGCAATTCGCTGTAACTATGGGAAATGACAGTTCTTGTCTTTCTAAACCAAAGCCTCAATGGACAGAAATTCCAATGTGCCCAAATTAGGGTCTACGAGCCACAAACCGCGAATCGAAAAGGGCAATGGAACTTGTGGTTTTTTCTCCTGTTTTATTTTATGAAATATAATACAGCATGAATAATAATCCACTTCAGTAGTACATGTGTCCATAAACTGCTCGTTAACGAAGATTAACGGTAGTAATCAATTCCGATTAACGATAATGGGCAATGGCAATGGTTTTTTCTCTCGTTTTATTTGTTTCACGGGGATTTATTCCTGTTACCAAAAAAGATTAATCCAACTTTACTCAAGTTATATAAAGCTCATTTATGAACAGATAATCTCGTATACCTACGTATAGGCGAGAGACGTCGCTCATATTGGCCTTTGGAATATTCTGCGCAAGATCGAGTAAGCTTTATGCACATCCACTCGAAACTGAAGAAAGTCCAACAAGTTCCAGTTCCCACCTTCGTTAATCGGAATTAACCAACGTTAATCTTCGTTAACGACCAATACTATGGACACACGCACCTATTAATGAACTGGATTAGTATTCATACTGTACTATATTTCATCAAATAAAACTGGAGAAAACCAACAAGTTCCATAGTCACCGGTGTCCGGTATTCATTACAATCAGAAAAGCGAATGGGTGGTGGTGATTGCAATTCCATTGCTCATCTTCCTTAAATCGGAATTAATCACCGAATCTGCGTTAACGACCAATATTATGGGCACACGTACCTACTAATGAACTGGATTAGTATTCATGCTGTATTATATTTCATCAATAAAACTGGAGAAAAACCACAATATCCAGTGCTCTTTTTTGATTCACGGTTTGACTCGTAGACCCTAATGTGGGCATATGGGAATTTCTGCTCACTGAGACTTTCGTTTAGAAAGACAAGTTCTATCATTTCCCACAGTTATAGCGAAATTCACGGGGGGAGCCAGATTCCATATGAATAGAGCGGGGTCCTTTCATCTGAATCGGCAAAACAACCAGGGAGAAGAACGAGATAGGCAAGACATTTCACGACTGCGGATGCTCAGACACGTGATGAGTCAGTTCATCCTTATAAAACATCGAAAGCGCTCACCTCCAGTACTCAACCAGCTAGTGAAGACGGATTCATCTGGAAGGTATGGTAATTGTCGTGGTACCCCTCAAAATTCCACATTTACCACTCCTGTGTGATATGGTAAAGATTTAACCAAATAAACGAAGGGAACGACGAGCTGAGCGACGCCATGGGGAAAGAAGGAGAAGGGTCTCCTCCATCGACCACCATCACCCCTCAACGGTCATAACTGCCGTTGACGGGGACGGGGTGAATGGGGCCTTTATAAGCAGGCCGGCCAGCCCAGCTCCCCATTCGACCTACCACTCTCCGACTTGCGACTTCTCTCTCAACCTCCTTACGCCCTACCTCTCCTACCCTTCTCCTGAGCCTGCTGTGGTGGTAGCCGTGGGGTGCTCCCTTCAAGAATGCCAGCTGTGGTGATAACCACAGGTATTCTCTCTCTCCCTGGTGTCTGCTGTGGTGACAGCCGCGGGACGCCTCCTTCTCTCCTAGCACCTGCTGTGGTGATAACCACGGGGTGCTAGCCTCCTTCTTCCTGGCACCTGCTGTGGTGATAACCGCGGGGCGTTGGCAAAGGACACCTACGGAGCATATCCTTCACACACCCAAACCAACCCTACCTTCCGCCCGCCGTGTCATAAGCCTACACCCAGGCTTATGACAGTAATTTTATTTCTCGTCTAATACTACCTGAAATATCCCTGACTTAATACCACATTAATTTTTTGAAACGCAAAATACCAGTGTCCTTTTTGATTGTTGAATACCCGAACAAAATGTTCCGGTTCCTCCATGGACTGTTCACTACTACCTACTATACCTGCGATAGAGGGAGAGGAAGATGAATGAGCGTCGGGTTTTCTAGGGGCTCTTTATAAAACTGAGACCAAACTCCGACTTTTATTACTCTGTAAAACAACAGTTCCCACCCATTTCTATGACAAGTATCGAGATTCGCTGCCCCGTAATGGAAACCGCTCGAAGCAATGAAATCATAAAGTGCATAATTAAATTCGAAGAAAGGAAGAAAATTCAACGAGGTGTTACACATAAACAGGGTTCCTGATTAGGAAATGGCGCACACAGCTTCCTCACACTGTTACTATGATTCATATCCAGTTGGCGTGGGTATCAACGTGAATACGGCACCTACCAACCTATAAATTAACTTCCCTTCTTCTTTAACCAGGTACCCATCAAATTTGGGCGAAATCGGACGGGGCCGCCACAGGATGTTAGTGTATTTTCAATTGCCATATTTGGCAGTTCTACACAAAACATCTAAAGGCTGGTACATAGACTATTAGATACCTGATACATGTTAGAGGGCCGAGAGATGTACTGTCATATGAAGACAAACCTATGTGCCAATGCAAGTGAAGTATTATTAAGACGACGATAATAGAAATGAATTTCCTACGTCTTATGAGAAACTGTCCAGTAGATGAGATCAGAGCCGGTTAGGGAGAGTTTATTCTGGGGAAATCAAACACTCAAAATAGCAACTTTCGATAAATTACGTGGTCTTTTGATACAGTCCTCTGCGCTCTGCCTCGTAAACAAAAGCAACAGCCAAGAATATGAATTAAGACGGGCAGGCTGGAGACTTGTCGCCTTGAGTCGGGGTTTCGGGACCTATTTCCAGATTATGAACAATCGATTGGGGCAAGAAACTGGAAGAAGGTGACGGAGAGCCGCAAGGCGGGGGACAGGGGGCCAATAAATCAATAAACAGGCCGATATCTTTGGCTCTGCCTTCTCAAGGGGCTTTTCTCATTACGCTATCGACCGTATCCATATCTTTCTAATGATGCGAGGAGACGGGAACTATTGTCGAGGTTCCAACGAACCCACCGTTGCTGGCCGATGTGTTCGTCAAACATCTCACTGACTGATCACGGATTACTCTGTTTGTATAACGTTTTGAGTGCATAATGTTCAAAAACAAATCAAACGTGCATGATCGCATGTCTCAAAATTCAATTTTTGTGATTTGCTGCTGAAATAGGTAAATTTATCACACATTTTTTGGTAACCACATCAAAGTAATGACATCAATTTATCGGTTTGGTTACATCATGACAAGTTATCACTGCTAGTGATCAACAAATTAGCTACAATCATAATGTCATTTTCTCCCTTCAATTGGCATGAGCCATAAGCTAATGCCAATTTCCACTTTTTTACAAAACTAAGAAATTACGACAGGTAAGAATAAAATTAAATTTTGATACCAACTTCTTGTACATAAGAAAAAAATGCACCTGTAAATTTGTACACATCTTGAATGATTGGAATTTGAATAAAGTTCATTTGATTGACCAGGAGTACACATAATTACAACATTCGAAGTCTGGCTCGGATGAACTTTGAACATCCCCCCCCCCCCACAACAAATGCACAGATAAAATCTGTTAGTTGGCCAATTTGAGTCCAGAGGCAGAGTTGGAAATTGGTAGTTTGCGTACTCAATGCGATACACAATAGTAATATTTGAAAAAATCAGTCATGCAGCATGACTTAATGAGCGAATTTTCAAAGAAATATTCGAATTAATGGCTATGGTTTTGAATAAAGGAAAACTTCGGTCTAAAATTTGGTTTTCTATGTATATTCTCTTCGTATTTATTTTAATTTGTACGTTTTGTCCATCCTGATTCTACCGTTTGTTTATTACGTAATTGTACCAAGTGCTTATTTATTTGATCGCTGTGGGTAAATTCAAGGAGTTGTACTAATCGTTTGCCTCCCCCTTTTTTGCTTCGAACTCTCGTCTTCAATTAATACTTCTCACATTTTTCAATCTGACCACTCTAAGGGGGTGGGGGTAAGAGTTTAAAGATTATCCTAGTTTTGGGTAATTTTTGCGCACTTTAAATGCTCTAATTTAAGAACGGATTTAGATATCTAAAATCCGATTTCACTATCGTGTTCAGCGTGCAAAAACCTTTAAAATGAGGGGTCACTTGTTAGAAAATAACATTTTGGGGATTTTTGGGTAATTTTTGCGCACTTTAAATGCTCTAATTTGAGAACGGATCAAGATATCTAAAATCCGATTCCACCATCGTGTTCAGCGTGCAAAAACCTTTAAAATGAGGGGTCACTTGTTGGAAAATAACATTTTGGGGATTTTTGTGTAATTTTTGCGCACTTTAAATGCTCTAATTTGAGAACGGATCAAGATATCTAAAATCCGATTCCACCATCGTGTTCAGCGTGCAAAAACCTTTAAAATGAGGGGTCACTTGTTAGAAAATAACATTTTGGGGATTTTTAGGTAATTTTTGCGCACTTTAAATGCTCTAATTTGAGAACGGATCAAGATATCTAAAATCCGATTCCACCATCGTGTTCAGCGTGCAAAAACCTTTAAAATGAGGGGTCACTTGTTGGAAAATAACATTTTGGGGATTTTTGGGTAATTTTTGCGCACTTTAAATGCGCCAAAACCCTCCTTAGAGTAGGCCAATTTCGCCCATCTTCGAACTTAGCCTTTCGATTGCCAAGATAGATTTTTTGTGCAAATTTGAGCTGTTTATCTCAATTCTATCGAGAGTTATCGTCTGGAGTGACACATATATAAATAAATATATATATATATACATATAAAAAAGTGTTAAATTTCAGGAATCGTTTTAGAATGGTCTGAAACGGATTTCTATGAAGAAAATTTCCAAAAATTTATATTATTTAAATTTCGAAGCCATTGCAATAGCTTCATTTTCTTTGAAAATTCGCTAAAATTAAAACCCCAGCTGGCGTTTCTGGTTCCAACTTGTGGATCAGTGCCCACAACACGTCCAGCATTAGAAGTCCTTTTGGTTTATTATTCCGTGAATAATACACCTATAATAGGTATGTAATCGCTCAGCAAAAAATTGTTATAACACTCCCTCAAATTTTTGTTATTTTCGTTTCAAGGTGCGTGGATTCCGAAAATGCAATGTCCGTCCGCCGCACGCTGTATCATCCATATCTACACTAACTTCGGTCTAAAAACTTCGCTCTTTCGCACACATGCTCCAATTGGGCCCTAGCTGTGTCCAGACTTTGAAGCCCGATCGGATTATAACCAAGGGTGTTATGGATGAAAAATGGCTGTAAAAATGGGGTTTTTTGGTGTTTTAGTAACATGAGCTTGTCAGGTATAGTTTTCCACGTTTTTTAGGAGGAGGAGACCGAATATGAAGTCGATTTTGACCAAAGAGTGGAAAATTGAGGTTCTAACGAAGTTTTAGCCTCATAGTTACGTTAAAATTTGGTCTAAAACCGTATTCTTCCGCACACAGTATGGGTCTCTCCCCATTTGAGAACACATTTGCGTCCTAGTTGTGCCCCGAAGCTCGGCAGCCCGACCGGAATACACCCAGGGGTGTTACAGGTGAAAAATCGGTGTAAGAATAGGTTTTTCGAGGGTTTTTGAGGTTGCGAGGTATCACTTTCCATGTTTTTGAATGAATGAAGTTTTTGATGAATTGAGGTTGTAACGAAGGTTCAGCTCCCAAGTCATTTTTTATGAGTCAAAAACCTGGGATATTGTCTGAAATCACCATAATTTGCCTAATAACACTAGAAGTAGTATCAACATTTGAATCAAGACAATTAAATGGCACTATCGATGATCAAAGATAATTTGTGAACAATTATAGGAGTCTAATTCGTGTTTTAGGGGCCAAAATTGGTGGAAACCATAAAAAATAGCTATTTCAATTATTGTATATGAGAGAAACAATAAATGCCTTTCCAGAATTTCTGTCGGTACGCTAATAGAATAATAAACCCATGTGACAAGGACTCTGCAGCGTTTTTTTTCCATGCACCCTTCGGCCAGTATATTACTAGCAAATGGACGAATTTATGGGTGTGTTGAAACAGGCCTTTAAAATTATTCAGTTGACAAAAACAACTGGATATGGCGTGGCATCAAATGAAAGGTCATTTGGCACGTCGAAAATTGTCAAGAATTCTAAGAACTACCTACTATGACAGACGAACGGCTAAAATGACCTTCAATGGGGAATGGGACGCGTTCAGTTTATTTTGGTTTATTATTTTCAATAATGAACCATTGGAATCGAGCATGAAAAACAAAATTCTTATACCCCCTCAAAATTTGATGGTTTACGTTTCAAGGTACGTAGAATCCGAAAATGCAATAAAACGCTGCAAATCCCTGCACAACGGTTTATTAACATGTTTAATGTTTTAGGGCTGGGGGTCATTCTGTGAATTCCGACACGCAAATATGCAACGTTTTTCATTGGTTACTACACAGTTACTACCTTCTGTTGTAGCAACCATAAAGAATATCGCACTCGAAAGAAACAAGAGTCAATAGCTACGTTTTTCATTGGTTACTACACAGTTACTACCTTCTGTTGTAGCAACCATAAAGAATATCGCACTCGAAAGAAACAAGAGTCAATAGCTACGTTTTTCATTGGTTACTACACAGTTACTACCTTCTGTTGTAGCAACCATATGTTGATGGCGAGTTCTATAATAAGTACAGTAAATGCAACATTATACTTGTAGAGTTCAGTGAAATTGTGGCTTTCATTTCTATATCTAATTTCTCCCTTGCGAGGGAAAAACATTAAACATGATTTAATTTCTAAAATAAAATTGGTACAGTGAGTAATTGTAGTAACATTTATCTTTGATCATTGTTAGGTACAGAATGTTAGGTACAGGTTATTTTGTACAGAATACCCTTCTGTTACAGATCACAGCTCTCTGAATAGATAACCCGTCTATATAATATAATATGTACGATTCTATACATATTATGTAGATCGCAGATCCTCCGTAGGTTAGTACCTAACCCCGTACTCGTTACCAGGCACCTATCTAAATCACGAGTTAAATGTTGCTAAAACAATTCTGTCGATGACAAACAGTAACTAAAACGACAAGAAGAAACGCAAATAATGAAGTTCTGAAGGAAAATTGTTGATGTGTAGTATAATGCCCCTACTACGCAGATCACTGTTTTCTCTTCGTGGTCAAGTATAATGAACCGTTGTGTAATAACTTGCCCATCAATAATACTTCAACAGTTGTTGAAGTTGCAAAAGTACCGATCAACAAAATCCAACCCCTTCTTGGTTGATGAACCGTTGTGTAATAATTTACCGTTATGTAACGATTTACCGTTGTGTAATAATTTGCCGTTGTGTAATAACTTACCATTGTGTAATAATTTACCCATCAACAATACTTCAATGTTTGTTCCAGTTGCACAAGTACCGATAAACAAAATCCAGCCCCTTCTTGGTAGATGAACCGATGTGTAATAATTTACCATTTAGTAATAATTTACCGTTATGAAATAATTTACCGTTGTGCAATAATTTGCCGCTGTGTAAAAATTTACCCATCAATAATACTTCAACGTTTGTTCAAGTTTCACAAGTACCTACCAACAAAATCCAATAGTCCATCACTTATCAAATGAAATAATATCGCACAACAACCAACTCGACTTCATACAGCCATCCTTGATTATAATCAGATGCTCCGTAGTTGTGATATCCCGGCCGGATTTATACCGTTTGATTCACAATCGTGTTGACGAAGCTTTTTGGTGCACGCGAACGGCTGGACGTACAATGCTCCGGGTGGTCTCAAAAAATTGTTTAGCTCAAGACAAATCTAATATCGTTAAAAAAACCATACCCTTCAATCAAAAGTTTTTGAGATACGGCGTTCTGAAAATTTCAACCCCTATTTTGAACCCCTTAGAGATGACTGACAGTAACGCCGAGGTTCGAGGACCAACTAGACCCCGAACGGAACCTATAACCGGAATTTCATCAATTTTTATTCATGGTAGCCAAGAAAAGTGGCCCGTACGGCGGACAGACAGAAATATTTTGGTTTATTATTTTCAATAATGAACCATTGGAATCGAGCATGAAAAAAAAATTCTAACCCCCTCAAAATTTGATGGTTTACGTTTCAAGGTACGTAGAATCCGAAAATGCAATAAAAATATTTCTGTCTGTCCGCCGTACGGGCCACTTTTCTTAGTTACCATGAACAAAAATTGATGAAATTCCGGTTATAGGTTCCGTTCGGGGTCTAGTTGGTCCTCGAAGCTCGGCGTTACTGTCAGTCATCTCTAAGGGGTTCAAAGTAATGGTTGAAATTTTCAGAACGCCGTATCTCAAAAACTTTTGATTGAAGGGTATGGTTTTTTTTACGATATTAGATTTGTCTTGAGCTAAACAATTTTTTGAGACCACCCGGAGCATTGTACGTCCAGCCGTTCGTGTGCACCAAAAAGCTTCGTCAACACGATCGTGAATCAAACGGTATAAATCCGGCCGGGATTTCATCACTAAGGAGCACCTGATTATAATCAAGGATGGCTGTATGAAGTCGAGTTGGTTGTTGTGCGATATTATTTCATTTGATAAGTGATGGACTATTGGATTGTGTTGTAGGTACTTGGGAAACTTGAACAAAGTTTGAAGTATTATTGATGGGTAAATTATTACACAACGGTTCATCTACCAAGAAAGGGCTGGATTTTGTTGATCGGTACTTTTGCAACTTGACCAACCGTTGAAGTATTATTGATGGGAAAGTTATTACACAACGGTTCATTACACTTGACCAGGGGGTAGGTACTGACCTCAGAAAACAGTGAGTGATCTACGCAGAAGGGGCATCTATTTCACTCCACATCAACAATTTTCCTTCAGAACTTCATTATTTGCGTTTCTTTTCGCCATTTTAGTTACTGTTTGCCATCGACAGAATTATTTTAGCAACATTCAACTCATGATTTAGGTAGGTACCTAGTAACGAGTACGGGGTTAGGTACTAACCTACGGAGGATCTGCGATCTACATAATATGTATAGAATAGTACATATTATATTATATAGACGGGTTATCTATGCAGAGAGCTGTGATCTGTAACAGAAGGGTATTCTGTACAAAATAATAAACCGTTGTGCAGGGATTTGCAGCGTTTTTCTAAACGAAAGCAGATTCGATCCTGAGATATGTGACACCAACCGCGCTCTCCTACGATAAGTAGTTTTTATTCTATGATTTTTCGAAGTTTCGTGCACCAGTGATGTCATTGTACCCCTCTCACCAGGGCGTGACCCCCTTGCCCGGTGTGACGTCACCAGTGCACGAAACTTCGAAAAATCATATCATAAACCATGGGCCCTCGTGGCCTCCAACACAATCAACCGTTTATTATTATAATTATTATTAAAACTACTTGTCGTAAGAGAGTGCGGTTGGCGCCAAAATTCTCGAAGTGTTTCCGATTTTGTTTAAAAAAAAAAGGGTATTACCCACTGGCAGCCAAAATTGATTTCGACCCAACTGTGAGAAAATGGAGCTAGCTGAAAGAGAGGACTGAGGTCATTAAACTAAATTATTTAGGTGAACGAGAAGGGACTTGTTGCAGCCGCTTCCACATGGCAAATCCTGGTCACTGGTTCAGTTATGCACAATAACCCACTATGCTAACATGCTGAGAGCTGCAGTTAAATTTTGATAATTAGCCATTCCTGGGTGGGGAGAAGACGCCAGGGCAAAGTTGGCGAAATTGTCCCTACCTCCCTAAAATATTGGTAACACCGCTTCTGACTGTACCTATTCGGCATCAAATTGCTCCGGTAGGTTAACAGACAGGAAATGAAAAGAACTGTTTATGTCGGTACCTACATAAACAGCTCTGGAAGGAGAATTGGATGCAGGTGATCTGCTTATCTGACTATTTGCAACATTTGAGAACGCCAGTCTTATCGCTCTGTATGTACCCAACTCCGTGTAATCACCATAATCCTGTCCTATTTTTTTTTTTAAATAGCTAAAATTTAGAAAGTAGGACAGTCAGGTCGGTACTGTTATTAATTAAGTTATTTTTATTTACTTATTTATTTTTTTCGATTTCTAACCCACAAAAAAGATGCGCACTAAAACGACTCGAAGTAATCAGGTTTTATCTAACAAGATGGCCAAACCGCATATTTGACTGTGGTTTTACACAACATTTCATCAGCAGATTACGAATTACTACCCGACTGAGTGGACCAAACCCATTAACCCTAATCCCACTGTTCTAGGCCACCACCGATTGGAACACGATTGTTCGCAAAATGAGCTAATTATTAGAGCAAAGTGCTAAACCCAAACGTTTTTCGTTTCAGAGCATAAATTACCTCATGCAGGCAAATCATGTTCACGCAGATGCACCATACGGTATCTGGGCGAGTAAATCAGTACCAACGACATTAAAGAAATATTTTATATTTTCTTTTCAAGTGATAGTAGTAAGTACATAATGACTAGCTCGAATGCTTCAAAATACTTTAAGGTTTATAATACTTCGAGTAGTTTTTTTTAATAGGAATACAATAACTTCAGTGGAGAACATTCCACGGCTTACCTACTTGAAATAAGGCAGTTGTAGGTGTTCATTAAATGTAATCGTTTAAGTCTTAGGCAATTTGTTCAATAGGAGAGGACACGTTATACTTTTTCTTAACACATCATTAAATAGGTATATCACTCTTCATGAATCAGTCATCAATCGATATAGGTATACAATATAGATTATATTCACCTGGCGCATTAAGTAAGACAAATCAGTCTCAGAAAGCCTTCAAAAAACTGTATTCAGGGCGAAAATGCAAGTAGTAAAATACCAAAACATTAACGACCATTCTTCCGAACTTCGAATCGTTGCTTTGGAGGTTTTACAAAAACCAACTAGGTGGTGAGTTTCATTTAGTAAATATTGTACGCTACTGGTTGAAACTGCTGTTTCCAATATTCACAATAATGGATTACTGTTGAAGTTGAAATTACCCGGGGGAATTTGAGATGCAGAGATCTAAATAGCAAGAAAAATTAACAAAAACTAGATACTAACTAGATAATTCACATCAGCGGCTATGTTTCAAAGCCTCAAATCTAACAAGGTGGTAGGTACATTTGGTCAGAGAATAAACACCTTGAAAAAATATCTTCTTCATTATTTAAGATACCTAGTTACCATACAAAATCAACCAGGGCTTATAGGTTATTCATTAAAACATTATACTGATTCTTGAGGGGGTCACAAGACACAGACCTTCCTACTTTCGAAGTTTGAGTTCTATGCAAATTTCCGATTCTTGATCTCCAAATAGATTACCAAGCCGTAAGTTCCGAAGGGGTACGCACCTGTGTCTATGGAGTACACGTAGCTGCTGTTCATTTGCAAAGCTACCTACATCCATAGACACAGAACTTCAGAACTTACATACAGATAATCTATTTAGAGATCAAGAATGGGAAATTTTCATAGAACTCGAACTTCGAAAGTATGAAAATCGTGAATGAATCGTGAATCCTACCAAGTTTTTCAACAAAACGTGAATGAATAAAGTAAGTTTTTATAAAGATCACACACGAATTGAAGTCATTTTGAAAACGTTGATTTTGTGGAACGAAAAAGGTTAAAATCAAGGAAAGGAATATCAATATGTAATAAATTCGCAAAACCACTCAAGTATGATGCCCTAATTTTTCCGACACAAAACAATCCTCTTGATCCATTAGGTCCCTTACACAAAAGTAGGCGTGTTCGTGCTCATAAGGTTTTGCAGATTTACTATGAATATTATAGATATAATAGATAGGTGGATATGTAGATGGACAACAGTTGAAACAGAGGGATCAAGATTTTCTGAAGACCTGTCCGAATTAGGTAGTTATATCAGTGCATATCATGAATTTCAGTCTTCACAGTCATTGCATTCCGATTAATGTAGTTACTGTGTTAAATACTCCCAAGTTTTAGAATCTGCCAACCGCAATTGAACAATGCGCTGGAAATAATTTACAATACAGTACAAAGTGCTGTATAAATATCCTAAAAGATTGTGAATTTTTAATATTTCACAGATATTAAATTTCAACAGTGAGGCATTTTTAAATGTTGAATTTGGTGTGAAAAGTGGTTTACCCAGGCGACAGTACTTTTAGATGGGTTTATAGAGGAGGGTAGTGACGTATTTCTTCCTGTAGCGGTGAGTGGCGCTGAGTACCAAAACTCCTTCTTTTATGGCCAGTGCATACAGGTGGTTGAGCATTACGTGGTTCGGTTCCGGGAGTACGGTCGGTTCCCCAGATATAGGAACATCCTGATTGAGAATGATCTGTAGAAGGTGCGGAGGGAGGATGGGAGGCCCGGAAGGCTTCTCCCAGGGCTTCGCAGTGGGTATGTCCTGCCCGTACTCCAAATCCTGAGGATCGGTCAGCCCTTTGCGCACAGACGTGCTTTTGGAGTCCATCGCAAGTGCTTGAAACACTTCGAAATCGGTGTTTTTGACGGAAATCAGGTTGTTTTTAGTGCCCATGGAGTTGTCGACGATTTTATGTACCGGGTCGTGTTTCCACTGGCCGTCCACGTAGAATTTGAACTGGTGGTCGCCTTCGGGGAGGTCGATGATTGTGACAAAATCCTGGTGACTCTTCACCATCGGAATTGACTTCCAGTTGGTGAAGGTGCCGCTGATCATCACATCTCTGCCTCCTCCGTTCCATTTGAACACAGTGGGAAACACTTTTTCAGTTACCTGAGAACCTTCGGAGACGGTGTTGGACCGCTGTCGAGGGGCGTAGCCTGTCTCGAACGTCGTGTCCATCTCCTTGGTATAGCAAGGCCCCTCCTCATCTTGAGACGACTGGTAGTCCAACGTTCCTCTTCTTTTCTTATCAAAAACAAAAAGCTGATTCACATCCTCGCGGATCGATGTCGTCGGCGTCTGTACGACATCGAGACTAACGTTATTCTTGTGACGATCGCGCCCGCCGCTCCCTGCGTTTCCCATGGCCTCCGATATGAATCTACTCGACAGATCTTACTTTCTCAAGTAAAAAAACATCAATGAAACATCGACTATAGAAGAGCACGTTGAGCTCCGCGCTATTTCCGTGTGAATCCACGACTGGGCATTGATAACGTGATAAGCAGGGCCGCCAGACCCGGGAGGAGAGCACGGCACGAAACCGGTAGGTTAGGTGTAAAATGTCAGTAGATTTCCAGCCAAAACTAAAATCTGTAGAAACCGTCGATTACATTACAACTGTTTCAACATCGTACCATCGATAAAATCATTATAATCAAATTACTCTATCTGTCGTGATTATCAGGACATGTTAAGAAGGTGTTTTTTTGGTTCCGTCCCGAATTTTAAACAATAAAACGAACCGAAACGTCTGGTTTTCACAACTCCCAGGCAGCAAACCTCCACTCAAATGCTCATAAATCAGCCAAGCTCAAACCCATTAAACAAAATATTGCCAAGGACATTATCCGAGTCCACAATGGGGAATTTTCATCAATTAAAAAAAAAAAAAAAATTCAAACTCTTGGAAAAGTGGTAGTTTGAAGCCCGTTTTCAAAAATACCTAAGCGTTATTTTTGAAATGAGGGCGATTAAGAGTAAAAACGTGGCAATAAATGACGTAGGTCAATTGACATGTTGCAGGCTGTTGGCCCACAGAGGCGGAGCGAAGCTTCGGATGCAAGGTTCTCAATGCCATCAACAAACCAACATTGGAAATGGCAAACTTTCCTGGCAACCTTCAAGAACCTCACCTCGGATTGTTTTTTAAAATTTATTATAAATTTGCGGTTCCATCCATCCATTGCGGGGGGGGGGTGTCTGGGGTTCAACTACTCAGCAATTTAAGCAATTTATTTACTCAGCAAATCAACTCTGAAATTTACTCTCAAATTTCACGATCGTTTTCTACAGACTTTCCCACATAAATACCTCATTATGTGCTCAATAAGTGTTAATTTCCGTTAATGAACAGAATTTGGTTTATGAAGAAGGAGAATTTTTAACCCACGAAAATTGCCCAGTGACTAAAAACTTAGTTGATACTGGCGCACACAAGTTCAATTGTAAGCATGTAGGTATTTTCTGGAAATCGATTCATAGTAATTATAGCAAAACATTAGAGGGGCTCTTGGAGCTCACTTGTGTGTTTGTTTCAAGTTAAACGACCCTCTGAATGGATATCATGACTCGAAACTGGTAGAAATCGGTATTGAATTAGAAAAGACTCGAAATTAGTAGAAAATTAGATCTATCGGTAGGTCCAAAAGGGAGAATTTCCTTAGAAACCCGTACAATATAAGGTTCATTTTCGGATACCATCACCACAGGATATCGACTCCCTTCCACAGAAGCTCCTCTTGGCCAGCTCCTTGGTAAAAATCTAAACGTGTTTTTTTGCGGAATGTATTTTATCCATGTAGTATACCATTTCTGTTTCTATTCATTTTTCTTCTTCTTCTCCTCCCGATACAAGTTAGATCTACGGGGAAATCGGGTGGGCTGGCCACACTGGTGATAAAGGGGATTTGCCGCCCGCCACTGCTCTCCTCGCACACGCCCACCAAGTCAGGGGCCGGGGTATGCCAGACCCGCAGAGCCGAGGCCTGAACTGCACGCAGCCGGTAAGTGGCTAACTAAAGAGGGAGTTTACTCAGCGAGGTGAGAAAGGGTCCTGTTGATCGATACCCCTCTTCCACTTGTTCGCCTCCACACACTGTCTGGCACTCAGCTTTCTTTAAAATGTCCATTTAAACCCAGACTCAGAATCCAATCTTTCACGAATAAGAGACTGAAAACGCTCCACACCGATTTCTTAACTCGACCGACAGTCGAACGCGACGTTCTGACTTTGAAACTTGTACCTAACTACCTACTAAATAAACCAAAAGGAGAATAAGAACGTCACAACTATGGACAAAATGGAATTTACAAAAATTTCCTTGACTGACTGCAAAAGTTCAATATAAATAATTATCCGGCGAAAGAATGCCAATACCGGATGTTTTATAGACAATTCTGTCAAGAATTTGGCTCAAAAAGCAGAATTTTAAGCATAGTGAAAAACACGTCCGAAAATTGTGAAAACGTTGTAAAAGGTCCGTTATTTTTCTTTCAATAAAGTGCCGGTGTTTTAGTTAATAATAGACCTGTTCGACCGACTTCTACACTTTTTTCAACGACCATACACCTTTGCGTTTAGACAGCTCCCAGATGTCTCTGTACAAGAGCAGCGCTAGATTCGCCCATGCGAAATACCATTTACACATTCACTTGATTTTTCGAAGATAGCACCTGCGGTTTCAGAACTGTGGTAGGTAGTGGGTGAGTAGTTAATTTGCTGTCTTGCTCTAGCAGACGCGGAAATACATGTAGTCCGATCAAATTGTCCAAAGAATCGTTAAATAGGGGTCCCGAAGCTTTGAACATCATTCGAGTGTTCTGTACAACATACTGAAAATCTCCGAAGGTGGTGGTGAGCGGGGGATTTTTTTTAGGTACTGGGAAAAATGGATAGGTACAAAGTATTTACTGAGTACGACTACTGAGTAGGTACCAACTAAGTAGGTAGTACTGAGTAGATACTAGCAGGTGGGATAGAGTAGGTACTAAGTAGGCAGTACTGAGTAAATACGTAATGAGACAATTTTTAGATAGGTACCTACCTACTGGGAAGAAATGTTAACTCCATCAATGCAAAAAGATGTTTAACCCCCCCCCCCAAAAGACAACCCTGTTGTAGAAATTTACCCGCCAACAAACCCTCCTCAGCCGCAAAAAGGACTGATATCCATTTTGCCGGCCGAAGTAGCAAGCGAGGTGTTTCGACCTCGCTCTTAGGTGTGCATATAGAAACCTGTTACTTCCCACTCTGCTGGATGTGGGTATAGAAATCTGATAGTTTTTTGCTAAACTCAATATTTCCTGATATATTTGAGAAAAATTGTAACACAAGGGCTAAAAGGGGGGGGGGGGGGTGCACGAAAGGCACTTCCTTGGAACATAACGAATGTGTGTGCAAAATTTCACAGCTCTTAAAAACCCTCTCTAATTTACCCCCCCCCCCCCCCACACACACACACACACACAAAAACAAAAAACAAAATCACACGGGGGGATCACACAAAAAAACCTTCCTTGGAGCATAAGGACTGAGTCCGCGAAATTTCAGCTCTTGAAATCCCCTTCTCCCCCTACCACGTCCTTATGCTCCAGGGCTTTTACCCCGAAAGGGGGTGGGGGATACATGAGGGGGGGGGGGACAAGTTGCACGAAAAGCTTTTATTTGGAACATTACGAATGTGTGTGTGCAAAATTTCAGCTCTTATAACCCTCTCTGAGAGCAAATGGGGGGTGGGGGCAAATTGTACAAAATGGACTTCACTGGAGCATAAAGAATGTATGTACACAATTTCAGCTTGATCCGCTATGTCTGTGAGGCTGTAGCAGCCCTGTCAAAGAAGAACAAGTAGATAAACTTAAATTAAAATTTTCAAACTTCTACAACTCTGGCACCTGACGGTCCCGAGGGTTGAAATTGTGTACCTGTCTTCAGGGGCCACTCGGGAATGGGCGTACGAAAATCAACCCTGGAGACCTCCAGGGGGCCAAGTGGGGGGGGGGGGGGGGGGGGGTACTTGTTCTACCATGTAAACGGTGTTCTTGGTCGCTTCGAGTTTTTCGGTTTTCTTGACGGGCGGGACGCTCCCGCGTCCCTAGATTTTATTAAAATATCCGATTAATTTTGGATTAAATTTGAAAATTTTATTGGTTAAAAACATTTTAAATTAAATTTTTTAAATAAAAATAGGGGGTGACTTGAAGCAGGATTTGATGCTCAGCAACTTCAGTTATAAGATAATTTTCATTTGGAATAACCGTTTTGGTTTATTATTCTGTGAATAATACACCTATGTATTCGCTCAGCAAAAAATTTTTATAACACCCCCTCAAAATTTTTTCTTTTCCGTTTCAAGGTGTGTAGATTCCAAAAATGCAATGTCCGTCCGCCGTCTGCCGTATCACGTGTACAGGCTTCATTTTCGGTCTAAAAAAATCGTTCTTTCGCACACATGCTCCATTTGGGCCCTAGTTGTGTCCCGAAACTTTTCAGCCCGATCGGAATATACCCAGGGGTGTTATGAGTGAAAATGTGTACAAAAATAGGTACTTTTTGTGTTTTAGTAACATAGTAGTAAAATGAGCTTTTGAGGTATCGTTTTCCATGTTTTCGGGGACGAGAAGACCGAATATGAAGTCGATTTTGACCAAGGAGTGGAAAATTGAGGTTGTACCAGATGTTCAGCTCCCAAAATTGATTTTTTATGAGTCAAAAACATGAGCATCAGGACGATTAAATGGCACTACCAATGATCAAAGATAGTTAAAAAAAAAAAAAAAAGGGAGCGTACCTAATTTGTGTTTTACGGGCCAAAATTAATGGAAACCATCAGCAATAGCTATTTCGATTAAGCATGAAAGAAACAATAAATGAACAGCCAAAATTTCTGTAGGTATGTCCAATAGAATAATAATTACCCATGTGACAAGGACTTTGCAGCGTTTTTAGTTTAGGCAGCCAAAACACCTTGACATTTTAGGACTTTTATGAGCTTAGGGTTATAACATCTAAACGGTGCATCTTACAGAAAATTCACGCCTTCCAAAATTAAAGAACATTAAATTCGCGTGGAATAACCCCCTTAAACATTAAATTTGGTTCAACGGTTTAGTCAGAAATGGTTGTCAAAAATAGGCAAATGTTTTCCATTTTGAATGGAAAGTGTGCTATGCTCAGTTTCACACGCCTGTAACTAACATACGGATATTCCAAAAGGAAAATGTCATATATCTAACTCAAGTTTTACAGCATCAAATTCTAAGTACAGAGCACCCCTATTTTTGTTAAAATATTTCGCTTAAAATTTAAAGTTTTTCAATCAGTTGAAATTTAAATTGAATATTTCAATAAAATTAGGGGTACTGATGCTCTACAACCTTATTTTGACCATCCGAATTTTGAATATTATGTAGGTACATATTTGAAGGTAACCCCCATCCCCACTCAATTTTTTGCTGCTTTTTGAATACTCCCCCGACGCTATCACTAAAACTATAGCCTCCAAGAGAAAATGAATACGACCTTTTTGAAGAGAATTTACTCTGGTTTAATTTTGTATTGGGTTATTTTTTCGCTAAACTCAATATTTCCCGAGATATTTGAGAAAAAGCGTAAAACAAGGCCTTCAAATGACCCCCCCCCCCCCCCCCCCGGCAACAATCACAACACCATCTTCGGGGGAATTGGTCCGCCTTAAGATCACCAATCAAGAGGTCCTTCAGTTTAGGGAATTAAAGCGGAATACCTTCGTTGAAAGTTTGGTATTTTAAAAATAGAACTGACTTTGATCTGGGTGGGTTCTTAAGATTTGATCTTGACTTTTCATACTACTCATTTTTTTTACTTTTTTAATATAATTGGTTCCCTATTTGATTAGCTACAATGGTTCAAAAGTCGAGTTTGATGCAGTTGACATACTTTCAGACAATCGAAGAGTCTCTGTTTTTTATTTTGAGTATTAGAGGTGGGGGCTAGTAAAGTTGTGAGGAAGCTATACTGCTCAACCCCTTGGCAGACGAGACATAATCGTGGCTACCTCGTTATGATGGTTGCCATCGCAACATCTACTTTAAAAATCACGCTGAACTCCAACCACCGGACCCATCGATTTTCATTTCAAGACCATTTCCTGCCAGTTTTGGCAGAGCAAATTAGTAATCGGCAAACTCTTACGCAGGCACTAAGTACTCAAACGAGTGACCCATCACCAGACAGTTCTGACGTGCTGAGTAGAGCTAATGAACGTTTTTAGCAACAGTGAAGAAATGACATAACGGCAGTCTTCATCCACTGGAAGTGCACAACTTGACTGCGAGATAGATTCGTAATACGAAGGAATCGTAATTTCTTGAGAAAAAAGTTGACGGAAAACCTTACAACTACTTTTGCAGAAAACCGTCAACGCCTCGTAAAAGTGATAAAACCTGCAATGTTTGACTTTACGATCGAGCAGTCTTAAAGGTAGCATACCTAGATGACTTAAGACTTTAAACAATGTGCAGAACTGCAATGGACGAATGGAACCACAAATTTATAAATAAATTTAAAAAATATATTCTCAAAAATCAAATCGAGGGGAGGCTCACAGCAAAGGCTCTTGAAGGTTGGCTGAAAGGTTTGCAACTTCTAATGTTAGGTTGTTGGCAGTACTGAGAACGTTCATCTCTGAAGCTCCGTTCCGCCTCCTTGGGCCAACAGCCAATCCGATGTCAATAGACTTGATACCCACGTAACTTCTTACCACTTGTTTTTGAAAACGGGCTTCTACTATGTCGTAAGCCTAAAGGTAGGGTAAGTTTAAGGAGCCTAGGAGTATTTTCCTATAGCTAACGCCTCACGGTTATCACCACAGCAG
This sequence comes from Leptopterna dolabrata, assembly GCA_954871275.1. Taxonomy (NCBI): domain Eukaryota; kingdom Metazoa; phylum Arthropoda; class Insecta; order Hemiptera; family Miridae; genus Leptopterna; species Leptopterna dolabrata. Next base: position 44,212,334 of record OX940982.1, on the reverse strand, counting down.
GCGTTAGAGGAAGAGGCGTCCCGTGGTTATCACCACAGGAGATGCCAGGGAAGAAGGATACTAGCACACCTCGGTTATCACCACAGCAAGTGCTAGAGGAAGGGACGTCCCGCGGTTACCACCACAGCAGATGCTAAAGGAAGAGGATGCTAACACCCCGCGGGTATCACCACAGCGAATGTTAGAGGAGGAACCATCCCGCGGCTAGCACCACAGCAGATGTGAAGGGATGTGGAAGGGTAGGAGAGAGAGAGAGAGAGGAGGCGTAAGGTGAAAGAGAGAGAAGCCATAGGTAGGAGCGAGGTCGGTCGAATGAAGAGCTGGGTGAGCCGGGCGGTTTATAAAGGTGCCTTGCTCCCCCTCTGCAAACAGCTGTTACGGCCGTTGGGAGTTTGATGGAGGGGGAACCCCTTTGGGGCCTTTTCCCGAGGTGTCGCACAGCTCGTCTTTCTATGTTTCTTGGTTGAATCTATAAGTTTAAACATGAGAATGGTATCCCATGGTATACCACGACAAACTACAATTTATTTTTCCAAGAGTTCTGAATACTTTTTTCCCCAAAAAATTGTTGACAAAGTTCCCCATTACCAACAGAGGAGAATGCATGACGTTAACATCGAAGTGGAAAGAGAGTCAGACAGGAAAATCAGTTTTCACGCAGTCTGGGGGCTTGAAAATGCCAATACCCATAGGCCCAGGCTCAATTATAAGCATGAAAAAAATTATTAATGATAAATTATGATCACGTTGTGATTCAAGCGCGAAAAAAATACGTAGCAGTCAACATGGATGGTGCACGGTTGGGGTGCACAAAATCGTTAATTTCTCTGTGAGTTCCTGGTCACTTTGAATTATTTAATACGCAAATTTTTCCATCCATGACAGATTGTTGGAATCTGATAAAATTGCGATGTTTTTCAGTGGAAAACAAATGAAATCGACAAAAGTTCAAGCACGGCAAGTGAAAATGTCAGTCCACCAGTAAAAACACACAAAAACCAAGGAACTTGTGAGGCTAGAACTGTATATCTGTATGGTAAGTTATTTTCTAGTAATGATAGCTTTGAAGAAACATATGAAGTACAGTGACGGAAACAAACGAAAATAATCAACCGTAGCAATTTTTGTTGAACTATTCATTGATAAATTTCCATTTAGCCGATCCATTTCACTATACTACATTCAAACTCAGACCAAATAAAATTGTTTATTAATACCTATATTTTTATTAAGCATTACGGTAATATTTATTTATATATACAGAAATGGAACGCTTACACTGAATTTCAAGTCTTATTTTTGATAGTTATTTTGGACCACAAGGGCACAGAAGAGGTTAAATAATTCAAAATCAATGCCGTTCGAAAAAGGCAAAACCTTTTTCAAAACAAAGTGACATTTTTCACAGCATAAATTTATCGCAGGTAGTCAAGAAATTTCAGTAGATTTAGGTAACAATAAGGCGAATATTTGAATATTGTAACGTTTTAACATGTCTAAGTAACGCTATACATTGTACCTACCTACATAATATAAGTACACCAACTTAACACACTTGTTTGTTCATTATATCAACATAAAACTGTAGAATATTATAAAGTACCAGTTTTACGATAAAAAACTATGAGAGGTGAAGGTACTGTTCGTTAGTAGGTACCTAACTAGCTGATGGAGCCTCAACATTACGTTATAGTGTTGTGAAATTCGGCCATCATCAAGATAATAAACTGTTGTTCATAATAACTGTCATCCATAAGCTGTTACGTACTGTGTGAATACAAGCCATCATGTTCCTTTGGTCTCTTGAAAAAAGAAACAGTAACACGACTGCCAAATCCCGAAAAATGCATTCTCTACTCGTTCAAGACATCCTGAAGCTAATAATTATAACTTTTCGCGTACCTAATTTATACAGTGGTGATTTATTGTGGACACGTGAGTCTCTGTATGGAATGGAACTGAAGGCAAGTAGATGTTACCTACCTATAGGAATCGAGACTACAAAATGAGCAATAAAAGTTTCATCTCATTTAAAACCAAGTACCTACCTAGGTACATAATTATCCATTATAATAACGGGTGAAACTCAATGATCTACTCGCACTATACTTTAGTACGACTCCTACACATGTACCTACAAGACAATATTAATGGTTTTATCGAACTAAATATAAAAACAAGGCTGGGGTTCTGTCATGGGTGGTAAACTTACCGTGATCAACATGTAGTTGCTCTCCTTGATGGCACCGCAGCAGCCGAAGAACGCGACGACAAATATGAAAATCCCGACAACGATGAAAATGAGAGGCAGAGAGAAAGGCTTGTCCCCGATAAACACGGAATAGTTCGAATACATTTCGTGAATCATGATGCCGACTGATAAGATCACGATGCCGGAAACCTGCGAATCAATGGAAATACCAAATTGGGTGTGAGAAATTGCAAGATTTTTTAAAATTATGACGTGTAGGCGTTGTAGCACAAAGTGGACTACTTACGGCAAACAGCAGATTGAAAAGAAATAACAAGTACTTGATGCAGCTCATAACGATTGAATCCATGGTTGCGGCCTACACTAGGACAACAGACTGAAAGAATGAAGGGACGAACTTCAAATGAAACCCTCACCGAAATAATTATCGCGTTACGATGGCTAAAGAACTAATAGAAAAATGAAAGAAGTGCGTCAAAATATAAAAACTTCACCAAATAGAAAATAAACACAACTGTTCGAAAGACACAGCCCTACGAACATCAGAAATTTTGGTAAATACTAAATAGCCGCAGTGTTGACTTGTCAAAGCCGGTTACTTACACGAAAAACTTAAATAAAATACGCAAGAAGGTTGGCACACTTGTTCCATGTCAAGACCTTTCTTCAAAGACAAGGAACGAAAAATATCTTCAGTTTCTTTGGTACCTATAGAGCGAATATTGTGTTAGCCTGTTGACAAAAAAGGTGTGGTTTATTTTTTGGAGGGTTAAATTTAAGGATTACTCTGCGGTTGAAAATCCTCTATGGTTGAATCTACTGGTTGAAGCATCGAACGATATGAGTCGCTACATGCGTGATGCGCCTTTTGGAGATTTCAAACCCCCATTCCAGTAGGGTCAACCTGGCATATTCGCCAGAATCTACGGATTTTAAACAATACTCCCCCTCATTCACCTCATTAGTTTCATCACGAACCTACGGAATTCTTCAAGTGCCATCTTCGAAATTTACACTTCGCGCTTTCATAGTCAAAGTTGAAAGCCCGTCTTATTTGTAGACCCATGCAAGAACGAATGAGTTTTGTAATATTGCTAATTATTAGAAAAACTTCTTTTCTGAAAATATTCGAGATATCATGGAAGAACCTTTTTAACCTCCATGGAGGAAGGTTAACAACCTTTTAACATTTTTATTAGATGCAACACTGCACAGGAAATAGTCAATATTGCGGTCATGTTGTTGCACCTTGTCTCTTTTGTAAACTCCCAATAATGGCGGAAGTAGTCAATAATTTGTAAACAAAGTTTTGATGTGATTAGTATCAGCTGAATTGATGTGCAAACAATTTTGGTGCTATTTTCTGTTAAATTTGGCTACAACGGATATCAGCCAACCGAGGAACACCGGAAGTTCGTTGACGGAAGGCGTTTGGACCATTTTCAACACATGTTAAGGTTGGTGCTAACTCGTCGTTCATTCGGTAGTGGACGGGTTGGGTTTGGAATTTCGATTCAAATGGTGATGGGATAAACAAGAAGTTGTACATCGGCGTTTTAGATTCGGAAAAGAGTTTGTTTTTTATTTTCAGATGTAAAGCAGAACGAATTCTGGATCCAATCAGAGCCGTAAGCGATCACCTGTCAGAGCGGATATACTTGGAATCGAATGAAGACTCGCTCCCGTACGGGGAAGGGAGAGCTGCTGCTGCTCTAGTCAGGAACAGGAAAACCGATCAGGAGGCGCCTTGTAAACTGAATGAAGGGCCTGCCATGGCGATGAACAATAATCTGATGTTTCGGAGCATGTTTTTCATGAACGATGAACCTCGTCACTTCCTCGCGCCGCACATCCCGGTCATACCTAATGAGTCGGAGTACTTCCAAAGGAAACAGCAGCCTATGTTCCCCAAGGATGGGGTGAATTCCTCGAATGCGAACACTGCAGGTGAATATATGACGTTTCCCGAGTAGTTTTGCGAGTTTACATGCTTATCTCAAGTGCAGTTTTCGATCTGCTGTGTATCAATTTGGTTTACTATTCACAATTGATTGGGGGTATTGGGAAATTTTATGGGTTAGAACTTCTTCAACTTGGAAATAGAATCCATCACCCTACATGAAAGAATAGAAAATCCCTTCTTGTTAATTTTAAGCTCTAAACGTAATTTTTGTGGTAGGCCGTAGCAACGATGTGACTTCATAGAAGGTAGGTACAGTGCTGGATGGTCTGAGGAGGTTTACTATTCACAACTGATTGGGGGTATTGGGAAATTGTATGAGTTAGAACTTCTTCAACTTGGAAATAGAATCCATCACCCAACATGTAAGAATAGAAAATCCCTTCATGTTAATTTTCAGCTCTAAATGTCATTTTTGTGTTAGGCCGTAGCAAGGGTGTGACGTCATAGAAGGTACAGCGCTGGATGGTCTGAGGAGGCCGGGGGCCGCGGCCGTGACATAGGGCACCGAATTTCGAGGCAAATTTAGGCTCATGCGATATGTTCATAGTGCAGCTTTAAAATTGATTAAATATACCTATAAATCGTGTAAGTTCCCCATTGAACTCTCAAACGAGTACTTGAAGAAAATCTACACATCCTTTAGTTATCTTTCATTTTATGTCTGTCGTACACCAGTACCTACTTGCTAGACACAATAATTCTGGAAGTATAGCTAGGCTCGCATGGAGACGCAATTCCGGACGGCAATCCGCCACGGCAACGCATTTGCCGGAATTTTTGCCGTAGAGGCGTTCACATGGCACCGGAATCATGACAAAACGCAATCGCAAAAAAACAAAAATTGCTCGAACTCGAAACCGCAAAATCTACCACATAAATATGTCGAATTTCAATATGGCTGAACAACCAAACAAGAGAGGTGTGCGCAGTAACCTCTGCGCAGATACCGCAACAGATCCGACAGCGGAAAATATCTGGAGATTTTGATATAGTATCCAAGGCACCGCGTTGCAATAATCTATTTAGCGTTGGCCAATAGAATAGCAGAACGCGTAGCCGTGCCGGACTGCTGTCCGGAATTGCGTCTCCATGTGAACCTAGCTTATTCAGTTGAATTCGGTGAAATTTTCACCTTTACTTGGATTGACCAACAAGGAAGCTTTTGCTAACCTTACCCAAACATCTTTTTTTTTTTTAAAGAAGCTCTTCTTCGTAAAAATTGACGCAGAAAACCTGATTTCTAGGTGTCACCCATCAATTGAACACTGTTGCTTCACAAACCGTTACTGGGGAAATATCGACGCAGACTGCCACCAAACCTCAGCCCGTCAAGCAGCGACCCCACACGTGCGAGGAGTGCGGGAAGACGTTTCTGCTCAAACATCACTTGGCAACGCATATTCGGGTGCACACGGGAGAGCGACCGCATGTCTGTCCTGAATGCGGGAAGACCTTTGCCCTTAAACACTGCCTCTCGACTCATCTTCTTCTCCATAGCGCTGATCGCCCGTATAAGTGTAATGAGTGCAACAAGTCCTTCACCCTCAAACATCACCTGGTGAGTTAATAAGGAATTTTCATCAAATTCTGTCGAAAGAAAAAATTAGAACTCATGGAAAAATGGTAGTTTGAAGCCCGTTTAAAAAAAAAATACCTAAGCGTTATTTTGAACTCTTGAACTAAAGAATTTTTTGAGACCACCCGGAGCATTTTACGTCCAGCCGTTCGTTTGCACCGAAAAGAGTCGTCAACATGATCGTTAATGAAACGGTATAAATCCGGCCCACATAATCATTGCTAGGGAACACCTGATTATAATCAGATTATAATTATAATTGCGCTTAGCTGAATGAAATAGAGTTATTTGTTCCGGGACATTATTTCATCTTAAGAATGATGGTTATTTTGAGTTTTGTTGATAAGAGCGTCAGTAACTTGAATAAACGCTATGCTTCATGAATTACAACAAATAATGGACGAGAGAAATTTTGAATCCACCCAATATTTATGTAACTCTCATTCCCCATCCGGCTCGAATATTCGATTTTGGACATCCCTGGGGGCAGCACGAGGGTAGGTATTGACCACAGGAAACTGATCTACACAGAAGGAGCTTATATAGATAAATAATAAACCGTAATTTGCTGCGTTTTTTAAGTGAGGGCGATTAAACGTAAAAATGCGGCAAAAATGACGTATCAGGTCTATTGACATCTGGTTGGCTGTTGGCGGAAGGAGGTGGAGCAAAGCCTCCCACTTGAGGGTTCTCAGTACTGCAAAGAACCCAATATTAGAGATGGCAAACCTTCTTAGCAGCCTTCAAGAACCTTTTCTGTGACCTTCCCCTCACTTTGAATTTGAGGACGTGTTTTTTAAATTTATTTATAAATTTGTGGTGCCACCCATTGTAGTTCTGAACATCGTTTGAAGTGATGCACTAGCGCTCTAAGCGGGATTTGAGTTGAACTACTCAACAGTATACCTGATATTTATGTCGTTTCTAGCGGGAACTCGGAAATTCAAATTTCATACTCGTTTTCTGCCTAGACTTTCTGACGTGAACAACTCATGTGGTCAGTGAGTTTCGATTGTCCTTATTGAACAGAATTTGGCAAAAAAAAAGAGAATTTGAACCCACAAAAATTGTCCATTACAATCATTCATTCAGTTCAATAATAATGAGCAATCGGTCTTTCAGGCAGGCCTCAGCATTTGTCAGTAGGTAGTATTTGTTTCAATAAAGAAGAAACGTGTTTCCAGGAGGTTGTTGCTCCTCGTTCTTTTAGCCTTTCTCCAAAAAGGACCTCCTCACCATCTCCTCATCTAGACACGAGGTGCTTCGCATTCTCCTGCAAGCCCAGCCGTAGGATACAGCCTTGATCATTCAAATCGTGCTAATTTGTTAATCGTACCCATCTCAGTAAACTTGAAAACAAAGGTGCTTGGCCCTGATGGATCTTGCACCTCAGTGTCAAGTTCTGTTTTTTTCTTCTTCTAGACGGTAGTTTGCCCGGCCCAACGCTATTCCTTGAGCTTATCTATGATCTCACTCAGATACTATAGAGTTTGAATGGCCATTTACCCAAATGTATATGTACGCTACGGCGAGCAAACGCGGAAGCTAGCCATAAACAGGGCTTGCAGTGTTGCCTCACCAAGATATATGTGCTTGCTATGCCCCACGCCACCATGCGTTGCCCATAAGGGGAGGTTCGGGAATTCAAATTCCCTCCTAGTTACATTCAGCTGGATAACGGATGTCCTGGGTTTGTTATGGTAAAAGTTGCAGCTATTTCTATTGTTGTTCTTCATTATATGGTTGCCCTGGGGCCTATTCACTAAAATAGATAGTGAAAATAGATTATCAGTATTGGAAATCTCCTGGGAGAGATATTCTCCCTCAGGAGACAGTCTCTTCCAGTGTGTCCCAGTTCGTCTATTTTACTGAATAGCTCTCAACCCGTACCTACTTAGACGTGTGGATATATGGATATATTTTTAATGAACAATCGACTTACCTTTAAGAGATGAACAAAACATACAAAAAAATGACTGATATGGTAGCCAGTGAACGAAGAATGACACACAATCACTATCAAACAAACTAAAAATTAGGTGTCTCTTTGAAAGAGATCGAAACTACCAAGATGGCCACCAACTCTCTGTTTTAGAAGTTACTGAATAACCCTGTCATGGATACTATAAAATCTCTTCTGCCAAAAGAGATAGTCGGACCGAAAAAAGATGTCTCTTTGGCTTAGTGAATAGGCCCCCTGATTCTCTACTAGTTGACCCTTTTAAAGGAGATCACAAGTTGTGGAGTTTCACGATCATGTTTAGGAGATGAATCATTGCCCACTATTTGAACTCCTTTTCGTCCGCAAGGGTCGGCCTAGCTGGTAAACTTACCTGAAGGATATCCGCTTCTCTTCTACTTCCAAGGGGGAAACATTAACGGAAGAATGTTTCTGGAGACAAAGAATTGTGCGAAAGCGTTGAAAATGTAAGCCAGTAAAACTGTGTCTTGTCAGCCGGTCGGGTGTCAAAAAATTATCCATTAGTGGCCCGCGTCTTTAGAAGTGTAGGTAGCTAACGGGTTTTTGGTGGTTTGAGAGTCCACTGTTCGATGATTGATATAGTACCTATGAATAGTTACTACCTACAAACCACTCTTACTAAGTATCCACAATTTCTCTGAGCCTTCTTTAGAGGTTTTCATCCCAACCTGACGTTTCATCCTTCTGTTAAAAGGTGAGCCACGAAAAGATGCACACGCGTGACCGCCCTTTTGAATGCAGAGAGTGTGGGCAGACGTTTGCTCAAAAACGGCATCTCAGCACCCATCTGAAATTTCACTCTGGAGAGCGGCCCTTCTCCTGTCAGGTACAATATTTTTTCTGGTTATAAATTGGTATTTCGAATTGTATTCATTGATCTCACCATTCCTGTAGTAGTGATACGATTAGTCCCTAAAATATTGCAGTTCTTTTCAAATTATAGTTCCAGTAAATTATAGGTGATATTTATGCTCTTTTTTGTGACGAGAAGACTGAAAGTGAAGTCGATTTTGACCAAAGAGTGGACAATTGAGGTTCTACCCAATGTTCAGCTCCCAAAATTGATTTTTTGTGAGTCAAAAACCTGGGAAATCGTCTGAAATCACAATCAGTTTGTATAATAACACTAGAAAAAGTTTCAACACGTGGGTCAAGACGATTAAATGGCACTACCAATAATCAAAGATTATTTGAAGAAAAAAAAAAGAAAAAAGGAGCCTACCTAATTCGTGTTTTGGGGGCCAAAATTGGTGGAAACCATCAGAAATAGCTATTCGAATTATTGCTGTTTTGCTGATGTTGGATATTGTGTCACACAGGTGTGTGGGGAGACATTCACCAGAGAGGAACATCTGGTGATGCACTCACGTTTCCACGGAGGTCTCCAACCGTACATCTGCTCGGACTGTGGGGCCGGATTCCTCAGGAAGTTCCAGCTTGTGGAGCATGAGCGGCAGCACGGCCGGTGCCCCGACGCCTGCCCCACCTGTGGCAAGGAGTTCTTGCAGAAGAGGACGTTGCTGCTTCACGTTCGCACTTGTGGGATCGCCCCGAATCCTCATACTCAGCCCATACTGGAACCTTCGCCCCATCCCACCAGAGTTTGCAAGTGAGTATAGGCCAGTTAGTTAGTGGCAGTAGTGGTTTGGTGTGTAATCAAAATTATGGAGAAATCCAAATAGAAACCGTTGAAATGTTTTTCCTATTGCCAAAGCCCATCCCTCTCCGAAAATTCATTTGTAAACATATTTTTCGAGATTTCTACTCATCAATGTTTATGACCTGTGGTGTTATCACATTATTAATGAGTTCCCCGTATGATTTCAGGGAATGTGGTGAAGCTTTCTCGAGTGCTGAGGGTCTTGCATTACACATGCGGCTGCACATAGGGGATCACAGCTTCTTGTCAGACATCTGCAGTTTAGCGGCATCACTGAAGCAGGCAGCAGGGACGCAGACACCGCATCTGGCGATCCTCAACAAGAAAAACCATGTGTGCCCTGAATGCAACCGGAGTTTCACTCAGAAACACGGACTCAATCAGCATCTTCTGCGATACCCCAATGGGGCTTGCAAGCTGAAACCATTCCGATGTGAAAAGTGTGGGAAGTGCTTCTCACAGAAGAACCACTTGGTGCTCCACGAGCGACAACATATGGAGCCTAGCGAACGAAGTGAACTCAAACATCGTAATCAGCATAATAACACTAGCAGTAGTAGTAACAATAACACTGTGAATAACGGATCGATGGAAAACGCGCAAGCGTCGCTTATGAGGCAGCTAGAGCTGGGTGGTGTTAGACAGGTTCAAGTTAATCAAATGACTCATCAACAGAAAAATCATTTGGTTCTCCACGAAAGACAGATGGACGCTATGGAACGCGCTGATCTCAACAAGCATAGGAATCTCACTGACAACAATCAAATGATGCGGCATATGCAGCTTTCCGAACACGAACAACAACAGCTGCAGCAACAGCAGCAGCAGCAACAACAGCAAACCCAGCAACAAATCACAACTTTGAAACCACACCACATCCTCCACAACAGGATGGACGGCATAGAAATCAAACACGAAGTTCTGGACAACCAGAGTATCCTGATGAGACATCTGGAGCTGGCCGAGGCTCAAAAGTCTCAGCAGCAGCAACCCCAACAGCAGCAGCTTCAACATATTAAGCAAAACCATCACATTCTCCACGAACGCCAAGTTTCTCCCGTGGAGCGGCCCGAAGTGTCGCTGAAACACCGTAACATGGAGCAAATGGACTCCACGCAAACCTCAATGATGAGGCATTTAGACCATAACTTAGCCCATAACCCTCAGTAATTATATGGAATCGAAATAGGGTTATCTATCTCAAAACAATAAACCTCGTAATATTTTAAAACGAAATCAGTTATCAGCTCTGTCTTACTTTGTTGTAGTAACTTTTTTTATAAATTTATTTTTTATTCTGAATTATTGAAGTGCATAAAAAAATAAAAGTGCAATCGAAACATTATAAAGATACTTTGGCGCATTGAATATCTTAGCAGAATCATTATCATCATCATTTTGCAAGGATACAACACGGGATAAGTCATTGAATGCTCCTCTCCTGACGTGATTAACGCATTATTGATGATAGGTCGAATTTTAAATAGCGTAAGCTTCTTGGAGTTGATTGTTTGTAAACACCAGTTTGAATTATTTAATATATTTAATTATTTAAAATTCTAATGATTTAATATTTAATTTTTCAAATCTCTGCGATAGCCTGGGAGAAGTTCCCTGAGAAAGTAAGACAGATCCGACGCCTGTGCTCCATCAGCAGTCATAGACAAAAATAGCTTTACTCATGCTAACTTAATAGTGCATACCTACAATAGATTATAAGAACGCTTTCGTCATGTCTTTTACCGAAAACGTTATGTGCGATTATTCATCTTTCGTTCATGATTATTTTACTTACGTAAACGTTAATTTCAGTATTTTCATTTTAATGTTTATGATTATGAATTAGCTGCAAGCTCCGCATCGTGCGAATTGAACGTTTCATCCAAGTTGTTCGAATCGATTGTGCCGGTTAGTGGTGAACTGTGTTGAGAGCGGCGTGTCAACGATTAATGAGTCCAAATTGGGATTCGGACGTTCATAGGATTTTTCTGAGAGTTGTGCATGTTGTTAGACAATTATGCGCAATTTAAAAAAAAGTTGATCAGAGAGAATTATTCCGGACCTCTGTGAGTGGAGTCTCGTGAAGTTCCCAGCCCCTCTCTACCTACTTCCAAACTCCATTCAATCACATTCTTTGTAAAACTCAATTAATTACCTTGTAAAAAATGATTAATTATCTTGATAAAAGGCTCGGATATGTCATCCGATTGCACCTAATTTTCAAAATAGTCAACTGCGTACGGAAATGAGCTGATGGAATGTGATCATACGTTTTTCACATTTCAAGTTTAGGATGGTATGAACATGGTAGGACCTAGGAAAAGCGTATGAATCATTATCAGCAAGTTATCCCACCCCAACGACTAGGAGCGCTCATGTGAATTAATCGATTTATTCAACACAAGGCCTTTGGTGGAATGTGTTGGTTGCTTTTAAAATGAAAATACAAGTAGGTTTGTCACTGCTACATATTTCCGATAAACGTTCAAAATCATGTTCACACTCCCTACTCGTTTTTCCCCCTCCAAACTCTGATCATGGGGTCCCTTTATAACAAACACAGGTGTTATGTCCTGCGGCCTATTTACTAAAAGATGTAGTGAAAAGAGATGATCTCTTTTGAAAATCTCCAGGGAGAGGTAGTCTCCCTCGGGAGACTCTTCCAGATGTCTCCCGGGTTCTACTGTTTTACTGAATAGCTCCCATGTGTATAATATTTTTAATTAACAATTGACTTACCTTTATGAGATGAAAAAAGATGCATGATCAAAATGAACGATGAATGACCGAGTGGTAGCGGATGAGCGAAGGATGATACTTGATGTCACTATCAATCAAATGAGAAAGAAAGACTATCTCTTTCAAGAAAGGACACCTAATTAGGTGTCTCTTTTGAAAGAGATAGAAAATGCAAAGATGGCCACCAGCTAACTCTTTTAGGGGTTGAATAACCCTGTCGTGGATACTATAAAAATCTCTTTCCAAAAGATACAGCTGGATGGAAAATATATATCTCTTTTGCTTAGTGAATATGGCCTCCTGGTCCAAATTTCAGTGTTTACAACTCGTGCCAAACATTCAGTTTTCCTATCAAACCCAAGGTAAATCGATATGGAAAAAGAACTGATGTAAACTAAGTTGTTGGCTCCTACGTCTTATACCGGTCGGTAGGTGGTAGGTACCCCAACATGATAAATTATCGTGGTTATTGTGTTTTCCAAATTGAAAATCATGAACTGTATGATGATTTAATGATGTAAGATTCAGCAATGATCCTGGAACCCCATCTGTTGTAGTTTGAATCCGTTGTTTATTTGATCAAATTTTCCGAGTGCATTGAACAGGAACCAACTTCTCTCCCAGATGATCCATTTTTCCCCTGATAACAATAAAATTCGTATGAACTTCCGAATCCGTACACAAGTGCAATATTATAATAATCATGTAGGTATTCATGGATCTGCAAAATCGTAAATCTTCGTTGCTACTCCTGAAACCTGAATCGGTTCCGAATCAGTGTTTCGAAGTGTAACTAAATATCAGTATGTATTCCTATTATCTGTAATCTCCTTATTGACAAGATAGTGGCCACTTTCGATTTAGAACACGTAGTGCTATTGAATTGTTGGTTGAGTATTAGGAGGTGGCTGCCTAACTACGTAGGTTTTTCTTGGTCGATGTTTCAATCCATCTACCAGCAAAAATAGGAGAAATGCTTTCGGTTATCCTGTAATCCGGCTCGTTCCTGCTAAATTATCACATCACTTCTTGCTTTACTACTCAAAGTGCACTTCATACAAACTTACCAAAATCCTCATCAGCTCGATTCTCGTTGACACGCTTCAACTTGTAAATTTGTCTTAGTATTTAAAAAATAAAAATAAAATTTTAAAAAATATTGTGTCCTATTGTATTTGCGTAGAAACTGAATGTATAGAATAAGAATCTCGCTTTACTGTTAGCCAGTCTCCGTGGCCATCTCGAATCTCGTGCAGCTTCCCGGCTCGTTGAGTTTTTTTTGTGTGCTTCCTTTGTTTCTCTCGTTCAAGACAGAAAATAGGATGACAAACCTAAAATAGTAATCGACCGAAAAATAGGCTCGGAAGCAATAGGTATTATTCACGAGTACCTACCTACCTAACAAACTATGTTAACATCACTGACCCCGGTGTATAAACTACTGTATCGTCATTCTTATAATATAGCTACCTACTGTATTTCAACTTAATTTATTGATTTGATGAATGTTGGAATTTTAGAAATATACAATCATTTTGATAGTGATGAGCAATCTTGTTTACTTTTCAAAGTTCCGATAATTTCAGGGGAAATTCTAATTACTGGCGCCATCCATGGTTATCGGCTCAAAAACGAAACTTAGCAGTATGATACCTAGTTTGATAGAAAACACGGCAAATTATTACACAAAGATTTATTATTTCCCTTCTCCGTAGATCACTTTTTTCTGTGGTCAGTAGGTACCTCTACCCTGGACCCTAGTGCTTCTCCCTTTCTCCCCAGGAAGGCCCTAAATGTAGTAAATGCCACTGCAGTCGAACTATAGGCTGTAACGTTCGGCAATAAATTACAGTTTTATAAATATGCGTTTTCCACCTCCCTCATCTCCTTTAACGCGCCATTTTTGAAATTCTGATGGTCGCTGAACCTTACATTGGAGAATTTGCTGAATTTAACAGGATGAGTGATGACTCCTCTGCTGAATTTGTCCAAAATTAGGTATTTAAATTGTCATTCAACATTATGGAATGGAGACTGGCTTCAGGCTGTTATGCCGAGCATCAGTCCTGAGTTGCATAAGAAAGTTGTTCCTACACGACCGCAAGTGGAAATACTGAGGCACATAACCTATATAAAGTACTTAAAACAATACTAATGTATGTAAAATACTTCTACAGCGCTTTTTGTCGTGTAGGAACAACTTCCTTCTGCAATTCTGGACTGATGATGGGCATAACAGCCTGAAACCAGTCTCCATTCCAAAATGCTGAATGACCATTGAAATAACCATTTTGGACAAATTCAGCAGAGGAGTCATGATTCATCCTGATCTCGTAAGAAAGTATGACCCACGACATATTTATATTCCAAATTTTCACCTAATTTGGACTTGGCTGAGAACAACCGATTTGTACCTCCCATCAACAAATACGTTAAAAAAAATTAGGTAGGTACCGATATCAATAAAATCAAGAATAACCATCTTTCTTCAGATGAAATAATATCATGGAACAACAAACTCGATTTCATAAGTGTTTATAATAAGCTGTTCCATATCAATATCTGGGCGGTGTTACCTACACCTACTTACCATATGTTGTATGATTCACACTCATGTTGACGAAGCTTTTTGGATCAAACTTCAGGGTTACTTACCTACTGAGAACGAACGACTGGACGTTCATTGCTCCACGTGGTCTTAAAATATCCTAAAATTCAGAACCAATTAAAACGCTTCTATTTAACGTTTTCGAGCTACGACGTTTTGACACTGTCAACCCCGATTTGTGTTGACTGACAGTCAAGCCGAGCGGACCTCAAACGGGAACTAAAAATCAAATTTAATTAATTTTTGTTCATGGTAACTAAGGAAAGTGCCGCGGACGGACAAAAATTCTGAACGTCGTTTGGCCAACTGAATAATGAAACTAAAATATTAATTTTTTAGCATATTGGAAATGGGTAAAAATGTCTATTCATCGAGGTACGGGCGATTCACGTGGGGGCCCATTGCAGTTTGTACCCTGCTTACCTATAATGAGAATTGAGTACCTTACCTACCTAATAAATAATTCCAATAACTTAGCATAGTGGGTGGCGCCATTGTCTTCTACATATTGATAATAAGGAAAATACAGATTTTTGAGAAGTTCAAAACGGAATTTGGATTTTCCAATTCTACCAAGTTGGTAGCATATTTTTATAGCATTTCGAAGTCAAATTCAACCTTTTCCAAACCAAATTCTACTTTTTCCATGTCAAATTCAACTTTTTTTCATTCCAAATGCAACTTTTTTCAATTTCAAATTCAACCTTCCCCGACTTCAGCAAAAAATATAAATTTTAATAAACTGAATTTGTGAAACCCTTACTAACTTTTTGTTGCATTATTTAAGGCTTAAATTGAACAGCGCTAGTGGTTCAGTGCAGGTGCTAGGTAGGTATGTGTGTTTCTTATTTTTATTTTTTTCATTACAATTTAAAATTTTCCTTTTGTGAACCTTCAACTGAAGTAAGGAACATGACTTCGACGTTTGCAAATTCTTCGTGTTGTACCTACAAAGAAAATTACTTGTAATGCCTATTTCATTGCCCATCAAACGCACCAAATCTGATGTCATACGAAATAGCGAGGGATTTGACACTCAGATGAGTTTACATCAGATGTGGTGCGTTCGGTTAATCAGATGGTTTGAAGGGCAACGAATAGGCATTGAAGAAGTAAACACGAAGAATTTGCAAACACCAAAGTCATGTTGCTTACTTCAGTTGAAGGTTCACAAAAGAAATTTTTTAAATTGTAATGAAAAAATAAAAATAAAAACACATACCTAGTAGGTACCTGTGCTGAGCCACTATAGCGTTGTTCAATTTAAGCCTTAAATAGTGCAACGAAAAATTAGTAATGAGGTTCACAAATTCAGTTTATTAGAATTTATGTTTTTTGCTGAAGTCGGGGAAGGTTGGATTTGAAATGGAAAAAGTTGAATTTGACTTGTAAAAAGTTGAATTTGACATGGAAAAAGTTGAATTTGACTTGGAACAAGTTGAATTTGACTTGGAAAAAGTTGATTTGACCTGGAAAAAGTTTAATTTGGTTTGGTTAAGGGTGAATTTGGTTTGGAAAAAGTTGAATTTGACTTGGAAATGCTATATATTACTTATTTCATTTTCGTCCTGGCCGCCACGGACATGTACTACCCCTAAGAACGTAGTTGCTATAGGTATATAAATATATAAAAAACGCGAGGTATTTGCAATGTAGCAACTTGACAGCAATTTCGTGGCAAAGTGGCCATATTATTATGTCAACTTGTTTGAAGTTAGTTGCTTTCAAATAGTCATCAAATCGCTAATGCAATTTAAAGGTGTCAGAAAATTTCAATCGCGTTGGTGCGATTTTATTTTGATCCCATCTCTGCTAAGCCTCTCTTTCCCCACTTTAAGATTCGAATATAAAGAGAGATTATTTATTTAAAAAAAACTTGGTTGTTTGTTTTTATGATCTCAGTAGTAGGAGACATATTTGATCTGAATGAAAAGACCGTAGGCTTGTGTACGTGTGAAACAGAATTTTGTGTGCGCTGCCCAGGCCGCAATTCTCCACCGATTTGCGTGGTTCTTCTTTTGGTCGATGCAGAAAACTGTCTAGTTGTGCCGTAAGTCGCCGGAATTCCGAAATTTACTTTTGGATGGGGTTAATCCTGAAAAACACGGGTTTTTGGCTAAATCTTGTGACCGCTGCCCAGGGCTTAATATCAACCGATTTGCACGTTTCTTTTTTTTGTTCGACACAGAAATCAGTCTAGTTGTTCACTACATCACCGGAATTTCAAAATTTATTTCTACAGTGGCCATGGGGGGGGGGGGGGGGAGAACGCGGGAGTTTCTGCGAATCTCGTGACCGCTGCCCAGGGCAAAACTCAACTGGTTTACGTGTTCATTTTTTTTTTTTTGTTCGACGCAGAATTCAATATAGTTGTGCACCACGTTACCGGAATTTCGAAATTTACCTATTTATGTACTGGCGGGGGAAGAACGCTGGATTTTCTGCAAATCCTGTGTCCGCTGCGCGTATTCTGAACTTTTGAAGATGCCGTACAACATAGGTATAACAAGAAACAACAGGGAGGTAGCAACCTAATTAGATCAGGCAATCAATGTATTCACATTATTCTTGGGGCATTACGATGATAGCATCACCTACTCTAATATTGGTTGTCAAATATGATGTACGTAAGCTGTTCATATCGCGCCACTAGTCACGAAATTATGTGATTAAATTGCACAATGAATTCATCATCATCACAGATCAGTTATTCATCTCATGTGTACTTCCAGAAGATCTGCACTGCGTGAGAGTGATCTGTACATCACCGTAAGGGATGTTTGTACTACTACGGGATGTTTGTACGGTGGCACGAGGTTCGTCACCTGGTCAGCAAGAACAAACGGCGTTCATTTCAGGCGCGGGTCCAGAATCAGCCTGCGTTTCAAAAAGCAGAGCTGAACGAATTGTTCACAAACCCGAAAACAAAAAAAAACCAAACGAAAACGAAAATTCATGCAGGTACTTAAACTTCAAAAAAATTCCAGCAAGAACAAAACAAGTCACATTTTGGAGCCCGGGGAGCATTTCCCTCTGAGAAGAGCGTTTTACAAAATGCTTGTTTCTGGCGTTTGCCAATTTTGGACTTATTCGGTTATTGTGGGGAACCCCTCAAATAAAAGTGATAAATATTTACGAGAAATTCTATAAACAAAACATTATTACAATTTGACTTTTAAATTAAAAACTGATTTGGCCACATCGTCTTCTCAATTTTGCTTCATATACAACTGTGTAAATATTTACCATAAAACATCCGTCAAATTGAAATTCCAATGTCCTCGCCACTAATTACTGTAATTTCTAATTACACAAACGGTAGACAGTGTTAAAAAAACTGAAAACAAAAAAGAACTATAAAAAGTCTAAAAAGATTCGATCAAAAATGTCAAAATTAGTCGAATATAATCGTACACTTGGTCCTACCAATGTTACTTTATATACAATTATGTCAATAAATTTACCTTGGTGTATCCGTCAAATTACACCTTGTTTATTTCTTCTTATTTTTGTTAATTATTATCTTGTTTTTGTTTCGTTCTCGTTTTCTTTCCTGCCAAATTCAGTAAAAACGATACTGAATTCACTGAGATCAACAATAGATTGTTGTGGTTTCAATGTTTTCATTTGCAAACTCTGAAGTTAGCTACGCTGCCATAAAATGCGCCAATTTGTTTGAAAACACATTAGGACACTTTTTAGAAGAAAATTGAAAATAAATACATTTATCAGTTAAATAATTAATAGATATTGAAAAATATTTTTTACATAAACAATGAATTTTAACAATTTAAATTATGTTTGTTTTTAAACAATTAATTTTGTAAGTAGACAAATTGGAGGAGTTTAGGCATAAGGTTGAAAATTCGGTGTGTATTGTTCGTTTGGTTATTTTGTTATTTTTTGTTATTTTAGCGAATTTTCGAAGAAAAGGAAGCTATTGTTCTCGGTCCAAAATTTTTAAAACTCGAATTTCCGAAAGATTTTTATGGTGAATTTAGGTTGATGTTAAATTCACCATGAGAGGTGGAGGTAGTTTGGATGTTGGATAGGAGTGAATTTAAAGTTGAATTTGATGTGTGTGGTTTATATGTGGTTGCGGTTAAGGGCGGACCTCCACCGAGCGTGTGATGATAATGTTGTTTGGAGTGAATTTAGGTGAGTGAATTTACCTGAGTGAGGTGAGTGAAATTTGGTGAGAGTGTGTGTGTGCGGTTAAGGGCGGACCTCCACCGAGCGTGTGATAAATTTCGCCAGGTTGGTTAAGGGCGAGACCTCCACCATATCCTGACTAAATTTATGTGTGTGTGTGAATTTAGAGTGTGTGTTTGTGCGGTTAAGGGCGGACCTCCACCGAGCGTGTAGTGTGTGTCATCGGGATTGGTTAAGGGCGAGACCTCCACCTAATCCTGATGAAATGTGTGAGGGTGAACGAATTTGAGAGTGAATTTGTGAAGAGTGTGTGAGCGGTTAAGGGCGGACCTCCACCGGGTGTGTAGTGTATTTCATCAGGATTGGTTAAGGGCGAGACCTCCACCAAATCCTGATGAAATGTGTGTGTGTGTGAATTTACTGTGGAATGAGAGGTGTTAGAATTTGTGAGTTGAATTTGGAGAGAGGAGGTTGAGGATAGAGAGAGAGTAGCCAGCAGCCAGAGGAAGTGTAGAATGGCGAAAATGGCGCAGGATCCGGGGTTATATAGACACTGAAGTCCCCACCCTGGTGGTGGGGTTTCAGGTTGAGCTGGATCCTGCGTCGGTTGCCCCACTCTTACCGTTTATTCCCAGAGCCTTATTTTAACAGGTTGTTTTTGGTGAGAACTTAATTCTAGTGAGTTGGAGTTCCGGGAGGGACTCACGACAATTTTTATACCAAAATCCGTTTCAGACCATCCTGAATTCACTGCCGAAAGACACCAAAAATTATATGTATATTATATATATATATATATATTTATATATTTATATATATATTTATATATGTATGTGTCATTCCAGACGATAACTCTCGAAAGAATTGAGATAAAAAGTTCAAATTTGCACGAAAAATCTGTCTTGGCAATCGACAGGCTAAGTTCGAAGATGGGCAGAATCGGGTCACTCTAAGGGGGAGTTTTGGGGAGTTTTAGGGGGGGGGGGGAAATTACCCATAAATTCCCAAAATGAAAAAGTCTGACAAGTGACACCTCATTTTAAAGGTTTTTGTACGCTGAACACGATGGTGAAATCAGAATTGCGATATCTCATTCCATTCTCAAACTGGAGCACTTTGAAGATGAAGGAACGTGGTTATTTCTTGAGATGTTCTTCCTGGTTCGTCTGCTCTAATCTGATAACGGAATGGGATATCGCAATTCTGACTTCACCATCGTGTTCAGCGTTGGAAAATCTACAAACCGAGGTGTTACTCGGCAAAAAATGGAACAAAAAATTTGTTACGTATCCAATAGGTTCTGGTATTCAAAACATTTTTGATTTCCCCCTCCCCCTCCTTCCTCCCCAAATTTTACTTTGCGTAAAACTACTCCTGTTTTAATTTTGTATGGTATCAAGTTGGGAAAACATTGGCCGAAAATTAATTTTCAGAAAATTTTAGGCGGAGGAGGAAGATGCCGAAAACTTCGAAAATTCGCTCTTATAGCCATGCTGCATGACTGTGGTTTTTTTATATTGTTCTACCCTGTGACCCCTCCGGAAAAAAAATTCTGGATCCGCCCCTGGTTCATTTCGATAGACAGCGAGTGGGCGTGGACGCGGAACTGAAGAATGCAAGGGTCAGGGCCTAAAGATCACATTGCGAAACGCAGAGCAGTTCTCGGTTCTCCGATCTTACGTGCTTGGGACAAGGTTAGGATTAGGCTCAGGGTGATAACTCTTGAGTACAAAATCTGAGCTACCACACTTCACTCCACAGCCAAGCATCTACGATAGACGGCCTCAACCTCAACGATAGGTAGGTAGGTCCTTCATCCTTGCTATATGTAGTACTCAAAGGTAACGAAGGAAACGGACATTGTTGTTTTTAACTAATTCAATATTCGGATTCCACGTGGAAACAGCCTGTTCTGGAATATGGCATTTCAGTATGGTGTGGCACCTATCCGACTCACTTGGAATTAATTAATGTCGTACAGCGATCGATCATCAAGGTAATCCCGCAAAAGCCTCGGCTGTACACAAGTAGCAGATTATATTGGGAAATGAAAGTATTTACACTCTTCATCAAATCGCAATCGCTGCTCTTACTTTTCCATAGCAATCCAACATTGGTCAATGACGTTGTGGTTCATAATTATCCAACGCGATTCCGGTTAGAGGGAAATTCGTGATTCCGAAGCCTTCTCTTACTCTCACCACAAGAAGTCCTCTATAATATCTTACGTATATTGCTACGAAACGTGAGCGTAGAGCTAAAAACTCCCAGCGTGTTCTCAAGGACAACTTACAAGAAAAATATTTTTGCCTGGTTGGTTTCGTTAAGCCCATTAATGTGTGAGGACATAATTACGAGTAACTTTGTGTAGTATGAGTACCTAGGTACCTATATAAGTTTAAAGAAAAAAAAATTAAAAATAAAAAGATTAAATAACTCCTACTTTCTAGAAAGGTATGTACCTAATGTTATTTTTTGGTTTATTATTTTCAATACCATTGGAACCGAGTATGAAAAAAAATTCTAGCCCCCCTCAAAATTTGATGGTTTACGTTTCAAGTTTCAAAATTTCTATCTGTCCGCCGTACGCCGTACGCAGTACTGACCACTTTTCTTAGTTAACATGAAAAAAATTGAAGAAATTCGGGTTATAGGTTCCGTTCGGGGTCCTCGAAGCTCGGCGTTACTGTCAGTCATCTCTAAGGGGTTCAAAATAGGGGTTGAAATTTTCAGAACGCCGTAGCTCGAAAACTATCGATAGAAGGGTATGGGTTTTTTTTTACGTTATTAAATTTTTTTGAGCTAAACAATTTTTTGAGACCTCCCGGAGCATTGTACGTCCAGCCGTTCGTGTGTACCAAAAAGCTTCGTCAACACGATCGTGAATCAGACGGTATAAATCCGGATAATCAACGGTATAATCGCTAGGGAGCACCTGATTATAATCAAGGATGGCTGTATGAAGTCGAGTTGGTTGTTCTGCAATATTATATAATTTGATAAGTGATGGACAATTGGATTTTGTTGATCGGTACTTTTCCAACTTGAACAAATGTTGAAGTATTATTGAGGGGTAAATTATTACACAATGGTAAATTATTACACAACGGCAAATTATTACACAACGTGAAATTATTACACAACGGTTCATTATACCATTTACGTAGAAGGGGCTGGAGTTTGTTGGTAGGTACGTTTGCAACTTTTTTCACTCCACATCAACAATTTTCCTTCAGAACTTCATTATTTGCGTTTCTTTTTGCCATTTTAGGTAGTGCTTGTCATCGGCAGAATTATTTTAGCAACATTTAACTCGTGATTTCGGTAGGCACCTATTAACGAGTACGAGGTTAGGTACTAACCTACGGAGGATCTGCGATCTACATAATATGTATAGAATAGTACATATCATATATTATATAGACGGGTTATCTATACAGAGAGCTGTGATCTGTATTCTGTATCTGTATCTGTATTCTGTGAAGGGTATTCTGTAAAAAATAATAAACCGTTGTGCAGGGATTTGCAGCGTTTTTGTAGACGGACGACGATTCTTGTTGGGCGCTTCGGGCCTGTGGCCTTTAGCCCAACAATAAGTTGCAACGATGATTTTATTTTTCTTCTTTCTCTATTTTACATAAAAGAATAAGTCTGTTACGTTATGTTTTTATATTAAATGAAAATTTCTTTTCTTGTCATATAGGTACCGTCTATGCAACTAAATAAATAAATAAATAAATAAATAAATAAATAAATAAATAAATAAATAAATAAATAAATAAATAAATAAATAAATAAATAAATAAATAAATAAATAAATAAATAAATAAATAAATAAATAAATAAATAAATAAATAAATAAATAAATAAATAAATAAATAACAATCAAATTTTGGGGGAGGGAAGATAATTTTTTTTTTCATGCTCGATGCCAAAATATCGTTACTGAAAAGAAATCCAGTAAAAATTACACCTTCAGCTATACTTGGGACAGGAGTAGACGCCGCGCCCTGTTCCTGTGGTGTTGCAAATACTTATACATGGCTTGATAATTTAGTCGCTAATTTTCTCCAAAAGCCGAATAATCGAAACACGTCTGCCCGTCGCCAGGAAGCAATTACCTGTAAACAGACCGATGGAACCGCGAGATTCGCCGATGGCTCGGGCAAATAGAGCAAGTCGTGTCAAGGTCTAAGGTTGGGTGGCGTTCATGTGTTCGGTTGTAGGTGCTGGAATCTTTCGATATTTTTCTGGCTCTAATGACGGTGACGGTAGTATTCATGTGGTCAGAGCTGATGATGGGTTTCATTTTAATAGCGCCCTCCCTCCTGTCCCATCCGGTGGATCAGCATCCTTGGAATCCTCAGCTGTGTCATTATCGGCGGTCCGATTTCGTCAAAGAACTTGTGAGTTATTTTTATTTTATTTATTTATTTAATTTTTTTTCAAATTAATTCTGATTTGGTAATGTTGTGAAGAGCGCCTCCCACAGGTTCTGGTCACAACTGGAAACCAACAAAATGATAGGTATACTGCCGTCTAAAGTAAGAAAGCCGTACACTCGATTTTTTTTCAATTTAGAGAGTTTGGTATGACTGGTTTCGTATCTTAAAGACCTATTTTGGTATCTAGTTGTAGAAGTTGGGAAAACGTCCCTAAAAAAGTTATTCAAGGAAAACATCCACGGTTTTTCGAGTTTTTGATGATTTTCGAACGTTGAAACGCAGTAGTAGTTCTTCCAACAAATAAAAACTGTAGATCCCAGACCTACGGTGTTAATTCACTGGAACAGTGAATTAACTGTTTTTCTTTGCTGTATCCCTCTCATAATTGTCTGAATTCGTCAGGCGGTACCGTTTTGGTTTATTATCCTGTGAATAATACACCTATGTATTCGCTCAGCAAAAAATTTGTATAACACCCCCTCAAAATTTTTTCTTTTCCGTTTCAAGGTGCTTAGATTCCAAAAATGCAATGTCCGTCCGCCGTATCACGTCTACAGGCTTAATTTTCGGTCTAAAAAATTCGTTCTTCCGCACACATGCTCCATTTGGGCCCTAGTTGTATCCCGAAACTTTTCAGCCCGATTTCCCGAGTGGAAAATTGAGGTTGTACCTCAATTGTTCAGCTCCCAAAATTGATTTTTTATGAGTCAAAAACCTGCGAAATCGTCTGAAATCACTATCAATTTGTAGAATAACACTACGAAAAGTGTCAACACGTGGATCAAGACGATTAAATGGCACTACCAATGATCAAAGATAATTTGAAAAACGCTGCAAATCCCTGCACAACGGTTTATTATTTTGTATAGAATACCCTTCTGTTACAGATCACAGCTCTATGTATAGATAACCCGTCTATATAATATGATATGTACTATTCTATTATATACATATTATGTAGATCGCAGACCCTCCGTAGGTTGGTACCTAACCCCGTACTCGTTACTAGGTACCTACCTAAATCACGAGTTAAATGTTGCTAAAATAATTCTGCCGATGACAAACAGTAGGTACCTAACAAAAAGAAACACACATAATGAAGTTCTGAAAAGAAATTGTTGATGAGGAGTGAAAAAAGTTGCAAAAGTACCTACCAACAAACTCCAGCCCCTTCTACGTAGATGGTATAATGAACCGTTGTGTAATAATTTACCGTTGAGTAATGATTTACCGTAGTAATAATTTACCCATCAATAATACTTCAACGTTTGTTCAAGTTTCACTACCTACCACCAAACTCCAAAAGAGCCATCATTTTTCAAATTAAATAATATCACAGAACAACCAACTCGACTTCATACTCCGCCAATATAATCAGGTGATCCCCACCAATGATTGGCCGTATTCACAAATTCCTATTGTGGGCGCGTCTCTGGTTACGAGATTTGGTTTGAATTGTATACAATTTCATTCACACTGGAGTCGAAAATGCCTGTCGGTGCAAACTTCGGGGCCTTACTGTGAACGAACGGCTGGACGTACGATGCTCCGGATGGTCTTAAAAAACTCGCAAGTTCAAGAACTATTTAAAACCGTAAAAATATTTACGTAAAAAAATGGTATAGGCGTTTTGAAAATTTCAACCCCTATTTTGAACCCCTTAGAGATGACTCACAGTAACGTCGAGCTTCGAGGACCAACTAGACGCCGAACGGAACCTATAACCCGAATTTCATCAATTTTTTTTCATGGTAACTAAGAAAAGTGGCCCGTACGGCGTACGGCGGACAGACAGAAATATTTTGGTTTATTATTTTCAATAATGAACCATTGGAATCGAGCATGAAAAAAAAAATGCTTACCCCCCCTCAAAATTTGATGGTTTACGTTTCAAGATATGTAGAATCCAAAACTGCAATAAAAATATTTCTGTCTGTCCGCCGTACGCCGTACGCCGTACGCCGTACGCCGTACGCCGTACGCCGTACGCCGTACGGGCCACTTTTCTTAGTTACCATGAAAAAAAATTGATGAAATTCGGGTTATAGGTTCCGTTCGGCGTCTAGTTGGTCCTCGAAGCTCGACGTTACTGTGAGTCATCTCTAAGGGGTTCAAAATAGGGGTTGAAATTTTCAAAACGCCTATACCATTTTTTTTACGTAAATATTTTTACGGTTTTAAATAGTTCTTGAACTTGCGAGTTTTTTAAGACCATCCGGAGCATCGTACGTCCAGCCGTTCGTTCACAGTAAGGCCCCGAAGTTTGCACCGACAGGCATTTTCGACTCCAGTGTGAATGAAATTGTATACAATCCAAACCAAATCTCGTAACCAGAGACGCGCCCACAATAGGAATTTGTGAATACGGCCAATCATTGGTAGGGATCACCTGATTATATTGGCGGAGTATGAAGTCGAGTTGGTTGTTCTGTGATATTATTTAATTTGAAAAATGATGGCTCTATTGGAGTTTGTTGTTAGGTAGTGAAACTTGAACAAACGTTGAAGTATTATTGATGGGTAAATTACTACGGTAAATCATTACTCAACGGTAAATTATTACACAACGGTAAATTATACCATCTACGTAGAAGGGGCTGGAGTTTGTTGGTAGGTACTTTTGCAACTTTTTTCACTCCTCATCAACAATTTCTTTTCAGAACTTCATTATGTGTGTTTCTTTTTGTTAGGTACTGTTTGTCATCAGCAGAATTATTTTAGCAACATTTAACTCGTGATTTAGGTAGGTAACTAGTAACGAGTACGGGGTTAGGTACTAACCTACGGAGTGTCTGCGATCTACATAATATGCATATAATAGAATAGTACATATCATATTATATAGACGGGTTATCTATACATAGAGCTGTGATCTGTAACAGAAGGGTATTCTATACAAAATAATAAACCGTTGTGCAGGGATTTGCAGCGTTTTATTGCAGTTTTGGATTCTACATACCTTGAAACGTAAACCATCAAATTTTGAGGGGGGGTAAGAATTTTTTTTTTCATGCTCGATTCCAATGGTTCATTATTGAAAATAATAAACCAAAAAAGAGGGAGCGCACTTAGATGGCTTCCACATCGCGGCAAGTCGTCTTTTACAAGGGAAAAAAATAGCTGTTTTTCTCTTTGGGAAAGGGGTGAAAAAACTCCAGCAACTACAGTGGGAAACAACCGTAGCATGAGCGTCCAACGAAGAAAAGCAGTAGCAGACCCTCTCCCGTTTTTTGAAGTAAAATTTACCTCATCTTCTACAACGGAGAAAAACAGTTGCTTACATAAATTTATGTGTATTCTTCCAAAATTGATGCGCCTTGCTGCTACAGACGTAAAAACTAAATTTGGATCAATTGCAAAAAAAAAAAAAAATCATTGGAAAATATTGAAGAATGCCCATTGTACAGCCTAAAAGCTTTACCTGCGTTTTTCTCAAAAATAGAGTTCCTTGTTCTACGGCTTTCGTGCTTTGGGCGGCAGTATACCTATTGAAGGATCGTACCCAACTTTATCATCACTTCCTCATTGAAGAACCTCGTAAGCAATGAAGTAGATCCAGAGAAGTAGATTAGACAGTAAAAATAATATATTTGACACCTTTCGTTCACTACCTACCTACCCACACCTCACTAACTAAGGGCTAAGACCAGGACTAATTATAAGGCCAACCAGTCCAGTTAGACTTGATTAGCGTAGAAGAAGGTAAGAAATGAAGCCATCTTGAAATTTTATATTTTAACTCACATTTATGTTTTCATTAATATAAATTCACGCTCTGATCACCTTTTCGTCGTCAGCTCTCACTTCATTTTCTCTCGCAAAACACTCGCCCTTCAACGTTCTCCAAATTTCTCACCAATATACACAAAGAACGCGATTTCAAATACGGCGTTCCAAATTACCACAGCACGTAATTTTTATTTATTTATTAATAATTATGAAGTTGAAGGTTACAGATGCCGATTTAAATTTATTCCAAGTTGTAGGATCGAACTGTACAACCGTTTGCCCTTTACAAGGGCACAAGGGTGCTTTATAAAGAACGTTGAAGGGTTTATCTATACAGACAGATGATAGCTGAGTTGTGGAGAAGTTGTGTCAGCGTTTTGTTCTCTCGATTTCTTCAACTTAGTCGCCGTTCATCCATTTCACACTCACGACTTATGTCACCACTTGGACTATCACGAAATATAGGTAGGTAATTTACCACTCGGTCAATTTTCGATGAAAACGTGAATTCCACCAAGGACATTATTTTGAAAAAAAATAAAATAAAATAAATAAATTACTTATAGTGCCGCTAAGACTAGAGATCCTAACGCGCCTGAAAAGCTGAAAATTATCCAAGTTCATAATTTATGGTAATACTAGCTGTGTACCCGCGCTTCGCAACGGTAGAACAGACACCCCCTTTAGGACAGGCCCCACTCATAACAGTTTTATGATATATTATTGTAGTGATTGGGAGTCTGATAGACGAGTCGATCGCTTGATTGAGAATGGTTTGTTTATTGGTGGCACCCTGGCTCTTTTATAGTCCCCTTGACAAGGTCAGAGGGGGGTCGGGGGGTCCCCACTCTGAGTAACAGCATGTTCAGACACAAATTGAGTTGTGGAGGAGCAGCCGATCACAACACTGCTCCCCCCAGAATTTAAGTAATTTTCAATTTTAATTAAATTTTCTTGATGTCGCTGTGGCTGTGGCCGGGCGTGGGAGGTGCGTGTGTTGGGTCCGTGTGGGCTGTCCGGGTGGCTGCTGTGGTCGGTGTCGTGGGGCGGCGATGGGTTGTGGTCGATCAGTGGCGTGGGTGCCGGTGTGGGCGCGAAATGTCCCGCCGGTGCCGGATGTGTCCCGTGCGGTAGCTCGGGCGCTGTTGTCGGGGGCGTTGCGGCGTTTTGATGGATCGTGAGTGGCGTACGGTAGATCGTTCGTGGTAGCGTTTTGTGCTGTTGAAATCTGCGTGTCGGCAGTCCACGTGAGCGTGCACTCGTGATTCTATTGTGCTTGCGGCGAGTTGAAGACGTAGAATCGTAGCGGCTCGTGGAGTGGTTCGATGCTGCAAATTAGTTAGGCCACGGAACGTGCGTTGGTTGAGATCAATTTGCGCGGTGAGTCGGTAGTCCACGTGAGCGTGCGGTCGTGATTCGATTGTGCTTGCGGCGAGTTGAAGACGTAGAATCGTAGCGGCTCGTGGTGTGGCTCTATGCTGCAGTGATCTGGACCATGCAGGTTCGGAAGGTTTAATGACCCCCGCCGCTAGTAATTCGCCGAAATCCGGGGGTTTTCGGCGAAGTTTCGCATGGCACGGGGGTCCCTTCGTGACGATCTCGTGTGCGTGGTTCGGTGCGTCGCGTGTATTGTTGGAAGGTTCGTAGCCGTCGAAAAGGGCTGGAAACCGGGGCTCATTCGCTGTCGTTCTCGTCGGTGATCGCCGGTGTCGTCTACTGTGAATCACTGTTGTTTCTTCGGCGACGGTAGCCGCTTGAAGAGTTGGTGCGAATGGGAGAAGGCGATCAGCGTGTTTGGCGAGCCGGGTGATGTCTTGTTCTTCGTGGGCCGCAATGTGAAGTCGAAAATTCTCGTGGGGGGCTCGAAGAAAGACGTGTCGGACGAGTGGTGCGGGTGTGTCGGCCGGAAGTGCTCGGGTGAGTCGGCGAGCGAGGATCGACGGTACTTCGTCGTCGGATGTCGGCTGGAGGAGGGCGGTGAGCCGTGAACCATCTGAAGGTGCGAGTGTCGCGAGAAGGCGTGTTTTGAGCGTCTGGTAGCTACTGGTGTTCGAGGGGCTGATGTCGGCGCAGAGGTCCGCTTGTCGAGGTTCGAGAGCGAGGAAGGCTCGGGTGAATTTCGCATGTGGCGTCGTGAGGCCTTCGTGTGCGAGGGTGATCTCGAGTTGGGCGAACCAGACGTGCGGAAATGCGGGGTCAAACGGCTGGAGCTTGAGAAGTGAAGGAGCGCTCGCTTCGGGTGTCTTGCGGTTTTTGCTCGGTCATCTTCGTTTTCTTCGTAGGTGCCAGTCCGTTGAGGTGTCAGCAGGAAGTGTGCTCGGCGCCGGCGTCCGTTTCCTTATATAAGGATCGGTGATGTTGGGGCGAAATAGCGGGAGGCGCTGCGATAGCCGTCGAGGCGGGCGTCGGAGTGGGGCGCCGCTGTGGCGTCGGTGGGGGCCGCGCGTGGAGGGGCTCGTTGAAGCGGAGGCGGGGCTGCGACGCTGTCAAACGGCGGGCGCTGGCGGTGGAGCTCACACGTCGGATGTCACCAGTGTAGTGATTGGGAGTCTGATAGACGAGTCGATCGCTTGATTGAGAATGGTTTGTTTATTGGTGGCACCCTGGCTCTTTTATAGTCCCCTTGACAAGGTCAGAGGGGGGTCGGGGGGTCCCCACTCTGAGTAACAGCATGTTCAGACACAATTTGAGTTGTGGAGGAGCAGCCGATCACAACACTTATACTATTTGAACCGACGCAAGTTGCTGCGATTTAAATAAATGGAGCCAACGGTCATGTATTTTAATATGCCTGTATCCCCCCCTCCTCAACTGATCAGAAACCTTCCCCAATGCCAACCCTAACTGCCTTTAACCCCCCCCCCCCCCCCGTATCCTATGAACCCTCCCTACCTGGTTAGAAACATTCCTCAATGTTCACACAACAAATTCCCAAAGTTGCACTCCAATTGGTCAAGTAGTTTTGAAATTTCTGTAGACCCCCACCCTCTCATAACCTGTACCCCCCTCCCACTAACATCCTGATTGAAGTACCACTTGAATGTACTCGTCGAGCTGAATCCAGAATCTAATTACAATCGGATTTAAGTCCAACCGTCCTCATAGAAGTGATTATAACACGTTTTTTAGTAGTATTTCATTCATAGCGTTTCAACGGATGGACAGATTCAAATGCGGATTTTTCATAAACCTTCCCAGATAAATTCTGCGTCAAATGGTACCAGCCGCAACTTTCTACGTTCAGCCGTTCTCAATTGATGCCGAGACAAACAAACAAACAAACAGACAAACAAACAGACACTGTTTTATTATATGTATAGATTATGATAGTTTTCAAATACAAAAATGTCGTTTCGCGTACAGGGTGTTTCCTGCTTGCCGATTCAATTCAAACTTACGCTTGCCTCCTCCAGTTTGGAAGGTTTTTAATTGTATCCCGACGGTTGTGGTACAAACCAGGAACGGTTAATTGGGGCTATTCGGGCCAACACTCGAAAATATAGGCTGCAGGGCCAATGGTCGAATGTACTCCACCTATCGAACGTTCCGTACTTTCCCGTACAACATTCTGTACCTACTGTTGTAGTTAGGTAACAGACCATCCTATGATCGTTTCAAAAAAGGAAATCATTTGAAGAATTAACCAATTCAACGAACAACCCGGAAAACTGGCTTTCATATACGTGTTTTTTGCCGTGTTTAGATTTTACGTACCTATACCTTAGATACCTACCTAAGGTAAAAATGTTATTAATAAAACGCTGCAGTCGGCGTCAAATTGGCTTATTATTCTATTGGGCATACCTACAGAAATGCGTTTATTGTTTCATTCATGTGCAATAATTGAATAGCTACTTGTTATGGTTTCCACCAATTTTAGCCCCCAAAAACACGAATTAGGCTCGGCTTCTTTTTTTACAGATTATCTTTGATCATTGATAGTACCATTAATGGTCTTGATTCAACTGTTGATACTGCTTCTAGTGTTATTATACAAATTGTTGGTGATTTCAGACAACTTCCCAGGTTTTTGACTCATAAAAAATGAATTTTGGGAGCTTAACCTTCGTTACAACCTCAATTCTTCACTCTTCGGTCAAAGTCAACTTAATATCCGGTCTTCTCGCCCTAAAAAAACATGGAAAACGATACCTCACAAGCTCATCTTCACTAAAACCTCAAGAATCCCTCGAAAACTCCTATTTTTACGCCCATTTTTCTCCCATAATACCCTTGGGTGTATGCCGATCGGGCTGCCGAGCTTCGGAGCACAACTAGGATCCAAATTTGTTCCCAAATGGGGATCCAAACTGTGTGCGAAAGAACGACGATTTTAGACCAAAATTTAACATAAATTTAAAGCTGAAACTTCGTTAGAACCTCAATTTTCCAATCTGGTCAAAATTGACTTCAGATTCGGCCTTCCCGTCCCCAAAAAACATGGAAAACGATACCTCAAAAGCTCATGTTAGTAAAACACAAGAAGTACCTACCAATTTTATACCTACTTTCACTCATAACACCCCTGGATATATTACTATCTGGCTGGAAAGTTTTGGGACAAATGGAGCATCTGCGCGAAAGAACGAAATTTGTAGACCGAAAATGAAACCGGCATGCATGATACGACGTACGGATGCATTTTCTGAATTTACGCACCTTAGACGTAAATGAAAAAATTTTGAGGGGGTGTTACAAAAAATGTTTGCAGAGCGAATACATTGGTGTATTATTCACAGAATAATAAACCAAAAACCGAATCCGATAGGTGCTTTATAATCGATCAGTTTTTGATATTCATCCACGCAGGCATGCGATGCAAATTGAAATTTCACTTTAGAATCGACAAAAAATTCAATTTTGGCGCTTGTTGCAGTTAGCAAAACCGCGCCACGGCTCAGAGTAGGCAGGTACTAAATAAATTTGGTATTTGCCAACCCAAAGGAGAACCCTGTTATGCTATTGCCGCATTTCGAAAACCGAGAACCCCTCGACCCGGGTACACGAGCTTCCACGACGTTCATGACCCGGGTGAATTCGATTTGCTCCCCATACAACGACGAAATCGTGCATAGGAAGGCGGGTTGCAGGTCTTGCGTTGCGACAAGCATTGCAGTCGTGAGCCGCAGCGCCGTCGCGTCACCTCCGCCACCCGTCGTTGGATAATGTTATTTTGGCGGTTGACTTTCTAAAGATGGTTTTGTTCTCCAGTCCTTATGAACCGCGTACCACCGAGATCGGGGTTAGAGATGATGTCACATGCAAATTAGGGTAATTTTACGTAATTTGCTTTATGACGATGACGGATGTTCTCCGATCATGAGCATCAAAAACGCTGCAAAGTCCTTGTCACATGGGTTTATTATTCTACTGGAAAAACCTACAGAGATTTTGGCTGTTCATTTATTGCTTTCATGTTCAATAATTGAAATAGCTATTTTTGATGGTTTCCACCAATTTTGGCCCCCAAAAACACGAATTAGGCTCGGCTTTCTTTTTACAGATTATTTTTTATCATTGATACTACCATTTAATTGTATTGATGCACCGGTGCTGTTTCGATATGCGCTCTACCAATCAGCAACGTTTCGGTACGCGTTCTACCGATCACTACCTTTTTCAACATGCGATCTACTGACCGATTCCCACCAGAAACCAACAGAAATGAATAAAAAATTTATCTTGTACTGTATACGTGTCATCGATGTCCCGTAGAAAACAGACGAATAGGAGTAGAACGTCCTTCCGGTGCAGCCTCCAACAATATTCGTCGAGGTGTGACTGGAGGTGGTGGAATAGGACGCCTTTCTTTTTCTTCAAAATATTCACTTCTGCATCGAGCCAAGATCGTTCAATCGCCTGTATATGGGCGCCAGACCCAGGGTTACCATAGTTTCTCTGGTCGTTAACTGTCATACGAAGAAAACCCCGTCGGGATAGTTGACGGTAAGCCGCCCACTCGTCGGAGTGAATGACAGAAAACTTTGAAAGATCTTCAGCGAAAGTCAGCAATACGTCAACAACAGCGATATGATCTGCATGAAAAAACCTAAATTAACGACGCTAACAGCAAACGGGATCCGATGTTCAAATCACCAGCTTAAGCCATGTAGAGCACGGTAGAGCACAATTGGGCTGACTGTAGAGCGCGTATCGAAACAGCACCGATTCACCTGTTGATACTACTTCTAGTGTTATTATACAAATGTATGGTAACAAATGTATGGTGATTTCAGACAATTTCCCATGTTTTTGACTAATAAAACATGAATTTCGGGTGCTTAACCTTCGTTACAACTTCAATTCTTCACTCTTTGGTCAAAATCAACCCATTACTCGGTCTTCTTGCCCTAAAAAACATGGAAAACGATACCTCACAAGCTAATGTTCACTAAAACCAAAAATCCCTCGAAAATCCCCATTTTTACACTCATTTTTCTCCCATAACACCCCTGGGTGTACGCCGATCGGGCTGCCGAGCTTCGGAGCACAACTAGGACCCAAATGTTTTCCCAAATGGGGACCCAAACTGTGTGCGGAATAACGACAATTTTAGACCAAAATTTAACGTAAATTTAAGGCTGAAACTTCGTTAGAACCTCAATTTTTCACTCTTTGGTCAAAGTCTACTTCATATTCGGTCTTCTCGTCCGCAAAAACATGGAAAACGATAACTCAAAAGCTCATTTTACTAACTTGTTACTAAAACACAAAAAGTACCTATTTTTACACACATTTTCACTCATAACACCCCTGGGTATATTCCGATCGGGTTGCAAAGTTTCGGGACACAACTAGGGCCCAAATGGAGCCTGTATGCGAAAGAACGACTTTTTTAGACCAAAAATGAAGCCTGTACACGTGATACGGCAGACGGACATAGCATTTTGGTTTATTATTCTGTGAATAATACACCTATGTAATCGCTCAGCAAAAAATTTTTATAACACCCCCTCAAAATTTTTTCTTTTCCGTTTCAAGGTACGTAGATTCCAAAAATGCAATGTCCGTCCGCCGTACGCCGTCCGCCGTCCGCCGTATCACGTGTACAGGCTTCATTTTCGGTCTAAAAAAGTCGTTCTTTCGCACACATGCTCCATTTGGGCTCTAGTTGTGTCCCGAAACTTTTCAGCCCGATCGGAATATACCCAGGGGTGTTATGAGTGAAAATGTGTATAAAAATAGGTACTTTTTGCGTTTTAACAACATGTTAGTAACATGAGCTTTTGAGGTATCTTTTTCCATGTTTTTGAGGACGAGAAGACCGAATATGAAGTCGATTTTGACCAAAGACGCGGAAATTGAGGTTTTACCAAAGGTTCAGCTCCCAAAATGGTTTTTTTATGAGTCAAAAACCTGGAAAACTGTCTGAAACCACCATCAATGTGTATAATAACATTAGAAAATGTGTAAACATGTGAATCAAGACCATTAAATGGCACTACCAATGATCAAAGATGATCTGGGAAAAATAGCGTACCTATTTCATGTTTTGGGGGCCAAAATTGGTGGAAATCATCATAAATAGCTATTTCAATCATTCCACATGAAAGAAACAATAAATTTAACAGCCAACAAGAATCTCTAGAACGCCAATAGAATAATAAACCCATGTGACAAGGACTTTGCAGCGTTTTCTTAATCTACGCACCTTGAAACGGAAAAGAAAAAATTTTGAGGGGGTGTTATACAAATTTTTTGTTGAGCGATTACATAGGTGTATTATTCACTGAATAATAATCTAAAACAAAACTAGTAATCTACTGTGCCGCCAAATCGGTTTCAGAGGAAACCCTCGCGAAACATTTCAAATTGAATATCCATATAAATATGCTTAAATCGAGTAGTGGTGTTTCGCTTCTTCAGTGTCGAATACGGGAAACCTTGAGTTCATGCGACAGTCGAAACAAAACAAGAAATTTATTCGCACTTCGCGGTTACGTCACGAAGTTTATGGCTAATCCCAAAGTTATAAGTACTCACCACTAACTGAGGTGATTAAAGCTAGTTCTAATAGCGCGAGATCGTAATTATATAAAAGGAATCTACAGTCGTTGTACTTGAACGATCGTTATACTCAAGTCATTACAGTTCTGATAAGAAACAGTACCCGCTCTATCCACGATGCATTATTTTTTAAGAACAGAATGAAACACAAGTAAATACCTGTATTATGAAGCAGTAGTTTGTATAAAAACATGTTATATTAATAGACGGTAGACCCTGGACGGGCCTGAATTTTGGCATAATATGTTATAGGTGATAAAAAAGATGTATGTCATATTATGAGCACTACCTATTTGAATTATTTGTGAATAAACGTTGTACTCTATTGGGGGGGTTCCCCCAGTCATAAAGCATGGCTATAAGAGCGGATTTTCAAAGAAATATTCTTGCTATTGTGTAAAAAGATGATATAGGTATACAGAGAAGCACTTTTTGTAAAATTATATATATATTTTCGAGATTTTAGCCTTTTTACCGATTTTTGACCCTTATATAGTCAAATTTGACACACTCTCTTTTGAGAAAAATATTTTTATCACCGAAACAGTCCCTCATTCTGTCGTGACTCACCATCCCACGCACTGTCAGGTGAATTACTGTTGATTTTAGACGTTAAAATACCGATTTTTGATCTCACAAAATCCAAATTTGACCCCTATTCTGTATGGAAAACAACTGCAATGGTATTTTTTGTCTTTACTCACCCTTACATATCACTCTCAGTGGTTTTATGTCAACTGTTCGAAATGTTAACCGTTTTAACGATTTTTGACTCCTCAAATGTGACCCCCTTAGAATTTTGGAAAATTGCTTATCTTCGAACCCATCCTTAAGTTTGGCAATACAAACATTTTGGCGAAATTTGGAATTTTTATCATGCACTCAACGTCAGATATCGTCTGGAGTGACACATAAAAAATAATAGAAAAAATACTTATATATTTTTGGTTTATTATTTTCAATAATGAACCATTGGAATCGAGCATGAAAAAAAAATTCTTACCCCCCTCAAAATTTGATGGTTTACGTTTCAAGGTATGTAGAATCCAAAACTGCAATAAAAATATTTCTGTCTGTCCGCCGTACGCCGTACGCCGTACGGGCCACTTTTCTTAGTTACCATGAAAAAAAATTGATGAAATTCGGGTTATAGGTTCCGTTCGGCGTCTAGTTGGTCCTCGAAGCTCGACGTTACTGTGAGTCATCTCTAAGGGGTTCAAAATAGGGGTTGAAATTTTCAAAACGCCTATACCATTTTTTTACGTAAATATTTTTACGGTTTTAAATAGTTCTTGAACTTGCGAGTTTTTTAAGACCATCCGGAGCATCGTACGTCCAGCCGTTCGTTCACAGTAAGGCCCCGAAGTTTGCACCGTCAGGCATTTTCGACTCCAGTGTGAATGAAATTGTATACAATTCAAACCAAATCTCGTAACCAGAGACGCGCCCACAATAGGAATTTGTGAATACGGCCAATCATTGGTAGGGATCACCTGATTATATTGGCGGAGTATGAAGTCGAGTTGGTTGTTCTGTGATATTATTTAATTTGAAAAATAATGGCTCTTTTGGAGTTTGTTGGTAGGTAGTGAAACTTGAACAAACGTTGAAGTATTATTGATGGGTAAATTATTACTACGGTAAATCATTACTCAACGGTAAATTATTACACAACGGTTCATTATACCATCTACGTAGAAGGGGCTGGAGTTTGTTGGTAGGTACTTTTGCAACTTTTTTCACTCCTAATCAACAATTTCTTTTCAGAACTTCATTATGTGTGTTTCTTTTTGTTAGGTACTGTTTGTCATCGGCAGAATTATTTTAGCAACATTTAACTCGTGACTTAGGTAGGTACCTAGTAACGAGTACGGGGTTAGGTACTAACCTACGGAGGGTCTGCGATCTACATAAATATGCATAGAATAGTACATATTATATTATATAGACGGGTTATCTATACATAGAGCTGTGATCTGTAACAGAAGGGTATTCTATACAAAATAATAAACCGTTGTGCAGGGATTTGCAGCGTTTTTTTGTTAAATCTAGGGATGAATTCAGGGTGCTCTGAAACGGATTTGCCTATAAAAAATTTCAAAAGTCATGCTTCATTTTCTTTAAAAATTCGCTTAAAAAAAGAAAAAAATCCCGTGTCCAGTCTGCCTGTATCCTTGTAACCATCATGATATTGTCTTATCGAAAGAACGATCCAAACGAGCTGAAATATTGAGGGTATGGGTGGGATGGCCCACAATAGCCCCCTATAAATTCTTCAAAATCTGACAGTAATTTCGTCTACGTATGCGCGCACATGAAACTCCTGACGCTCCCATATTTGACCGGTTGTTATATGAGATTTTCAGGACTCGTGCACAATTGGTCCCTGATGCCCCCTCCGAATTCGATCCCCGATACATTTCATAGCCTTGTGCCTTGCGAAGGGTTATCTTGGGCCCTTCCTCGCTTTGAAAAGCACTCTCATCCGGATCATGAAACAGGTAAATTCATGAGGTGCCACAAAACTAGACTAGGAGACCCGGGAATTTCGGAAAATCAACTTCAGGATGGGCAAAGATTGGTGTACCTACCTGCCTACTTATTACGTTAGGTAATGTAGGATTATAGGCGTTAGATAATGTAGGATTATGTTCCACGCATTACAGGAGTAGGTAGGTACAGAAGCCCAGTGTTGAAGGAGAGCCCGCCTTATCTCGCTTTATTTCTCCCCACCCCTTCCACACCCACTTTGTTGAGAGAGCGTACTATTTCGACTGCGTTGACTTTTAATGACATTTGAACCTTACCGACTCGCTTTCGAGACGTAAAACAGCCATCATCCGATTTACGATCTTCGAAACAGATGAGGAACGAACATCCCCGGGACTGAATCATGAACCGAGAATCTCCATCAAATTTAAACTATCAATACCTACAGGTACGTACCTTACTTACGTCGTACATTGTTCGCCCATTCCTACGATCACATTGGAGGTCTGACATTACCGACGAGGAGCATGAATATTGCATGAGGCAACGCGTGCCGATACCTGCCTTACAAAGAAACCCACCTATAATCTTGTAAATATCTAATAACCTATAATAGGCAGGACGTGGGAGGCTAAAAAACAAGATCAGACACGCAAGAAGCTTAGACACTTTCACCATGGTTTAACATCGGAAGCAGTACATAAGTAATCCGTCCCATTTTATTTCTACCTACCTAATTAGAAGGGTACTTACCTAAGAAGAGTGTAAGGTATAAATGTAAAGAGCAGTCAGCCTTTACATCAGTCTTTGAACTTTAGTAGGATGATAGGTTGTCTTCTGCTTTAACTTTAAACGATACAAGAGTGGTCGATGCTCGATGGTCAAGTTATAAAACGAGAAGTCATCCTTCCATAGTTCGGAATCGATTGAATGCCTACCTACCTGCTTCTCGCTCAAGTGTCCAAGAGGCAGTTCTCGTGGATTCTGATAACTTCTCGATGGAGCTCGGATCATTCGGTCATCATTCAAAAATAGGGATGTCGGATGCTTCAAAAGTATCGATATATATATCGTATCGATACATCTAAGAGTATCGGTACGATACTTTCAGAGAGTATCGATATTTTTAAGTATCGATTACTTTTTGATACTTTTTCAAAAATGGGTGGAAATGTCGTTTTTGTTCTCTCTTCATCAGCGTGACAGTGAATATTATATCACATCCCACGTTTTTACTTCATCTACATTGGTATAATATAAAATACCACCGTCAGCCTATTGAAGAATTATTTCAGGATAATATTATAAAATGAACAATACAATAAATCACTTCTTTCTTATTTGAAACTTTTTTTGTTTGGGCGCTTGTTTTTCAAAATTATTGACAAGACAAGGCATGACATTATTTCGTTAATTCGGCACAATCACATCAGGAAACAAGAAAGAACAAAGAAAATCCAACCAAAAAACTATTGAGTTAGGTTGGTTGGTTGCTTGGTTGGGTTAACATTTTGTTGGCCCTTCCTACTAAATGGAGGACAGCTGATTCTCAATGAGAGCTGGAGGTGGTGGTACATCAACTTTCTTTAATTTGTTGAAGTGGTTGGTCTCCCAGCAATCTAGTTAGAGGTACTGTCAGCAGTACCTACACATCGTGGTGTTGAAACTGATAAAATGTGAGGGATACAAAAAGTATCTGCTCCGATACTGGGGAAAAAAGTATCGATACTACGATATATATCAGGGGTAAAAAGTATCGATATGCATCGATACTTTTTTCAAAAAGTATAGACACTTTCAAGTATCGATACTTTTGGGACATCCCTAGTCAAAACTGTGTGTGGCCTTCCTGAAATCTATTGGACAAACCTACAGAAATTTTGGCTGTTCATTTATTGTTTCTTTCATGTGAAATAATTCGAATAGCTATTTCTGATGGTTTCCACCAATTTTGGCCCCCAAAACACAAATTAGGTAAGCTTTTTTTTTTTTTTCAAATTATCTTTGATCATTGGTAGTGCCATTTAATCGTCTTGATCCACATGTTGACACTTTTTCTAGTGTTATTATACAAACTAATTGTGATTTCAGACGATTTCCCATGTTTTTGACTCACGAAAAATAAATTTTGGGAGCTGACTGAACCTCAATTTTCCACTCTTTGGTGAAAATCGACTTCATATTCGGTCTTCTCGTCCCCCAAAAATATGGGAAACGATACCTCAAAAGCTCCGCCTAAAAAACGTGGAAAACTATACCTGACAAGCTCATGTTACTAAAACGCAAAAAGTACCTATTTTCACACACATTTTCACTCATAACACCCCTGGGTATATTCCGGTCGAGCTGCAAAGTTTCGGGACACAACTAGGGCCCAAATGGAGCATGTGTGCGAAAGAACGACTTTTTTAGGGCTAAAATGAAGCCGGTATACGTGTTACGGCGTACGGAAAAGAAAAAATTTTGAGGGGGTGTTATAAAATTTTTTTTGCTTAGCGAATACATTGGTGTATTATTCACAGAATAATAAACCAAAATGCAATGTCCGTTCGCCGTATCACGTGTACCGGCTTCGTTTTTAGTCTAAAAAAGTCGTTCTTTCGCACATATGCTCCATTTGGGCCCTAGTTGTGCCCCGAAAATTTACAGCCCGATCGGAATATACCCAGGGGTGTTATGAGTGAAAATGCGCACAAAAATAGGTACCTACTTTTTGTGTTTTAGTAACATGTTAGTAACATGAGCTTTTGAGGTGTCGTTTTCCATGTTTCTGGGGACGAGAAGACCGAATATGAAGTCGATTTTGACCAAAGAGTGGAAAATCGAGGTTCTACAAAATGTTCAGCTCCCAAAATTGGGACCTAATTCGTGTTTTAGGAGCCAAAATTGGTGGAAACCATCAGAAATAGCTATTTAAATTATTTCACGTGAAATAAACAATAAATGAACAGCCAACATTTCTGTAGGTATGTCCAATAGAATAATAAACCCATGTGACAAGGACTTTGCAGCGTTTTTTAGACCAAAATAATCGAACTAAATGAACTGCGTTTGTGGCCCTCCAGTTCTTGAGCGATGGCTGATGCGGCGGAGTTGGCTGCGGCTGGTGTGAAAGAGAGAGTGGCGGTCCTCAGGTCTCAGAGCCAGTCAGCTGTTGGAGTCGGTCGAGTGTTGATCGCGCTGGTATAACCGAGTCGTTTCGTATCGCGAGGTCGCGAGCTTCACCGGTAACAACAGACCGCCATTTCCTCCTTCTTGTGTTTCCACGATAAATGTGATCGCCTCGTCTTCCCACAATGGGTGAGTACCGAGTTGGGGGTGTTCCTGCACGGATATCATTTTCTTGATCTGTGTATAAATCTATCTTACTGGTGTATAAATATCAACGTAAAACGTTAATGTTTGTAGGTTTTGAAAACCCTTTTGGAAAAACAGTTTGGATCAGTAACTCGTCAATACTGTGCTTCGTGGTGACTTCTCGTACCAACAGCTTCCTATTCATGAGAGAGTTGACACACAAAAAACGTCTGCCAATTCGAGTAGGCAGTACAGCTTCCTCACCTCAGTCACATGAACGTATAAGTTTAGTTGGGTAGTTTCGTTTTAATACGGGACGATCTGCGATCCAACCCGCGTTTACCCTCAAAATTTCAGCTCTCTACGACTATTTTTCGCGTTGTTAGAAGCGTTACAAGGAAATGGTCAACACTTCATGTTAGCGCATGCGCAGACGAAAGTTACGGCACGATTCCAATGAAATTCATATGGAACTATCAAAGTATTATTCCTGATCCATCCTACAAATCTAAACTCATTTCAACAATAGTTAAGGTAGTTATGAGCGTTTCAAGTATATCACGTTTGCGCGTGCGCAGACAAAACGATGTCCATGATTTTGAAAATGGATCACCTGCGATCCACCCCTCGTGTACCCTCACAATTTCAGCTCTGTAAGTCTATTTTTCGCGTAGTTAGAAGCGTTACAAAGAAATGGTCAACATTTCATGTTCGCGCATGCACAGACGAAAGTTACATTACGATTCCAATGAAATTTATAAGAAACGATCAAAGTATTATTCCTGATCGACCCACCAAATTTGAACTCATTTCAACGATATTTAGGGTAGTTATGGGCGTTCCAAGTATTTCACGTTTGCGCATGCGCAGAAGAAAGTTACGGTATTTTTCCAATGATTTTGGTACGAGACCATCTGTGACCCAACTCACACCTACCCTCCAAATTTCAGCCTATTTCCTCCATTATTTCGGGTAGTTATGGGCGTTACAAGGAATTACCACAGACAGACAGACAGACACGGAACCAAAAATGTTCCCTAATGTCTGAAATGCAAAATGGTAGTGGAAATTTAATTGTGGAGGACATAAATTTTTTTTACTCAATCACGAATCCAAGGCTTCCCTGCCTTTGGTAGTGAGGAAGCAAAAAATGTGCCTACTTAGCAGCTATGTCCTCCAAAATAAATTTTCCCCCAACGTTTTTCGACTGGTTTGGTCATTCTGATTAAAATAATTCCTTATGACCTCTTCTTCTACCCATTTCATCAAAATCCGACAATAAGTACACGTATCCAACATAAAATTTCTTGCGCTCTGAACTAATTATGACTGCGTTGGTTTTCAGCGATGATTCAGATTAGGTTCCTGATAGTCTCCAAAATTAATTCCATTTTGATCAGAATAGTAGCTCCGTTTGCTCATACCTTGAAACCTTGTTGACGCTCGTATGATAATCTACCTATCGGATGAACTTTTCAGGATACGCTCTGTTATAAATTCCACATTTTAGGTTTATGCCGAGGGAATACGCAATTAATTTTTCATAGCGAGCGCTTTCGGACGAAGCTGGCGTTCTTCTTCAGGCTCTTTATAAGTCGGAAAAAACAGGGACATGACGTGCAGACTAAAAAGATGAGACTCTCACTGTGCGTCAGTTTAATTTATTTAAACAAGGTTAAGTTTAAGTTATTAATTTTATATAATGGTACATTGAGGGCGGGTTTCACCACTTTGAATTTAAGCGCGATTACGTTAACTTGGAGTTACAAAAAAATAGGCATGAAAAACGGGCTCATTTTTTTCTGAACCTTCACGTTAACGTAACTCACGATTCACTTTAGACGGTGAAACCCACCCTGAGTATAGGTACTTATTTTACACTTAGGTACAGCTTTATGTATAGGGCTGGTAAATAAATCCCAGTCCAATCCTTCCCGTCCCATACCATACCGCCCCCACCACCACCATACCATCCCGTTCCATACCATTCACTTTTTGCTGTGCCGTGAAGTATGTGTGCAGCCTGTAAAAAGCTATTTTCAGCCAGAAGTTGGCCTAATATTTTTTATATTCTGTTACCTACCAGAAAAGCCTTAAGGTACCTCCAGAGTGCAAATTATACCTTTTACTTTTTTTTCCTTGTTGGGTTAGAGTTGGGTTGGGGTAGGGTTGGGTTTATATGTTATGCCTTTTAGATTGTCCTCGCTTTTCTTGCTGTTGACAAGACCTCTTGTAGTCCAAGGCTTCAAGGAGCACAGTCAAGGAACACTTTAGTTAGCTACTAATTTTTAAGGAGATGTATTGTAATTCTTTCTTTTTCCGCTCTTATTAACATAACATAACATTTTAACTTTTTTTTTAGTAATATTTTACCTGACATGACAACATGTGAAGCTCCACCTTGGCTGCCCTCATTAGATTGGGCTTGAACAATGCAATCCCCCCTGATCAAGCACAAATCACTTGAGCTGAGCTGACTAACTTCAAATTTAATTCGCTCACTACCACAATTTTTCCCCCAAAACTTAGCAAAACAATTTCAAAAATGATGAATGAACTGCTTATTCTCTCAACATAAACCTAATAACCCAACGCAATAGTGCACAATCCCACAGTAATGTATCTAAGCAATAAGCTCACTTTTGTGTAAGAGGGTTAATTCCTTTTCCTCATCATACATATTTCACTCGAAAGTATATTCACACTGTAGGTAGTTAGGTACCTTGCTACCTGTTATACAAGTAGGTACAGTGTTATTCAGATCCGCACACCCCTCTTTCTTGCTTTTTACAAAACAGAGATCAGGAACCCTTAACTTATTGCTTCTGTCTACCAAGGTAGCGGAAGCTTTGCTTTCACTTTTGAGTGGAAACGATTTATCCTCCTCAAAATCAAAATTTCGACTCATTTGTTATTTT
The DNA here is from genome assembly GCA_954871275.1 of Leptopterna dolabrata. Classification (NCBI taxonomy): domain Eukaryota; kingdom Metazoa; phylum Arthropoda; class Insecta; order Hemiptera; family Miridae; genus Leptopterna; species Leptopterna dolabrata. The sequence goes on along the minus strand of OX940982.1, from coordinate 44,168,557 downwards.
TTTAGAGCTTCCTGAACATATTTCCTTCGGTGTCGATCTGTCCATCCGTCTGTGTCCGTAAATGCCACACGCACAACTTCCACAATTCAAATCTGATTTTGCTGAAAGTGTCAGGGATCGAACGGATTGGGCCGTAGGTGCTCGTATTAATTCCATAAATATCAAATCATCAGAATGGCCACTGCGCTTGCGCATACGCAAAATCGGAGGTATCTACTTAATTTCTTACGAATCATTTGCCCGATTTCGCTCGAATTCGGTAGCTCCCAGAGGGTCTCCTAAGAATTTCTGACCGATCGGGGTCATTGGTACCACCTATTGGATCACTGCATAGTGCGCATGAGCAGACGCGAAATCGGCGGTACCTACTCAAGGTCTTCCGAACCAGCGGCTAATGATATTAATCCATTATACTTATCGTGTTATCGTTAAGGATCCTACTCGTACTATGTAGTTATATATATTTATATATGCTACTGAATGTGTTATCGATACGAGCTGTGCGCCATCAAACTTGGCAGACTTCTTTTTCAAGCAAAAAAATCAATACAGATATCGTAAAACACGTTTTTCGATTGCTAATACTCGAACAATGTTTTCTTCGTTCTATTCCCCTTGTAGAGTACCTACCTTCGCCTCTTCTTGTTTTCCCTAAAAAATATAAAATATCACGAAAGACTATAGAAAATTGCGGTTTCAACTTGAAATTGGTTAGAAAGGACATACCTACAACATTTCACGTCTAACTAACATATAATGTTAGTTAATCGTGAAATGTTGTAGGTATGTCCTTTCTAACCTCTAAAGAAAGAGGAAAACTTTAATTACGAATGCAATAAACTCCTTTATCCAAACCCAAATGAAGATTTCGAAATTAAGAACTAGGATTGTTCATGTTCGTGAATAATAATATAATACATTATGAGACCCCATGATAGAAAGAAAGCCTTCACTATTAAATTAATAGCTCGCCGGTCGTAGTTTAATGGCCGCCATTCAGTTGGAAATGGATAGTTCCTCTTCAGAATTACACAACAATCCTCAGGGTCGTCTGGTTCTGATAAAATCGAAACGATTCGAACCCTATTCCCCTCAACAGTTTTGATGGAAAGCTATAAAACCCCAAAACAACAAACCCGAGGTTTTCAAGAAAGGGAAGTTTTCTCCTTAGAAATCCTCGCGATGAAATTTCTACATCGGACTTCTTTCCGGAAAATATCCACTTCTAGATTCCAAAAACATAATCGTAAAACTGATTGCGTAAAACACACTGGTTGATGAAGTAGGCGTTTGAATGTATTACAAGGAAATATTTATACTTTCACATACCAAATCTCCTGGGTTTTCTTTAAATTTCGGTACCTATTCACTCTGAATTGAAAAATTCGTGTACAGATGTAATCAGTTTTCTGTAAAGTAGGTACTTCCAGAGCGAATTGGATATTTAAATATTTACTGTCATTTTCAAAATTGTCGTGTTTCATAGGACGTCCGGAAATTTGGATTAAATTATGTGGCCAATATTTTAATTAAGAGATCAGAGATCAGAGATCAAATAAATAAATAAATAAATAAAAATAAATAAATTATTCTGACATGTTTCATGTCTTCAGGATGGCCCGCGATGGGCCGCGATTTTAATTTTTGCAGGACCAGGACCGCGAGGCGGGATGCATGAGGTTTTTACACTTCTCTCCTTCCTATTTGCCCTAGAAAGCTGAAATTCGATAGGGAGCCTCCCTGAGACGTATGAGTAAGGGCGAACTCGCTAAAAAAATGTAAAACTTGAACATGCTCAAGAAATCCTAAGTATTCCTGAATCAAAATCCGGACCATCCGTTAGTCATAATTTATCTGTATCCCGCGGCGAAATAACTAATCTTCTTCTACAAGATTCGGATATTTTCAAAACCCTTCCCGAAACTCCTGTCTGGGTACCTACTCCACAATAAAAAAAATAGTTCCCACCAACATGATCATGACTTTAAAATCCAACTGGGAATGTGCTCGTAATTTCTATGCGCAACAATGTGCTGAAGAGGAAAACAAGATTGCGTCTATCCGCAAAGTTATTGACAAACATGCTTCGTTATTGTAGAGGTTAAATCAAATGGAATCTCATGCCCGAAAGAACATTCAAATGCTGAATTCAATTTTGAAAAAATAATGTAAAATTATGACTATCTCCATTTTCCATTAACGTTTAATTCTCCGATAAAAAGGGTTTTTTTTCTTTTTTTTTACATTGCACATTTTTTAATGGCGGAAAAATAAGACATAGGTACCCAAATACCGATTTATCTGCATGTACTGTACATAATTTACCTTTTCTCCTGGGAACGATTTCACTACCTTATTGACCAGCTCCTGCCCTCACTCGATCATATATGTGCGTGGGATAGTGATATTCTGGACATGTAACATGATCTGCTATTTTGATCTAAATCATAATTTCTCTCATATCACCCCTAGGTGTATGCCGATCGGGCTGCTGTGTTTCGGAGCACAACTAGGACTCTTTGCCTTCTTCCCTGCCCGCCCAACGCAGTACTGAATTTGCAAAAATTTATTATTTCTTTAGGATGTACATGTCAAAAATTAGAATGAAAATTAGAATATAAAAGCTAATTTCTAAAAAAAAGTGGATCAAATTTGAAATTTTCTTTCTTCTTTTAATCAGGAAGTTGGGGCCTGGACTATTATTGGGCGACCCTATTCGGGGCGACCCCATTTATTACCTACTAGCCTGACCGCTCGCTTCGCTCGCTATCCGAGATTCGCTGTACGCAGTATCGTGGAACCAACAAACGACGGAAAAATCCCATACCCTACCGGGTATTTGTGCCCAATTTTATCAAAATCCGTCAAGCCATTCAGGAGTTGACCATGGTCGACCATATTTCCGCTATGGTCAGGGAATTAAAAATGCGCCTACGTTCAACTTGGGAGGCTACCGGATATTGGTGCCAAATTTGGTCGATATCCGTTGAGCAATTCGGGATTCGACCATGGAGGGGCCCATGGATGCGCTAAGGTCGACCGCGGGGGTAGTCCGAAGGGTCGATCGTAGATAGAATTTCACGTAGATTACGAATACGCGATAAAAAATAGGGGTTACCATTTCAATTAACGAAGTTGACCATGGTCGACCATAGTTCCGCTATGGTCAGGGAATTAAAAATGCGACTTTGCACAACTTGGGAGCCTACTGGATATTCGTGCCAAATTTGGTCGATATCCGTCAAGCCATTCAGGAGTTGACCATGGTCGACCATAGTTCCGCTATGGTCAGGGAATTAAAAATGCGACGTTGCACAACTTGGGAGCCTACTGGATATTCGTGCCAAATTTGGTCGATATCCGTCAAGCCATTCAGGAGTTGACCATGGTCGACCATAGTTCCGCTATGGTCAGGGAATTAAAAATGCGACGTTGCACAACTTGGGAGCCTACTGGATATTCGTGCCAAATTTGGTCGATATCCGTCAAGCCATTCAGGAGTTGACCATGGTCGCCATAGTTCCGCTATGGTCAGGGAATTAAAAATGCGACGTTGCACAACTTGGGAGCCTACTGGATATTCGTGCCAAATTTGGTCGATATCCGTTGAGCAATTCGGGATTCGACCATGGAGGGGCCCATGGATGCGCTATGGTCGACCGCGGGGGTAGTCCGAAGGGTCGATCGTAGATAGAATTTCACGTAGATTACGAATACGCGATAAAAAATAGGGGTTACCATTTCAATTAACGGAGTTGACCATGGTCGACCATATTTCCGCTATGGTCAGGGAATTAAAAATGCGACGTTGCACAACTTGGGAGCCTACTGGATATTCGTGCCAAATTTGGTCGATATCCGTCAAGCCATTCAGGAGTTGACCATGGTCGTCCATAGTTCCGCTATGGTCAGGGAATTAAAAATGCGACGTTGCACAACTTGGGAGCCTACTGGATATTCGTGCCAAATTTGGTCGATATCCGTCAAGCCATTCAGGAGTTGACCATGGTCGTCCATAGTTCCGCTATGGTCAGGGAATTAAAAATGCGACGTTGCACAACTTGGGAGCCTACTGGATATTCGTGCCAAATTTGGTCGATATCCGTCGAGCCGTTTGGCCGTGCATAGAAGGACAGACAGACACACAGAGATCCGTTTTTATAATATAGTAGGGATTTATCTCCTTGTTGGGTTTACATTTCAATAAAAACTTTGTGAATTTATTTCGCCGAAATCTCGTCTCGCGGAAATATTAAGGAGGCCGCGCTTAAATAAACTGTTATCATCAATACCTACCTACCCCTTTTCAAACGACAACCTCATCCAGAGGCTCAAAACACTTAAACTTCACGTAATGGCAGATCGTTGGAATCGCCTGGGGCTTTGTAGAAAGGAGCCCGCCTTGAACCGCTGACCCGGGCGCCGCGCCGCTCCAGAATTCCGCGCCGTAGCTCAAGGCCGGCATAATAACCGGTACCGGTACACATTTAAGCATCGACGTATTCGACGTAGTCGTTCATTTATATCTTATCTCGTTACAACAACCCCATTGTCCGCCTACGCACGTTCAAAGGAGTCATCTCACCCACACATCATCCTTGGTCGAACAATGTTACGGAATGCCACTCCCCTTTGACGGGATAGCACCACGAACGAGGATGGAGAATGTCGTAGGACACTTTTCTCAACGTACGTATTGTAAAGAAAAACGGAGTTATTGAAAAAATTGTCTATTTCCACTAACATACGAAAAAACGCTGCAAAGTCCTTGTCACATGGGTTTATTATTATATTGGAGTTCTAGAGATTCTTGTTGGCTGTTAAATTTATTGTTTCTTTCATGTGGAATGATTGAAATAGCTATTTCTGATGGTTTCCACCAATTTTGGCCCCCAAAACATGAAATAGGTACGCTTTTTTTTCTTTTTTTTCAGATCATCTTTGATTATTGGTAGTGCCATTTAATGGTCTTGATTCACCTGTTTACACTTTTTCTAATGTTATTATACACATTGATGGTGATTTCAGACAGTTTTCCAGGTTTTTGACTAATAAAAAACCAATTTTGGGAGCTGAACCTTTGGTAAAACCTCAATTTCCGCGTCTTTGGTCAAAATCGACTTCATATTCGGTCTTCTCGTCCCCAAAAACATGGAAAAAGATACCTCAAAAGCTCATGTTACTAACTGTTGCTAAAACGCAAAAAGTACCTATTTTTACACACATTTGCGCTCATAACACCCCTGGGTATATTCCGATCGGGCTGAAAAGTTTCGGGGCACAACTAGGGCCCAAATGGAGCATGTGTGCGAAAGAACGATTTTTTTAGACCGAAAATGAAGCCTGTACACGTGATACGGCGGACGGCGGACGGACATTGCATTTTTGGAATCTACGCACCTTGAAACGGAGAACAAAAAATTTTGAGGGGGTGTTATAAAAATTTTTTGCTGAGCGAATACATAGGTGTATTATTCACAGAATAATAAACCAAAACGAGAAAAACAGCGTTTTTCGCGTTTTTCGTGTATTAGTGGAAATAGACTATTTTTTAAATAACTCCGTTTTTTTTCTCCCTTTGAAATGGGTTTCTACGATTTCGTCGCGAGTGATTTACTTCGTACGTATTGTTTCTAGAAGTGATGGGGTCATGAAAAACATCGGACGTAGAATACCGACGCAAAGAGTAGGGTGTTGAATGACTACAGCAAATTATTTTGGACCAGTAGTAATAGGCAAAAAATTATTCCTTCTCATAGTGAACATGGACTAGGTACCTAATACACTATCAAGGGATTTCATCTCCCAAGAAAAACTATGACTAAGTAACCATAACCGACACTCCGTTACTTTTATGGGAGTCTCATAATTTTACGAGTAAGGAATGAATAATAGGGCGTTACTTAATATATGATTCACGATTCTCGAGAAAACCTTTTATTTATTGCAAAACGCTTCATCAAAGTTCTTGAGAATTCATTAATTATTATTACTGAAATTCACTGCACAATACTTACCTACCTTCTACATTATTCCCTTCTTCTCGTGATTTATTGGCACATTTCTATGCCATCATCAGCCTTAGTTGTTTGTTGTTTATGTGGTGGTAAGTTCCGAGTTGGATGTGATAGCGAGTTGGCTTAGATGCCAAGGTTATGCTACTCTGTGCACTCTGCTCAAATAGCAATTAATCACAGTTACCTATTCCCATTTCATCAGAACATCTGCACTCAGTATGACGGCTACCACTATGAATACTCCTGGCGGAAACTATATCGCTGTTGTTGTTTTGAAATGAAGCATTTTTTTTAAATTGTTACATTAGGTATGGTTTTTTGCGCTACCACTCCTGATATCCCTAGAATGACTTAAAAACTGTAGTAAGTTTACGTGGCTTTATTTGAGTCCTATAAATGTTTCTTTAGATATGTTGATACACGAAATGAAATCGCTGTGTACCTAAAAAAAGGCCATCAGGTTTATTAAAAAAATTGGGTTGGAGTGACAGCTGCCGTGGGCATTTCAAAGACTTGGGCATCCTTAAGTTACCATCCCAGTTCATTTATTCATGCCTAGTAGACGTGTATGGCTATTCAAGTGACTTCAAGAGTGGAGCAGTCAACCGCGGTTTTTCTACGAGGAATCGCTATAATTTACATCCTCGATCAGCCCTTTTCAAAATGGTGCACGTCTGTGGTGTCTGCTGAGCTATACAGTGTTGACTCGTTCTACAAGTTACTGTTTGAATTGGCGCAGACCCAATAGCTCCTTTTTTGTGTATTGTTAAACCTCATTGTTGTGTTGACAAATCTCAATTTTTAACAATTCAATACTTTATTAAAACACTTATTTATTAGGTACATAATGAAGAATATAAGTACAGAAACATGAGAAAACCAAGTTCATGAATGGGCCCCTAAGGTCTTGACGACACGTCTAGGGGCTGGTTGTCACTGAACTAGCTTATTAGTTTGGATTGAGCGTGTACTTATAGCTGGAAACAATATATATATTTACAGACAAAATTCAACTTGAGTGAAAAAAAATTTAATGTATATATGTATGGGTATGTAGCACCTATGCCATCCATATTCCAAGGTAGTAATTACCTAAATACATAACACAGTTACAATTACAGATCAAACCTATTCAAGAAGTCAGTGTGCAGGCCAGATTTGTTCATTTGCAGCAGGTAGGTATGCGCCAACAGATATGTTTTATTTCTTATGTAGCGCATTAGATGAGTAGATGAATGACGAAATTTTATTCTTGTAATTTTTTATTGATGTTCATTCATGACGTTTTCGTTTCACCGTTTTCTTTTTTATATCACGTTGTATATTTTTGTATGCTGACTATTGTCTTGCATTTATGTTAAGGCAAATAAAACGACCTACCTACCTACCTAACCAGTTACTTATTACCTACCTAGCTTTCTTTATGTTGTTATACTTTGTGCGCATCATACTCAATGGAGAAGTTACCTTCAAAACCTCACAGAATATAACCAAGAGGACCTTATCTTGAGCTATATACGAGTTATCCTCCTAGTTACCTCGATATCAACCCAATTACCTACTTACGTCTCTTGTGTCCTGTGCTGATCACGCTTTCTAACTTCGAATTGGTTACCTGTAAATATTGCCCTCTGACGTGACATGTTTTCCTTGCAGGCTACTTTTCTTGGCTACTCTTAGTTACGGCATATTAACCTCACAGGTAGGTAGGTGGTACGTCGTTTTTTTGGCATTCCCAACCGCAGACATTGCCCTGTTTATTTATATAGTCAGTATCAACTGATGACGGACACTACTGTAGTTGGCGCCTACCTACTCTAAATTTGCACATTTTCTCTGATGAGTGCTCTTCCTCCTTGATCAAGACTCATCAAGAATCTTAGCTTCCGAGCAGCAAATTCCTGATAAACTCGATAAGTTTGTGAGGCGCAGTATATACTTATGTAGAACTGTATGGAACATCAACATGACCATGAATTTTGAGAATTTATCACTCATAGATATCCTAACAGATGGAGTAATAAGATGGAGTTGATAGAATTTCAACGGTTCAAGTCCTAAGCGTTTCATTGACCTGTTCAAGATTCTATCAAGTTTTCCGAGTGTCCAATCACCCAAGGTTTTGTAGGTTGAGGAAGGAATACAGTTGGTAAAATCGTCCTTGATGTGTAAGAAGGTCATAATCCAGTCGGGGCCTTGTAGTCCATCTTGTAGTAGAAGCTAGCGGTCCCCCTTCGTCAACAGTTCAACGGTAAACAATATCAAAGGAAAGAGGAGTTAGAGAGGCGTTGGGAGCCATTTAGATGTGACAATCAGCAAGGACAATCGCACGCCCTGACCCCGGGCAAAGGGAACTGGTAGCTGAGTTGATTCACATGATGCTCACCTGCTGTGCGAATGGCGTTCCTTCATTCCGAAGCTTGAGCTGCGTACGTAATGAGGAAACTTTGTTCACACCTGTATCACCTAATTGTAAGCCCAAACTTGAGAAACCTGCTCTCATACACTCATTAACAACATAATATGGTGTGAGGCATGGATGGCCTGTAGTGGTCTAGAAACCCGGAATTTGTGGCCGAAACTCAGGTTGGAAACAGAAAGTCAGTTGAAAGTATCAGAACCTCGAGAAAGAAGAAAACAATAAATAAACGGAAAATTCTTCCACCACGGGGGGAGGGGGTATATGTTATTTTCTCTATACGTCTAGAGATTAATACAGTAAGGGATGAAAAGTAGAGGTTGAAAACATCAAAACGCCATGTTCCCAGACACTTTTGGGGTGAAAAAAAACGGAGTTATTGAAAGGTTGACTATTTTGACTAACATATACAAAAACGCTGCAAATCCCTGCAAAACGGTTTATTATTTTGTACAGAATACCCTTCTGTTACAGATCACAGCTCTCCGTATAGATAACCCTTTATATAATATATGTACTATTCTACACATTGTCATCATCATCATCATCATCATCATCATCATCATCATCATCATTCTAACCCCGTACTCGTACCTACCTAAATCACGAGTTAAATGTAGTCCCCTACGTAGATACTATAATGAACCGTTGTGTAATAATTTACCGTTGTGTAATAATTTGCCCATCAATAATACTTCAACGATTGCTCAAGTTGCAAAAGTACTATCAACAAAATCCAGCCCCTTCTACTTGGATGGTATAGTGAACCGTTATGTAATAATTTACCATTGTCTAATAATTTACCCATCAATAATACCTCAACGTTTGTTCAAGTTGCAAAAGCACCTCTATCAACAAAATCCAAAACAGCCTTCATTTTGGTTTATTATTTTCAATAATGAACCATTGGAATCGAGCATGAAAAAAAAAATTCTTACCCCCCCTCAAAATTTGATGGTTTACGTTTCAAGGTATGTAGAACCCAAAACTGCAATAAAAATATTTCTGTCTGTCCGCCGTACGCCGTACGCCGTACGGGCCACTTTTCTTAGTTACCATGAAAAAAAATTGATGAAATTCGGGTTATAGGTTCCGTTCGGCGTCTAGTTGGTCCTCGAAGCTCGACGTTACTGTGAGTCATCTCTAAGGGGTTCAAAGTAATGGTTGAAATTTTCAAAACGCCTATACCATTTTTTTACGTGAATATTTTTACGGTTTTAAATAGTTCTTGAACTTGCGAGTTTTTTAAGACCATCCGGAGCATTGTACGTCCCGCCGTTCGTTCACAGTAAGGCCCCAAAGTTTGCACCGACAGGCATTTTCGACTCCAGTGTGAATGAAATTGTATACAATTCAAACCAAATCTCGTAAGCTCGTAACCAGAGACGCGCCCACAATAGGAATTTGTGAATACGGCCAATCATTGGTAGGGATCACCTGATTATATTAGCGGAGTATGAAGTCGAGTTGGTTGTTCTGTGATATTATTTCGCTTGAAAAATGATGGCTCTTTTGGAGTTTGTTGGTAGGTAGTGAAACTTGAACAAACGTTGAAGTATTATTGATGGGTAAATTATTACTACGGTAAATCATTACTCAACGGTAAATTATTACACAACGGTTCATTATACCATCTACGTAGAAGGGGCTGGAGTTTGTTGGTAGGTACTTTTGCAACTTTTTTCACTCCTCATCAACAATTTCTTTTCAGAACTTCATTATGTGTGTTTCTTTTTGTTAGGTACTGTTTGTCATCGGCAGAATTATTTTAGCAACATTTAACTCGTGATTTAGGTAGGTACCTAGTAACGAGTACGGGGTTAGGTACTAACCTACGGAGGGTCTGCGATCTACATAATATGTATATAATAGAATAGTACATATCATATTATATAGAAGGGTTATCTATACATAGAGCTGTGATCTGTAACAGGAGGGTATTCTATACAAAATAATAAACCGTTGTGCAGGGACTTGCAGCGTTTTCAAATGGAATAATATCGCGGAGCAACCAACTCGACTTCACACAGCCATCCGTGATTATAATCAGATGCTCCCTAGTGATGATATTTGGGCTGAATGTATAAAATTTGATTCACCCTTCTGTTGACCAAGCCAGTTGGTGCAAACTTGGGGGCCTCACTGTGAAGGAACGGCGGGACGTACAATGCTCCGGGTGGTCTCTTAAAACTCGTGAGTTCAAGAACTATTTAAAACCGAAAAAGATTCACTCAAAGAAAAAGGTATAGGCATTCTGAAAATTTCAACCCCTATTTTGAACCCCTTAGAGATATGACTGACAGTTACGCTGAGCTTCGAGGACCAACTAGACCCCGAACGGGACCTATAAACCGAATTTCGTCAATTTTGGCTCATGGCAACTAAGAAATATGCTCAGTACGGCGTACGGCGGACGGACAGAAATTTTTTTATTGCCTTTTTCGGATTCTACATACCTTGAAACGGAAACCATCAAATTTTGAGGGGGCTTAAAAATTTTTTTTTCATGCTCGATTCCAAAGGTTCATTATTGAAAATAATGACCCAGAATACTGTTATGTCGGTTTCGGTGATCACCGTGTTAGTGGAAATAGACAGCCTTACTATAAATCCGTTTTTATGTTGAAATGGCGGGTTAGCACGATTTCATCGCGAGTGAAAGTTCGTACTTTCGGGGTGATGCTTATAGGAGCATTGTAGGACCAGCCGTTATAACGTGGTACGTACCTACTTATCTTTATATATTTGGTGGTACGCACCTGCCTGTCTTTAATGAAACTGACGATGTTGACAGAGAAGACACAACCAAAATCTTAAAGTTATTATCAGTATGATTAAATGGCGGTGTGATGGTTTTTCAGTCGTTTGGCCAAAGCAAATTCCTACAGAGAAGGTATGTCTCCCCCTCCCCCCCCCCCCCTTCCTACATTTCCAAGAGAATCACACACAGAAGAGATAAGTACGTATTATTGGTAGGAAGTTCATTCACTTGAAGGACTGAGAATGGTCTCGTGTAAGATCGGCTCCTGAACTGCAGTTCTCCCCCCTTTCCTTTTCCTGGCTTTAGTTTTTCCTTTTGTAAAAAAAAAAAACACAAACGGTGGGTACAGCTTCCGTACAAGTACGCAACCACGAGGGACATTTTATGTCTTAGCGCCCCCTCCCGCACCCACACCAAGTACTTCGTACTTAATTGTTTTGGTCAAGATATCCAACGAATGGTACCTAGTCCGAACAGCCTTCAGTCCCAATTAGTTCGGATTAGCCGGACTCCACTGTATTATGTACGTAAACATTCATTTAAACAATCACGCTCATACCGCAGCTTGTTGGCCACGCAGTCCGCAGTGGTTAACGTAGTATGGTTAGGTAAATCGAGAGCTATCCAACGAGTGGTGAACGATTTTTGTACGATGATAACTGGCGAAGATAAAGTTCCGTAGCAACGAATCGGTTGTAAGCGAAAATCATCAGAAATTTTCGTGACGATTTCGTGTAACGTTTTTCGAGTTATGTGCCAGAGTAAAGACATAAAATGTCAAAATTCTGGGTGGGAGAATTTGGATTGCAAATTCACAGAAGCTGTTTGAGGAAAAATTTGAAGATCTAAACAAAATTTGACAACGATGAATAAGAAAGGCCAGTCGGCAGATAAGGGCCTTAAGCGCACTTCCTCGCTGCTTTGGAAACCGTTGTGTCGTGTGGTTATGGACATTTCAAGGACGTTGCGAACAATACCGGAATCTAGACAGAAGTTTTGTCTGTTATGTCAAAATAATACACTGTTGTGGTTTTCTGTATTGTGTAACGAGGATTCTCAACTGTAGGTACACCTGTAAGAAAGTGCTATTCAAGTTCACTTTACCTACTGGTGAGTGTGAACCCTGGTGGAAAGTTCGCTTCCGATCCCATTTGCCGGAGATCGGATATCCGGTTTTGTTGGTTGGCAGAGGCTGAAGTAATTCGCCTTCGCAGTTTAACAACCGTTTGGATTTGCGACCGTCCGTCAAAATGGTTCGAGTGAAAGTTTGAGGGGGTGACGAGCTAATGGGTTGTGACCGTTTTGTTTAATACACTGCAGTGAGTGTTTGAGTTACAAGAACATTGTCGACAGGGTAACGAACTCAGTTTTCAAAATTGATAGCACCTGTTTCCACTGGTCAACGATTCCCAGCTTATTCAGTTAGAGTCCTGCAAGTTTCTGGTTGTACAACGCAAATTATTTCCTGTGCAAAGCACGGGTCATCCAGCTAGTGGAAAAATTGAAATGCGATGCCTTCAGGTCTGCTATGGGGGGAACTCGAGGCAGCTGATGACAACGGCTCGCTTGACTTCACGCCGTCCGACTCTGAGCGTTTCCCGTAGCGCGGGAACACTCACCCGTGTCGGATACGGCCCTCGGAAACGTGACCCACCGTTTTTCAAGTCTGTTCCTTAAATTTTCTTTTCTTCTTTTCAAAGCTTTTCCTCAGCTTTGGAAGACGGAGAAATTAACATTTGTAAGGTCCAGCCGACAGAAGGCAGAATAGGAAGGTAGAGAGACCCATAGGGCTTATAATAATTTTGTTAATCGAGAGACTGAACGGGGAGACCAGAAGGAAACGAATGAATGAAAGAATTTATTTCCATAAGGAATAGACACGTTCCAACAAACAATCTCATACACTTGGTGGAAACTACCCCCCTCTTAGGTCTGGGACCTGTGTCGAGGGGGGGAGTTGCAAGTTGAATACATTTTTTGTTTTTAGAATAAGAGAGAAAAAAAAATATATTATTATGTACAAGTTGTATACTTACATATATGAAAACTATCGCTATGTATTTAGCTATCTTAGCTATAAATATCTTAAATCAAGTGAGAGAAAAAAAAGGAATTGTATATGGATGACGGTGTTTTTTGAAATGGCGTTTCACTTCCATTCGACCACTGCGACCAGTAGCGGTGCGTGAGCTCTGAAAATGGTGGGCCACCAAACCGGAACACAAATTAACAGCTTTTTCTACAAAATACCTGTAAATGTTTTCCAACAGTGGAGTCTTCTTATGAGAAATGGGTGGATTTTAATCAACCGCAGCTCTTAGCAAGTCAGAATGTAAGCACTGTGTTCACAATAGTTCTGACCAGTACCCGGGATTACCAGAAGCTAAAAGTTCTATAGCTTCATACTGACTAATACTCAGCAACTTCCTAAACTTTTAATCATCACTCTATACTCGTAGGAAAACGTCGACAATTTCGACTGTAAGTTAGCCACCGAATTCATGTGGTACAAAGATACAGAAGCAAATAAACTAAACAACCACTAAAAACAACGAACTAGACTAAAATACAACGAAGTAATGACCCACCGGCCAGTACCTACATGGATGGAGAATCAGACTAGAAGCCAGGTACTTATCTGTGTATGTTGACGTCGATCAATCCACAAGACCACAGACAGGACACAACGCATTTAATTATCGCAAATCCAAATCTGTCCTGGGAACTCGAATGGGAACATACAAAATTCGAAATGTAAGCAGAAAATTGAAAACTCAACATAGGAACAGAACGGCGGCGAAAGTGATAAGAACATGGAATAAAGGGCTCCCTTTATTCCATGATAAGAATTTTTAGGGGAGGACAGATAGAAGGACAAGCATCTCGTATCGAGATAACAACATGAATTGAAAAAATCCAATCGATTGTGAACACAAACGATTTTTGGATGGAAATGTTGGCCTCGGGCCCAAAATGGGCGTGGCTAACCAAATTTTTACTCGACTGAGCTTGCGCGGAGGGGCCACTTTTCTCCATTGCCATGGTGACACCCAGTCCCCGGACCTGCCAGTTTCAGAAACGTAGGTTTCGATTTCGATTGCAAAGACATCGATTACTGTAGCTATATTCCGATAAAATGCTCGAATATCCATAGCCAGAGATCTCTGTCTACTTCTTCTTCCCAGTTACTTGTCTTGGCCGCAGCCATGCCAGACATAGGTTGGGACAGAGAGAGAGAGAACTCTGTCGAGTCGCTGTTGAACTTCGTGAAAAATGCTAGGTACAGTATACGGAAGGAAATTCGAATGCCAACTGAACAAATGGTTGGCATTTTTTTGGAGTTTTTTGTGTTTCTGGATGCCGGGGCAGTGGCCCAAGTGGCCTTATGGACGCAACGCCCCTGACTGCGACCATTTATGATTCGATAAGTGGAAATAATAGTTATTATTTATTCACAACGGTCGAATTGAAAGTGAAATGCCGTTTCAAAAAACACCGTCACCCATTCGCAATTCATATTTATGCAAAGTCAACGTTTTCACGGCGAACAGACCTTATTTTTGTCGACCACCACCAAGGTTGTTTAAAAAATAAAATAAATAGGTGCTTAAACGAAATAATATTAAATAACTGGAATACTCCATTCGGACGCTACATACGGTTGGCGATATCGCTGGGCTATTAGGATACCTACAGATTTGGCGAAATTTTGGCAGGTATCCCTCCCCTCCTAGTTTTCACAATCTGATCGGAGATCCGGTGATCTCCGATTCCTACTTCCTGATGTCATATCTGGTGGGCAAACATAAATTTTGAAATTAACTATATGAAGACGTTCGAAACATCACGCCTACCACCGTGTGGCAACGGGTAATGGGTTATGCGCATGGGTCACAAAAGCGGTTTGTATTATTTTTTAATGCAAGTAGATTCCACTCCAACCGCACTGTCCTACGATTAGTTCTTTTGCTATGATTTTTTTTCTCAAAGTTTCCAGAAGTTCTGACAAAAAATTAGTCAGGGGGCCCCGCCCAGGAGAGAGGGGTGCAATGTCGTCAGAATGTTTGAAAAATCTTAGAAAAATGACTTCTTATCGTAGGACAGTGCGGTTGGTGCCAAAGTTCTCAGGATGGAATAATTTTAAAAACGATGCAAATTATTACACAAAGGTTTATTATTTACCTGTATAGATGCCCCTTCTGCGTAGATCACTGTTTTCTTGGTCAATACCCTCGAGCTCCCCCCAGGAAAGCCCTAAATCAAGTAGTGGAGCCGGCCCCGGAATTAAAGTTTCATAAAAATGATGAATCATTAATTATTTGTAGTTATTCATGAAGCACAAGGCAAAGAATAAACGTTGTGTAATAATTTACCTGTATAGGCGCCCCTTCTACGTAGATAATAAACTGCTGTGTAATAATTTACCGTTGTGTGATAATTTACCCAATAATACTTCAACGTTTGTTCAAGTTGCAAAAGTACCTACCTATCAGCAAAATCCAAAAGGTCCATCATTTTTCAAATGAAATAATATCACAGAACAACCAACTCGACTTCATACAAACATCCGTGATTATAATCAGGTGCTCACTAGCAATGATAATATCTGGGCCGGATTTATTCCGTTTGATTCACGATCGTGTTGACGAAGCTTTTCGGTGCAAACGAACGGCTGGTCGTACAATGCTCCAGGTGGTCTCAATAAATTCTTTAGTTCAAGAACAGTTTAAAAAAATTAAAAAACCTTCCTTCTATCGAAAGTTTTCGAGCTACGGTGTTCTGAAAATTTCAACCCCTATTTTTCACCCCTTAGAGATGGCTGACAGTAACGCTGAGCTTCGGGGACCAGCTAGACCCCAAACGGGACCTATTAACCAAATTTCATCAATTTGGGTTCATGGTAACTAAAAAAAGTGCGAAGTACGGCGGACGGAAAGACATTCTTTAATTCCATTTTCGGATTCTACTTACCTTGAAACGGAATTCCAAAGGTTCATTATTGACAATAATGAACCCAAATTGCATCAGCTTTCTAATAATATACCTAATCGCGATGTGCTCGTGAGATCTGGGGCGATGGGATTCCTATAACTCGGGTGTTACGACATCAACAAACCCTCCTGCCCTGTTAAGTATTGTTTTGTTTTTTTCTCTCTCTAGTTGCTTCACCTCACTCGAACAATGGGCTGTGTTCGACCGATAATAGGAGGCCTGTGGGCGGAGGTTATAACAGTTTGTACCTATCCATCCAGTCTGCTCCCTTGACAGTGCGATACTCTGGGGAAACCTAGTTTACGCTGCCATAATCGCCGAACACTTATCATATCAGTACATTGAGCTGTAAACCGCCAGTCTTCTCACAGTGTTTTGAAATAGAAATAAGGTTGTGCCCACTATCACCTCACCTGTAGTGGTTTCGACTGTCAAAGTCAAATGGACAGGCCAAAAATGTGAATACAGTCAAACAGAAGTCAACATTTAAATTTGCATATATTTTCATTTTCTGGGGATTTTTGGGAATATCATCATATTTTCAAAGAACTGTTCTCAAAAAAGAAAAAAAGTGGTTGGCTCCCAAAAAAAAGGTACTTTCTAATTATTAGTTCCCGTTAGAATATTTTTAGTGGCATATTTACCTGTAGTCTCTTGCAATGTAGAACGTTCATTATTTTCTATGTTAAAGTTGATTTTTATCTGGGAGAAGATGACAGCAAAATTGAAAAAACTGATTATTATACAATTCAATATTGTATTTAATACCTTAAACTAAAACTTCAATTCAGTGTGTATTTTTATGGGATTTATCTTCCTAGCACGTTTTTTAATCGATATACATAGCAAATGTTCAGAATAGAAATGAGATTTGCATATCTTTGTTCATATTATATTCCAGGCTCTGGTTATTAACTTCTAATGGTCAATGGCCGCAAAAAATAGTATGTCAGTTTTAGGTGAAAAAGAGGTCGGGCCCTGTTCTTTTGATTGGAATGATGTGTCAAGTCGTACCTATCTTGCATTGCATTGGAGATGCGGTCACACTAGCAGCTCCCAAGCAAATCCGCAAGCATTGGTGTAAAAGCAAATGCTCGTATCAAACATGTTAGTGAGGCAGTAGTGAGCCATGTAGCCTCATCTTGTCTTGGACGAAATCCTGAATTATAGTTACATTTTACCCATGAAAAATGAAACGTGTCCAATAAACAACACTTGCATCGGCGTTTCTTCAGATAGATATTGCTAAGTATTTACCCTTCATTGATGAATGATGAAAATTCAACAATACAAATGGAAGTTCAAGTCATGCAGCATGGCTATAAGAGTGAATTTTCAAAGAAATAGTCGCGCTATTGTGTAAAAAGATTATATAGCGATTACCATACCACTTTTCGTAAAATTATATAATTTTTTCGTGATTTTAGCAATTTTTACCGATTTTTGACCCCTAAAAACTCAAATGTGGCCCCCTTCGAATTATTTTCAAAATTGATCATCTTCCAATTCATCCTTTTGTTCGGCAATTTAATAGTTATGGCGAAATTTGGAATTTTCATCATGTACCCAAGGACAGATATCGTTTTGAGTGACACATAAATAAATAAATATATTTATATTGCATTTAAAAATTTATTTAAACCCTTTACAAAATAATGTAAACCCTTTACAAAATAATTTCAACCTTTTACAAATGTATTTAAACTTAAAAAAAAAATTAGTACAACCCTTCACATACCATTTAAACCTTTTACATAATTATTTAAACCTTTTACAAATTTATTTAAACTCATTCAATAAATACAGTGGTATTTGCAATAAGCAATTCTGACCTATCTTCTTACAGTACGGCGACGAAAAACAACACAGTCCACACTTGAATCACTGTCGCACATTATGCTCAATGTTAATACGTAATCTGTTAATTGTACACTTACAAAATATGACCCATCCGAAATTCGTTATGAGGACGATTAGAAGCTCACTGACATAAGGTACGTGGGAGAAGTTATTGGAGATTGGTCTCAACATTCAGAAGGTATACCACGAACCTACTCGTAATAGAACTCAATCCCCTACTCGTTACCATTACTACCGTTTGTCTTACGCGAATAACCTATAGACGTTTCTGTTCTAATGAATACGTTCAAGTATAGAGGTTTAAATTAATTCTTAAAGGGTTTAAATAATTTTATAAATGGTTGAAATAAATTTATAAAAGGTTTAAATAAATTTGTAAAAGGTTGAAATTATTTTGTAAAGGGTTGAAATTATTTTGTAAAGGGTTTAAATAAATTTGTAAATGCTATATACGTTATAAATAGGTTATAAATTTTTGTTAACATCTAGGGATGTATTCAGGATGCTCTGAAGCGGATTTGCCAACTAAAAAAATTCAAAAATTCATGTTCCTAAAATTTTGGACGCATTGCTATAGCTTTATTTTCTTTGAAAATTCGCTTATAAATTCAAATTAAAATTCGAATTCAACAACAGTTTTAGCGTAGGTATGTATTCGGGATAATGAAAAGGAAGTCATCTCACTAGAACTGGCACTCAGCTTTGAAATATTTATTTCATTTTGGTATATTATTATTATTACTTTTTGGTTTCAAGCACCAGACTTCGAGATTTTGATGACGTATTGTGCAATATGGACTGATTGTTTAACTATTGGCACACTCGCATCTATCGGCTAGTTACAGTTTACGTAAGCTGTCTTTATGTAAGTAGTAAGAACATAGAATTTCCTAATGCAAATATACTCGTACCTACCTATCTAGTTAGTCAGGCCAACGATGAAATGCACAGACGTGAGCTCACCTCAGTAATTTTGGTCGCCTCTTACCTTCAATAATTTCAAACAAGGTTGGGAACGCCCTTCTTGTGCATTACTTACAAAAGACACAGTTGCACCATTTTTGTGGGCGTTTGCTATTATGCAGTTACACGGGCGGCTGCCCACGAGATTGAGTCGCTACTAAGGAAATCTTTAGTATCGGCGGGCGGATTGAAGTGATTTTTCGACTTTTTTTGGTCTTTGCCCAACGTTCGACAATCTATCACCCGAGAGAAAGCGAGAACAATCCCGTTGCGTTGGACCTATTTCGTGGTATCCAGCTAAGTACCTATACCTTCATTGGCTCGTAGCACATCAAGCTCGTTCCAACAAGTGCGCTGAATTGTGTGTGTGTAGGTATCTAGGTACTACTTATATAGAAAATGATTGGAACCAAATTAAAAATCCTCTAATATTCATCGGTAGTACCTACGCAAAACATCACCTTCAAATATACATCTAAGTGAAGGTGACTCCAGGTAGGAAAGGATTACTGGTATTTTAGATTCTACAGATTCTAGACTACATGTCTCAAAAGCAAGCAATATGTTGCATCAAAATGGATCAATAATCGTGTTTTTTGGATTTTAAAAATTGATACAACTGAGATAGGCACATAAAATAAGGAATAAAAGGCGTTCGTATCATAGAATTGACAGCAATTATTTGAAGAACAGTTTCGAGGGAAAAGATTTAGATTTTCACTTTGCCAACATTCGTAAGTTGTAGGTTAAATGATAGTTCACGTATATTATTTTGAAAATTCTCTCGTTACGACATTCTGCTTGACTTGAACTTTTCTTTGTTTGTATGGGGAAATCGTTTGACTCATCCGGATGCTGGGATTCGAATATAACTTTCGAATTAGCACGTCGAGGGTAGTCCATCTTGAAATCATCCATTGGGGAAAACAAAATATAATTTAGAACATTTTTAGCGAGTTGCAAGAAAAAGCTCTTCAAAATCTAGATAGATCGAGCGGATCCCAAACTGTTCGGTATCGAAGGTCCGCGAGGGGTTTGACGATTAGAAAGGTCAATATCGGATTGAGCAAGTAACTGATTTGAAAGGAAAGGTGATCGTGATGTGCCAGGGTCCCGAACAACACGGTGCGAGAGGATAAGACGACGGCTCGTTCACACAGCGCAGCCTGCTGAACCCGGTATGGTGATGCTCGTAAACTACAAAATATTGTAAAATCCTCATATTTACCAAATTTTGGTTTATTATTTTCAATAATGAACCATTGGAATAGAGCATGAAAAAAAATAAAAAAATTCTAACCCCCCCCTCAACATTTTATGGTTTACGTTTCAAGAATCCGAAAATTCAACAAAAATATTTCTGTCTGTCCGCCTTACGGGCCACTTTTCTTAGTTACCATGAAACAAAATTGATGAAATTCGGGCTGTAGGTTCCGTTCGGGGTCTAGTTGGTCCTCGAAGCTCGGCGTTACTGTCAGTCATCTCTAAGGGGTTCAAATGTTCAAAATAGGGGTTGAATTTTCAGAACGCCGTATCACGAAAACTTTCGATAGAAGGTTTTTTTTTACGTTATTAAATTTGTCTTGAGCTGTACAGTTTTTGAGACCACCCGGAGCATTGTACGTCCGGCCGTTCGTGTGCACCAAACAGCTTCGTCAACACAATCGTGAATCAAACGGTATAAATTTGGCCCGGATATCATCGCTAGGGAGCACCTGATTATAATCAAGGATGGCTGTATGAAGTCGAATTGGTTGTTGTGCAATATTATTTCATTTGATAATTGATGGACTATTGGATTTTGTTGATCGGTACTTTTGCAACTTGAACAACCGTTGAAGTGATATTGATGGGCAAGTTATTACACAACGGTTCATTATAGGTATTGACCACAGAAAACAGTGATCTACGCAGGCATCTGTTTCACTCCACATCAACAATTTTCCTTTAGAACTTCATTATTTGCGTTTCTTTTTGCCGTTTTAGTTACTGTTTGTCATTGGTTATATTGTTTTAGTAACATTTAACTCGTGATTTAGGTAGGTACCTAGTAACGAGTACAGGGTTAGGTACTAACCTACGGAGGGTCTGCGATTCACATAATATGTATAGAGTAGTACATATCATATTATATAGACGGGTTATTTATACAGAGAGCTGTGATCTGTAACAGAAGGGTATTCTGTACAAAAAATAAACCGTTGTGGAGGGATTTGCAGCGTTTTACTCCTACCACGTCCAAAAGGCTGTATAAAATTTTTGAGGCTACCTATACACGATAACGCATGGGGTGAGGCTAAAGGTATTTATTTTGGTTTATTATTCTGTGAATAATACACCTATGTATTCGCTCAGCAAAAAATTTTTATAACACCCCCTCAAACTTTTTTCTTTTCCGTTTCAAGGTGCATAGATTCCAAAAATGCAATGTCCGTCCGCCGTACGCCGTCCGCCGTACGCCGTCCGCCGTATCACGTGTACAGGCTTCATTTTCGGTCTAAAAAAATCGTTCTTTCGCACACATGCTCCATTTGGGCCCTAGTTGTGTCCCGAAACTTTTCAGCCCGATCGGAATATACCCAGGGGTGTTATGAGTGAAAATGTGTGTAAAAATAGGTACTTTTTACGTTTTAGCAACATATTGGTAACATGAGCTTCTGAGATATCGTTTTCTATGTTTTTGGGGACGAGAAGACCGAATATGAAGTCGATTTTGACCAAAGAGTGGAAAATTGAGTTCTAACAAATGTTCAGCTCCCAGAATTGATTTTTTATGAGTGAAAAACCTGGGAAATCGTCTGAAATCACCATCAGTTTGTATAATAACACTGGAAAAAGTGTCAAGACGTGGTTCAGGACGATTAAATGGCACTACCAATGATCAAAGATAGTTTAAAAAAAAAAGAAAAAAAAGAGCGTACCTAATTTGTGTTTTGGGGGCCAAAATTAATGGAAACCATCAGAAGTAGCTATTTCGATTATTACGCATGAAAGAAACAATTAATGAACAGCCAACCTTTCTGTAGGTAGGTATGTCCAATAGAATAATAAACCCATGTGACAAGGACTTTGCAGCGTTTTTATTTATAATATTTACGGGAAAGCCCAATTACAAAGTAAGAGAAAATTATAGTTGACAGTTGTCATGGCATATTAGGTAGGTAAGCTTCAATTTTACAACGAAGAAAGATATATGAAAAACTTAAACGAACATTTTTTACAAACGATAATATTACTATAACGATAGGTATGGTTACAAATGATGAGGGGGATGGGAGGGATGGATGAAAAAATTAGCAGTACGACAACTTTTTTATGGAGGAAATAGGGCTATTAAAGAGATCGAAGTCGGGATTGTTTTGAAGGAAAAGGTTTGCTGCCCGTGGGAGTCTAAACATGGAACTGTGATAAAGATAATTTGTGGGGGGAAAAAGGAACGCCGAATAATTGAAGAGAATATCCGGCTTGGTCGAATATTTGGCTTTTCCAGGAGTTCTTTAGTACCTCAAATAGGAAATGTTGATTTTACGATCAGTGATCCGCGTATGTAAGGAAAATGTGCTATTTGTTCAGTTTTTCGGTCAGACCGAATTTCGTTCACCAACCGCTCCGTAGTTAGTAAGTCCGTCGATTAACATCCCACGAAAATCGTCGATCACTCGTTGGAAATGTCTCGATTTATCGTGAAATCTCACGATGAACCGTTTGCCGCAATGGTGCTCTTTCTGTTTGGAAAATCTCAGGTCCATGTCGGTTTAAAAACCGTCGTTGACGTAAAAGCTTCACTGTAGGTCGAAGTGATGTTCACGATGACCCGTGCAGTGGGCCCCTTTAGTATCTATTACTGTATAAGGTCCTCGAGGATACGTATTATAAGTGTTGGTGAATGCTGAAAAGTGAAGTGGGGTGGTGGTTGAGTGTTCAGTTATTACTAAAAAAGTTAAGGCTATGGCCGTTTTCCACAATTTCGCTGGGTAAAAAGTAGCTTAGTAGACGTTATTAGGAAAACAAGTTTAGGATTCTCCAGTATTGTGGCTATGTTCCCGTATAATTGTTGGTATCACCACATGGTCACATGATGGTAATAAAAAGTTTCTCATTCGTGAGTTTTGCTACGTTCGTACAAAACTGTGTTTTTCTTTCTAATATAAAATTAGACTAGAGAAGCGGAGAATAGTAATATTTGAATACAATTATGGAGGCATTGGGATTGGGAGAATCGTAAACTTGAAGGGGCGTATTAGGAAAGCAAGTTCAGGATTCTCCAGTATTGTGGCTATGTTCCCGTATAATTGTTGGTATCACCACATGGTCACATGACGGTAATAAAAAGTTTCTCATTCGTGAGTTTTGCTACGTTCGTACAAAACTGTGTTTTTCTTTCTAATATAAAATTAGACTAGAGAAGCGGAGAATAGTAATATATGAATACAATTATGGAGGCATTGGGATTGGGAGAATCGTAAACTTGAAGGGGCGTATTAGGAAAGCAAGTTCAGGATTCTCTAGTATTGTGGCTATGTTCCCGTATAATTTTTGGTATCACCAAATGGTCACATGATGGTAATAAAAAGTTTATCATTCGTGAGTTTTGCTACATTCGTACAAAACAGTGTTTTTCTTTCTAATATAAAATTAGACTAGAGAAGCGGAGAATAGTAATATATGAATACAATTCTCAATAGACGTTGTAATAGAAAATTGAAAATGCAATAGATCTGCGAGGTTTGCATTCCTGGCACCCCTCTACTTTCCTTGATGTTTTTTGGAGAGCTTTGGCTGGTATGTGTCGATCATCTCAATTCAGATGAGTTTGAATATTTATTTCCTTGTATATGTTATGTAAATTTATTAATGTCTGTGTCTTTCCAACTTTCATATAGGAAGAAGTGTACAAGAAACTGTAGGCAGCTATCGATAACCAAAATCTCAGTGCTTTAGCCTGACCTCAGGTTCTCATTGGGATTAGGGATTTTCTTACGTAACTTCACAAGGTGTCTGTGCGACATGAAAACATGCGTTCCTTGGCCGCCGGTTCCCACTTAGAAAGTAGTCGTGGGCCACGTTTATTTTGAATCGCTCTAGGACCTCATTTCAACTTGAATCCTATCGATAGTGATATCGTACACTCAAGATTGAATGCTTTATTTTACATATTATTATTTATATTATATAAACATAATACGACATATTTTTCTTATCTCAGAAACAGTCTTGCCAGGGCTCCATCTCCAGGATGATGGATCCAGAAGGTATTTAACAATAACTGAACCGTCATGGGGTGGAGGGGGACTCCCTCCCAGACCCTCGAACCTCAAAGCTTAAAATACAGAGATCTTAACGAATTTTGACTTCATTGTAGGTATTCTAAAATGTACAAAACTATGGGCAAGATAATTGAACAGTCTCTACGATTTCAACTTTATGCTTGAAGAGCGTTTTAAAGGGAATTTACTTACATGTTGCTAATAAACCTTCTATTAATTAATATTACCCCACCCCCGTCGTAGCTAGCTGGTTGAGTACTGGAGGCGAGAGCTTTCGATGGAAAGACATCATCATCAGGCCGCCCAAACTGTAGAGTATTATTTTAGATGACCTGATGATGTCCTTACATCGAAAGCGCTCCCTCCGCAGTACTCAACCAGCTAGTGACGACGGGTTCCTCCGGAAGGTATGGTCAGTTACTTCTTACACTAGTGGAAATAGCCCTTAAGATTTAATACTATTATTTAGATTTTCCTTGAGGAAATATATTATTATTTGTGCCCAGATGTAGAAGGTAATTGAGAAATGTTAATTCCACTGACGGGTTTCTGAATTTACAATCCGACAATAAATTCCAACTCATTCATGGAGTACGATAGTATAGGATCCGACGTTTTTTTAACCCTGGACACCACCTACACGGTTAATTTCTTTCAAAACGTTGTTGGAAAAAATAAATAAATAAAGATGAAAAACGCTGCGAAGTCCGTGTCGCAAGGGTTTATTATTATATTGGGCATACATACTGTGGGCTGTTCATTTATTGTGCAATAATTGATCTTGTGCAATAATTGCTTTATTGTGCAATGATTAATCTTTCATGTGCAATAATTGAAATGGCTATTTTTGATGGTTACCACCAATTATCCGCCCCCCCCCACCCGAAATTAAAAGAATCAGGCTCCAATTTTTTTTAAAATTATCTTTGATTATTGATAGTCCATTTAATTGCCTTGATTCACCTGTTGATACTACTTCTAGTGTTAATATACAAATTTATGGTGATATCAGACTATTTCCCAGGTTTTTGATTAATAAAAAAAATTTTGAGAGTTGAACCTTCGTTGCAACTTCAATTCTTCACTCTTTGGTCAAAATTGACTTCATATTCGGTTTCCACGCCCTAAAAAACATGGAAAACGATACCTCAGAAGCTCAAGTTACTTAAGCACCAAAAAACCTATTTTTACACCTATTTTTCACCCATAACACCCTTGGGTATATTCCGATCGGGCTGCAAAGTTTTGGGACACAACTAGGGCCCAAATGGAGCCCGTGTGCAAAAGACCGGATTGTTTAGACCGAAAATAAAGTATGGCGGACGGACATTGCATTTTTGGAATCCACGCACCTTGAAACGTAAAAGAAAAATGTTTGAGAGGGTGTCATAAAAATCGCTGAGCGAATACATAGGTGTATTTATCAGTCACAGAATATTAAACCAAACTTATCCAAATGTACTTTCTCAGCACACGCTTTCATATTACCTACCTTCGTGGGTAACTAATAATACTGATAATAAATTACCTTCTTAGCACACGCTTTTTAATCATTATTAGTCCACGCCATAAGGGATGCCACTTTCTTGGAACGTTTCTACCCCTACAAAAAAAAAAGTTTCACTAACTGGGAAAAAGTGTTTGAACTCACTATTTCTCAAACTGAAATAGTGATGATACTGGAATGGGCATGGGCATGATACATTGTTAGGAACGATGTATCGATCTTTGGTCAGAATTGACTTCATATTATGTCTCCACGCCCTAAAAAACATGAAAAACCTACAAGCTCATGTTGACTAAAACCTCAAAAAAACCTCGAAAACCCCTATTTTTACACCTATCCCCCCCCCCCCACCGTAACACCCCTGGGTGTATTCAGATCGGGCTGCCGAACTTCGGAGCACAACTAGAACCCAAATGTGTTTCCAAATGGTGACCCAAACTGTGTACAGAAGAACGACCATTTTAGACCAAAATTTCACCTAAATTTTTGGATTAGTTAGAACCCCAATTTTCCACTCGTTGGTCAAAATCGACTTCATATTCGATCTTTTCGCCCTAAAAAACATGTAAAACGACACCTCACAAGCTCATGTTACTTGAACACCAAAAAACCCTATTTTTACACCCATTTTTCACCCATAACACCCCTGGGTGAATTCCGATAGGGCTGCAAAGTTTTGGAACACAACTAGGGCCCAAACGGAGCCTGTGTGCGAAAGACCGAATTTTTTAGACCGAAAATAAAGTACGGCGGACGGACGTTATAACAATTTTTTGCTGAGCGAATACGTAGGTGTATTAGTCACTGAATAATAACCCAAGACTATCCAAATTTACCTTCTTAGCACCCGCTTTCATATCATCTTCGTGGGTCACTAATAATGCTAATAATAAATTACCTTCTTAGCACACGCTTTTGGTTTATTATTCTGTGAATAATACACCTATGTATTCGATCAGCAAAAAATTTTTATAACACCCCCTCAAAATTTTTTCTTTTCCGTTTCAAGATGCGTAGATTCCAAAAATGCAATGTCCGTCCGTCGTCCGCCGTATCACGTGTACAGGCTTCATTTTCGGTCTAAAAATGTCGTTCATTCGCACACATGCTCCATTTGGGCCCTAGTTGTGTCCCGAAACTTTTCAGCCCGATCGGAATATACCCAGGGGTGTTATGAGTGAAAATGTGTATAAAAATAGGTACTTTTTGTGTTTTAGTAACATGTTAGTAACATAAGCTTTTGAGGTATCATTTTCCATGTTTTTGGGGGCGAGAAGACCGAATATGAAGTCGATTTTGACCAAAGAGTGGAAAATTGAGATTCTACCAAATGTTCAGCTCCCAAAATTGGTTTTTTTATGAGTCAAAAACCTGGAAAATCGTCTGAAATCACAATTTGTATAATTACACTAGAAAAAGTGTCAACATGTGGATCAAGACGATTAAATGACACTACCAATCGTCAAAGATAATATGGGAAAAAAAATGAGCGTACCTAATTCGTGTTTTGGGGGCCAAAATTGTGGATCATAAATAGCTATTTCAATTATTTCACATGAAAGAAACAGAAATGAACAGCCAACATTTCTGTTGGTATGTCCAATAGAATAAGAAACCCATGTGACAAGGACTTTGCAGCGTTTTTATCATTATTTGTCCTCGCCAAAAGGGATGCCACTTTCTTGGAACTTGAGCGTTTCTACCCCTATAAACAAAATGTTCACTAACTGGGAAAAAGAAAGAATGTAAATCATTGATTTCCCCATGTTTGAATCAAGACTGTATTTCTTAAACTGAAATAGTGATGATACTGGAATGGGCATGGGCATGATACTTTGTTAGGAACGATGTATCATCTTGGGAAAGATGATTTGCCGCCTTGGCATCTTTAGTGAAGAGGTCGTGGGCGGCTCGGACAGCTGCAGAGGTATTCAGGTCAGTTCGAGTAGCATAATCTGAGAAGATTAACAATATTATCCACAGTCTGTCTGTCGATCACAAAAACTCGAACGTAACGCCGACCGCTTCCTGGATCTCGGACGGCGGACGACAAATGGACAGACCGACCAAAAAAAAAAAAAACCAAAACGCGTTTATTTGTTTTGAGTCCGCGGGCTGGAGAGTTTGAGAGGGACATTGGAAAGTGGAATGAGCCATAAATAGCCTGCGTTGTGACCTGGCGGTATTAATTCAACGCCTAATTCAACGGCGTAACCCGTGACATCACATGACTTCACATCGCATCGGATACCGGTCAGTCCTGAAACCTGAGACGGGAGAACGGGTCTTCTATGTGGGTTGACATCGGGCGGCGACCCGTTTTTCGTCGGTTCCTCGGAATGAGCAGAATATAAAGAGAAACGATTAGGTCAGCGGGTCGCATAAGAGTTTTGCATTCACCGTTTTAGGAAAAAAAAAAAAATCTTTACCTACTCACTAGGTCAAATCAGAAGTATTAGGTAGGTAGATACCCATATCCGAGGTTTGAATAATATTAATTTGATTCACTCAGTATATGTAAATTCACCCTCCCAGGGACCCCAGGATATCACATAACGTCTGCCGTGTTGGGAAGCAGTATAGCCGCTTCACGTTACAACATGGACGTACCTGTACGTAAATAGTTGAAGTTTCGTTGAGAAAAAAAAAATCACGGTTGCCCAGATAGGGCAACCATTCCGATCGTAATCAAATTCATAGAGGACCATAAATTACCTACAAATTTAATTTAATCAGAATAAATTGAGTATTACAAGGTTCAATTTTTGCGCATTCGGAGGCCCTAACAACTTTTGAGCTTACCAATTGAACTTTACAGGGGACCAGTCCAGGACTAACCTGCATGATCGCTGAGAAAAATGCATCAAGATTGGTTGAATGGATTCAGATTTAAAATTCTGATGAAATTCAATGGGGTTTTATGTGGACAAATCCCCACATTCCCTCCGAATTTCATCTTGTTTAACATTTTGCTTCCTCACTACCGAAGGTAGGGATTCGTGGTTGAGTAAAAAAAATTAATGTCCTCCAAAATGAAAATTTCCACTACCATTTTGCGTTTCAGACATCGAGGAACATTTTTGGTTCCGTGTCTGTCTGTCTGTGGTAATTCCTTGTAACGCCCATAACTCCCGAAATAATAGTCAGAATGGGCTAAAATTTGGAGGGTAAGTGGGAGTTGGGTCGCAGATGATCCAGCACCAAAATCATTGAAAAAGTACTGTAACTTTCGTCTGCGCATGCGCAAACGTGAAATATATGAAACGCCCGTAACTACCTTAAATATCGTTGAAATAAGTCCGAACTTGGAGGGTCGATCAGGAATAATACTTTCATAGTTAGTCTCACACGAATTTCATTGGAATTGTACTGTAACTTTCGTCTGCGCATGCGCGAACGTGATATGTTGATCATTTCCTTATAACGCTTTTAACTACGCGAAAAGTGGACGCAGCGAGCTGAAATTTTGGGGGTACACGCGGGTTGGATTGCAGATATTCCTTTATCAAAATCATTGAAATCGTACTGTAACTTTCGCCTGCTCGTGCGCAAACGTGGCATACTTGAAACGCCCATAACTACCTTAAACATCTTTGAAATGAGTTCAAACTTGGAGAGTGGATCAGGAATATACTTTGATAGTTCCCTGTGAATTTCATTGCAATCGTACTATAACTTTCGCTTGCGCAAGCACGAACAAGAAATGTTGAAATGTTTGATCCTATTACGCATGTTAGGTTATTACTACTCTATTTATGGCTATTCAATCATTTTGACTCATCACTTTTTTAAACAACTGATTCTACGCGTCCGTGTTACAATGCGTGAGGAAGCTTTCCTGCCCGTCCAAAGTGTCAGACGTTTTTAGTTTGGATTGTTCTTTCTATTGTGGATGTGGTAGTTAAAAGGAAGTGCGCGGAGACAGACAGACACGAAACAGAAATTTTTATTTTAGAGGCCATACAGGTTTGTGGCTCCTGGATAAATAATTTCTGACGTAGTGGTAGAACGAAAAGTTCATGCAAAAAGGCAGATATACCATTCACAAGCAGAAAGTAAACCCGTGGTACAACCCGGAATCGGTTATCGCCAGAAATCACCGAACGACTGTCGCAACCCGTATGACGAGGAGAGCCAAATAGACTCCCAAAGTGAAAGGGTCGCAAATGCTCCTGATCTTCCCACACTTTCGGTAGGTACAATTTCTACGGAGTCATACTCGAAGGTCTTCAAACAAACTATTCAGTAACAAAAATAGCCGCATCATTCAAGATTCGGTCTGCGGCTTCTTCACACGTTGTGCAACCAAACGATTTTCCTTGTTCCTCCATCGACTTGAAAAAAGTGGCTCCTTATGTAGGTACCTACGTCTACGCATTGATGGTCGATGTTGTCATCATCGAAGATTCTAGGAGCGCCCGCAACTCAATATCCACTAACAAAAAATATATTCTGCCTAACTTCGAGTGACAAATGATATCAAATTCGGGTAATACAGTATATAATATTAGGTATACCTAATAGTCCTAATTTTCAATTTTTTCAAGTTTAATGGAAATTTTTTAAACTTTAAATTAATCTTATGTTTATTCCAACAACAAAAATGAAAATGAAAAAGCATAATCTGAAAGTTCCTTTAGACCCAATCTTATTTTCTAAAATATTGATTTACCTTTTAGGAACTACAATTCTGGGACAATACTCATACATCAAATTGATTTTTTTTTTTCATTTTCTTTTTTGTTATTGGTACCTATAAACATAGGATTAATTTAAATTTTTTTAAATTTCCACAAAACTTCAAAAAACTGAAAATCAAGACTGTGTAGGTACTATTGTACACTTCCATAGACGGTACCACAGTAGCAGAAACTTTGCGATCAATTTTTCTGTCTTCTAAAATCGAAACGTGTGTTGGTTTTGCGTTTTAGACCTTTCTGCACCTATTTTATCCGTGTCTGTTCTTTTTTGTCCGCAAATCTTCGCAACGCTCATATACCCAACTCCCTATCATAGGTAGTTGTATAGCGGTTATTATAGCGTTGCAAGATTCTTTCGTGTATAATATACGAAAGAACGGACACGTGTTGAGCTGAACATGGGGTGGTACAGGCCGAGTCAGAGGTAGCGGTTTAATGAAACTATTCTTCTTCAGTAAACAATGTTAGATTCTAAGGACAGTTGAAGTTTGCTATCATGTTGATGTTCAACGGCACGGCGTTGTTTGTAACATTGCTATTAAATTTCTTAGTTTGACGTTATTGTTCTCATTCACATACGATAGGTACCTTGTTCTGGTTTGACTTTTTTCATCGTCCGTAATAACTATCCTTGTGATTTTATCATTTTTTCGCCTGAAAAAAGTTGATTTCAAGAATTTAAAATGTCCATAAAATTTGGAAAACAAACATTGAAACTAAAGTCTACCAAGCATGAATTTGATTTCATTCGACGCTGAGTTTAATTTCCAACAACGCACGTTTCGAATTGTTTTTCGATTTGAGCGTTTTTTGCGTGTGTTTTTCTCTGCCAAAAATACCCGAAAAGCGTTGAAAAAGTTAGTTCTTTTCCCTGCATGAGTATAATTCAGGGGCCTACAAAACGATGGTACATTCGTGATCAGTGCGAAATTCCCTAGAAGGCCCTCTAAATCTTTCAAGTTTGTAATATTAACAATATTAACATACGAACCGTACCTTCCGGAGGAATCCGTCGTCACAAGGTGGATGAATACTGGAGGCGAGCGCTTTCGATGTAAGTACATCATCATCAGGCCGTTGAGATTCTTTAAAATAATACTCTGAAGTTTGATCGGAAAGATTTTTGTCGGATTAGGTACCTACGTATACCTATATTATTGTTGTCAATTCATTGTCCTAAACGCAAACGTTGGCTTCGGGACAGCCCGTAAACTTAAATTTTCCAACAGCCTGGTTGATGCTTGGTTGCTAGGTGGACTTGGAGCTGGAGGTTGCCGAGAAGTCGATGATGGATCGCGGGTCTCCTTTGGGAACACAATGGCGGTAAAAATGCGATCAAACCGTAACTCTGAGCAACGAGTCGCATCAGTGTCCCACAGTATCTAAAAGGTCAATGCTTTCATTTCTTTTATACTAACCTCCTACAAAATGCCAAATCGAAATCATTAGGTAAGAAGAAGTCCAACAGGAGACAGATAGGTACCTACCGAATTCGCCATTATTCTTCTACCACGTTCATCCGGCGGCTTCCGGTGTCTTACCGACCTTATTTTTTATCATCTACCTACTTATCCCATTGAGTACAAAATGTCAAGGGAATTTTTAGGCTTTGAGGGCAGCGATATGATTAATGGTTATCTTTCGAGTCGTACTTATCCACCCGAACGACCTACCCCCGTACTACCATACTTCACAGCATAAAAGGCACGATTTTCACACTGCTCATAAGGCTGGTCGTCACGTTGTTTCATCTCGTATTTTTTTTTTTTCAGGGAAACGGGAAGAAATCTACACGGTACACGTGAAATGCCGACCGGACCCGGGTCAGAACTACCCCAGCGAGCGAGCGTACTCTTCATCGACCGTCGGAGGTCTTGCCCTCACACATCTGACGCTTGGTGCTGTGGGAACAACTCTCTACACTGTGTCTTACATCAATTTCGGTATGTCACCCGGCTCGAAGAACCATTTGAACTATACAGGGAGTCCCAGAACCTCCCCCCTCTCTCCCATTTGCCTTAGAAAAATAGTTTTCCAAAAACTGTGTTCAAACTATGAGAATAATTTAATGTTAAACGATGACTTATATCTCATTTAAAGATAAAAAACGCTGCAAATAAATATAGCGGTTTATTAGATGACCTTGTGCGTAGATCACTGTTTTCTGTGGTCAATACGTACCCTCCAGCTCCCCCCAGGAAAGTCCTAAATCGAGTATTGGAGCCGGCTGGGAAATTACAGTTTCACAAATATGCAGTAGATTCAAGAATTCTATCATTAATAATATTATTTTTTGTTATTCGTGAGGCATAATGTTTGCTCGTACGGACCTACCAACAAAATCCAAAATAACCAGCATTCTTCAGATGAAGTAATATCACGGAACAACCAACCCGATTTCATACAACCATGCGTGATTATAATCGCCGGTTCACAAGCAATGATATCTGGGCTGGATGCAAACCGTTTCATTCTCCGTCATGTTAAGTTTTTCGGTGCAAATTTCAGGGTCTCACTGTGAACGAACAGCTGGACATACAATGCTCCGAGTGGCCTCAAAAAATTCTCAAGTTCGAGATCTATTTTGAAACGTAACCCTTCTATACCCTTCTACTGATAGTGTTGGAGCTACCGGCGTTCTGGAAATTTCAACCTCTATTTTTCACCCCTTGCAGATGACTGACAATAACGCCGAGCTTCGCAGACCAGCTAGACACCAATTTCATTCATTTCAATTTCACACGATCATGGTCACTAGGGTATACCTAAGTGTGTAGTACCTACTTGGAA
Source organism: Leptopterna dolabrata (assembly GCA_954871275.1). Classification (NCBI taxonomy): domain Eukaryota; kingdom Metazoa; phylum Arthropoda; class Insecta; order Hemiptera; family Miridae; genus Leptopterna; species Leptopterna dolabrata. Next base: position 44,135,281 of record OX940982.1, on the reverse strand, counting down.
ATTAGTGCGTAGAAATTTTTGCTCATTTTCAATAATGAACCTCTGGAATCGATCATAAAAAAAGGAAAAGACATTTTTTACCCCCCCCCCCCCTTAAAATTTGATAGTTTCCGTTTCAAGGTACGTAGAACCAGATGTTGGAATAAAAAATTCTGTCCGTCCGACGTACTTCGCACTATCATCAGTTACCATGAACGAAAATTCATGAAATTTGGTTTGTGGATCCCATTTGGGGTCTAGTTGGTCCGTGAACTCGACGTTACTGTCAGTCATCTCTAAGTGGTAAAAAATAGGAGTTAAAATTTCCAGAAATTGCCAGAACTTACGGATTTTTTAGACCACTCGGAGCACTGATGTACAGCCATTCGTTCACAGTAAGGCCCTAAATTTGCACCGAAAAGCTCCGGCAACGCGATCGTGAATGAAACGGTACACATCCAGCTCATAGATATCAGTTGATGGATTGACTACGTTTGGGACGTGGTGGATTCGGGTTTCGATGTAAGTACGCCTATAAAATTACTGTTAGAAGTTCCTGTTCCTCTATAGACTTTGTTTGTAGCAGAAATTGCTGGACGCAGTTAGGTGCTAAATTATTAGCTTCCCATCGAGAATGAGTTGAGTGTAGAAGAAAGTAGGAGGTACCTCCCAATCAAAAATTATCACGGATCGAAAGGTAGGTACCTAAATCGAATGTTTCCGAATGGGGTTTGACATGTTGTGGATCAGATCTTTGTAACGTCGAACCCATCTGAGTGTTCTTAGCCAACTGTGGAGGTGAACGATGAGGAGGGCGGTGTGTGAAAATGGCAATCAACTTGTCATCGTGGGGTATTGTGGAAGAATCGAGGAAGCGTGACGACGGCCGCGTATGGTTTGTGAACCCCGGGGATTCGTCACGGGGTGGCATTCTCTGGCCCACGGAGGTCGGTTGGTTGGTATCTCTACTCTGTGGAAGTCCTATGGACGGAGGGGGGCTTTCTGTGGGCAAGCGAGGGAACAAAACGCGCGACCTCGGCACACCACCGGTCGTTGCGGGTGCCTGACAGTTGCCATAGGATTTTCTCGTACTACCTAAAATACAGTATTTTCAGAAACAATCGGGAATAGAAAATACTTTGTGGGAGGGGGAACGACATCATAACATTACTCACCTACTTCTACAAATTAAGTCAATTTACAATCATTCGGATATATAGCAGGGGATAGATAATACAGACAATAGGAGTTACTCGGAGAGTGATAACAGCAATAAGTCTCCATGGAAAGTTAGTTTTGGTTTATCATTTTCATTACCTTGTGAACCTTTGATGGTTTCCGTTTCAAGGTACCTACATACGTAGAATGCAAGATGGAATGAAAGAACTCTGCAAATTATTACACAAAGGTTCAATATTTTCATGTATACTTACTACCCCTTCTGCGTAGATCACTGGATTCCTATCCGTGTAAGACCCTGGATTTACTAGGGTCGTTCCTTGCGGTCGACACCTACCTACCCACGAACGCACACACACACACACACACACACACACACACACACACACACACACACACACACACACACACACACATACACACACACACGACGACGACGACGATGACGACGAGGACGGCAAACTACCAGCTGAGTCGAAGTACAAGCGAAAACCGTGATCTACAGAATGGGTATCTATGCAGGAAAATAATAAACCGACGTGTAGATATAATTTGCAGCGTTTTTCTCTCGTTTGATTAATTTATTATTACGACTTTTGTATTAACGTTGTAATGAAACAAATACCTCATACCTTTATTGAAGAGGCCAGTAGGCGACAATATCACTGATAATTTGTTGAAATAAGAATTCCGCTTTGTTGTGCGTCATGGTAAACTAATAGAAAATCATTTAGGATTGCTGACACATAACGGAAAAGATCCCGACTGATTATAGAAATCAGTATATATTTTTTGGTAGGATTTTCGTTATTAGTGTTTATTAATATTGTGGCAGTGTTCATGAAGTAATCAATTTGTGTATTATACAGATAATAGGTATATTAAAATAATCAAATCAAAACCTCTATGAGGAATAACTTCCTTATAGATAGATAATTATGCGTAATAGGTATATTAGATAATTATCTCACTCATCTGGAAACATGTCTTGAAGTTAGGCGCGCATGATCTACGTATCCTATTGGTAGCTGAAATTACATTTCAGAAATGATAAATTGAGTTGGGTTTGCCCGTATTCGAAATAGCGCTGATGTAAACTGACCAATCAGGTGCGATAATTCGTGATAATTCGTTGGTTAGGGAGCTATCCGACTTGAAAGGGTTGTGCTATGCAAATTCTAATGAGTTGGCTATTGAACGAGTTTCGGGACCCAAGGTTACTACTCCCTTTACCGCTAGCACGGACCTTCAACTCGAGATCGCTGTTTTTCGCTTCGATTTCTGCCCGAAGGGAACTACCGTCTCTAAAATCGATTTATAACTGCGGCTTTCCGTAGTAGGTATGTAGTTAACTGATTCCTAGTATACAGTTCGAATCCGTATAAGGCTAATTTAGCTTCGATGATCAGGAGTCGGTCTTTAGCTGAGCCGTTTTGAAGAATTCGTAGTTTGAGAAAGGCTTTGATCGCTGTCCATTGATATATCTACCTCGTAGCCAACGGGAGTGTTACCTCACTGCCTGTGATGTAGTGAGAACGTTGCAAAATCCACGAATCTGCGTCAGTTAGTTAGGTACATAATAATAACGTAGAATAGGAAAATCTATCTACTGTAGGACGTTTCTCCTCTGCCGATCAACATTTTTCAAGTTCGAATCGCTGTCTGGTAAGAATTCTGTTTTTTATCAACATATCCGTGTCTATTCCACCTTCCTATTCTTGTGCGCAAAAAAATCAAACCTGTACCTAGTGGGTCGTAATCTTAGGCTTTAAGGTACCTGTTCATTCGATTCCTTCATGTTACAGAGTCTAGCTTGAAGGAACCATATGAACAGGTACCTTAAATCCTAAGATTTTCTAAAATTAGTTTCAATGACTGAAGCCAATGTTGGTAAGTAGTCGGCCATGTTCTGTCTGTAAAGAAAAACGGAGTTATTGAAAAATAGTCTGTTTCCACTAATGCACGAAAAAACGCGAAAAATACACTGTTATACCGGTATTGGTGATCACAGTAACTTATTGTTTGTTACTGACGATGGTTTGATCACCGAAACCGGTATAGAAGTGTATTTTTCACGTTTTTTTCGTGTATTATTGGAAATAGACTATTTTTTCAATATCTCCGTTTTTCTTTGAAATGGGTTTCCACGATTTCTTCGCGAGTGATTTAGTTTTTATCCTTGTCTGTGTTTTCAAGTATTTCACACTTTACTGGCTGTAGACGTACTTATCATTGCGACCTAATCATCGGAATAGAACCCAAATAATTTAAACACTTTTTTTTTCAAGTTTGCATTGGTTATTACAAGCATTAGCATTTCCCAGTCAAGTGGAACCTTTTTTCAGGCAAATGGAACTGCTTAGTGCTTACTGACATACCTTGACATGGTTAGCTGCTTCACATATCACGTTTACGTGGGACGCATCGAATTCAACGCCTTTGAACATATTCAACCCTTCCGTTTCAGTGTCCATGGAATAGTTCGAACTGAGTAGCGAATAAACGCTGAAGTTCCTCGTAGTATTTCCTAAGGTACCTACCTACCTATTTATCCATTCGTTTCAGGCTTATATTTCATAAGGCGAATGGATTGCAACGTAGCAAGGATACCTAGTTGTAAAACAAGGAAAAGCCAAGGAAAACTCTGTTGACGCACAAAGGGTTTTTAGCAGTTTACGTTAGGGGACATTTTCGTTAAATATATACATTTCATAAGGCTTACATTTCATTATAGTTAAGTATATACATACCTACTTCCATATCTACATATGAACCATCTACATATGAAACTTATATATTTCGTAAAATAAATACTTATATTTTTCGTAAAATAAAAACTTATATTTTTCGTAAAATAAATACTTATACGAGTATATTTCATTATGGTTAAATATATACATTTCATAAGGCTTACATTTCACAAGGCGAATGGACCCACAGCAAAGGATAGTTGTAAACATCCGTTGGCGCACAAAGGTTTTTTAGCAGTTAGAGCTAGAGGATTATTGTTAAATATCTGTGTATTTTATGACGTTTTCAGGAAGGTTCGTTCTCATTGTGGGAGACATGCTTGGCGGAGTGTTCCTTATCACTGGCTGCTTACTGGCCTTCGTGGCTGGCGTCCTAGCGTGCAGAAGGTGGTACGTCGACAGATACATCCGGTAGGTGTTTATTATTATTTAGAGCACCACGAGGTAAAACAAGCAAGTAGGTAGACATGCCACCTCCACTTTCTAAATCTTGACGGATAAATTAACGACGATTTAAACATTCTTTTATACCTATGATTCGTTAATTCAGGTCATCAGCCTTGAAGTCAAAACACGTTTTTTTTCTCGTAGGTTATGACTAGGGATAGGATTCGTATGTATTCACAAATGTTTTTCTAGGGTAGGTATGTATCCGTGATTTTCATACTGACACTTTTTGAACAGTTTCAACATACTTTAATTTCACATTAAAACGCGTATATTTCATTAAATGAGACAACCGTTTTTCAAAGTTCTGAAGAACAGCGCCATTTGCGGAGCTGTGTAAACAGTATTTTGCATTACACTGTTCATTATTGAAAACTCATTTTGGCTTGGACTCTGTTTCGTGGTGGTAAATGCCGCGAAATTCCAAATGGAATAGAGACGAATTGATTGCTAAGTATCTACGTGAGTTTCTGCGTGATGCTTTTTAAATTTGTTTAAAATTTCAATTTCTATAATTAAATAAATATTAGTACCTACTAATTATTTCACAATTAATTTTAACTTCAAATTTTTTAGATATTTCAGAAAATATTTTATAAATTTTACATATTTTGTGCATTTCACATATTTTCTACATTTCATGCACATTTTAGCTACATATTTCGCATTTTTAAATACATAAAAATCCTATCCCTAGTTATGACTTTATAGGGTAAAGGGTGGGGTGCGTGTTGGCTGGGGCGCAATTTTCATCCGATATTCATGGTTTCTACACGAAACCGCGATTCAGTTTTTGGTTAAACTGTATCAACCGAAAGTCTATAACAATAATTCACAGAAATTGTTACACCAGAATTTTGCTCTTCGGTTTGCTTCCGTTTTAGCTAGAAACATATTCGTTTCTCGTGAGTTATAGGACTCGTGTGGAGGAGAGAAATTACGAGTTAAACATAGTTTGCGGGTACTCTGATCGTAATAATTTTCTATTCAAAATCACATTTTAATGAGGAATTTTGTAATCGGTTCGGTTTCTGTGTTGTTCTGCAATTCTGCAAGACACTTGAGGATATTATATTCCGAATAATGAACTGGCATCCACAAACCGTCAAGAGGGCATCCCCAGTTAAATCCATTACTCATCCGTTTGTTCATGTAATGGTATTAGCCTACGGATTACTATGCCTATTTATTGGGCCAAATTTATGAATACCTATGTGGTAGCAACCCTATCCCGCCATTCGGACGGAAATGAGATATATAATTGAAATTGATTATAAAACGTGAAGAGGGGGATAATATGACAGACAATGAATAAGAAGTAGAAAAACATTTTTATTACATACATATAAGTTAAATTGATTGAAGTCGGAATTTAGTTTTTAAAAAAACTTTTATTTCACTTTTCACAAGTTGAAATTGGTTAAGTATAACTTGAGTACAATATACTGGATTGGAATTAGAAGTGGAAAGAAGTTAACTGTATGACGATGGAGAACGGACTGCCCAGAGGCGAAGTCTCGGGGCTCGCAAGTGAGGGACTAGGAGGGGCGAAATGCTTACTGCACAATTTTATTTTGTGCGTTAAGCATGTTACGTTAATATAACTCCTCCCTCCTTAAGATCAAAAATTCTGTAAGAATTTATGGATATTAAAATTTGAAATTGTAAAATTTTAAATTTGAATTTAAAATAAAATTTGAATTTGAATTTATTGAGATTTGAATTTGAATTAACTTTGGGGCTGAGTTATGGTTAACTTCTTTCTTTCTTTACAATAGACAGCTAGGACATAAGAAGTACAAATGATTATTATTACATACAAAATTATCGTCCACAAACTAGGAATAGTAACATGGTTTAGATCTAAGGTTTTTGTATGTTGGAATTCATTAAATTGGACTTTCCTCATGTCTAATTGCTTGAGAGTTAGAGTTACATTAGCTATTCGATTTTCTTTAATTTTAAAATCGACATTAGTTAACAATTTAGGTTGACCATTAGAATCTGATTCTGAATATAAGGGTTGATTTTTATAGAATACTTCCGAGTCACCTTTCGATATTAAGAATATGCCTTTGAGTTCCCTAATTTCAGTCTCTTGTTTGGAATGAATTTCAATCTTGTCTCCTGAAGGGAATATAGCTAACAGTTGCCCCGATTCGGGTACATTTTCTATCCAATTTTGATACAAGTTAAGTTTTACATATTCGCAATTGGTCGTTAATCCTGAAGTTATTAATTCTTGTTCACATTTAACATTTTGATTCGAGAGAATGTTCTTTTTGCATATGAAGACTGTTCCTGATTCACAATTTGCAGTCAACGGAATAACTACATTGTCTTTAGTTGATTTAAATACATAGTTGACGCTAGGGAAAACAGAAACATAGTCATTAGTTTCAGTAGCTGAAGGAATGGGCCTCAAATAATACAGATTATAGTCATTCCTGTCGGTTAAAGGTACTTCCAGAAAATAAACGATCTCTTTCTCGTGTATAGCGCACGTTACTTTTATATTTGATTCTATTTCCAAAATGTGTTCTCGTTTCAAGTCCCACGGTAATCCGTTTTTGTACAAGGTGGATATTTTCTCAAGTTCCTCAAGTAGTTCATGGGATCCAATAATACTGGGGTGGATTCTTCCTAACTTGCAAAAGGTTACGGAGTTTTCGATGTCTTGCAATATTCCTAGTAGTATGCTAAATAATAATTGTTGATGGTTGATAACTTCTTTAATCGAGCTTACATTTGTTCTTAAGGCATTGCTTTGGGTAATGTCGTTAAATTCTGCAATTTTCCTTTTGATTTGGTCATTATTAAAATTTATATCTTGGATGGTGGAATTAAATTCTCTCATTAATTCAGAGCTGATTGAAAATTGTGAATCTATTTGGTTTTGCAATTTAATCTCGTTATTTTTAATATGTTCAAATATGTTTTCATATCTTTCGCCGTCAGAAGCATCTAAATTTCCAGTTATAAACTTAATAATACTACCTAACCCATTTATCAAACCCCTTCTATTTCTAATACCTACAGGTTTTCTAGTATTTACATTTATGTGGTCTATTTTATCTGTTATTAAATCTATGGTATAATTCAATATTTTACAGTACTCGTCAGTTTCCCTAATGTATTCTTTGTTTTCTCCAATTTTTCTTAGTAGTTTGTAGTAGTTAGACTTCAGTTTGTTAAATTCTTGGTAGAGTAAGTCCAGGTCGTAGTGGTGAATCAGCGTATGTTGGTTACCGATCAATTTGGCTGGGCCTAATTGAATCGGAAGAATTCCCTGGTTGTGGGTTATATCTCTTACTAGAGTCTCCGGTTTTCCTAACGTGATGAAGATGGTCCTGGAACAGGGTCAGTAGAGGGTTGTACGTTTTTTCTCGGCCTTTTAATATTAGATAAATGAATTTTTTCCTTGGTATTATGATGTCGGGGTAATATTTTTGCTGTTTTTAGGTCAGGATTAACGGATTCTATTGTTTCTTTATTGTACTTTTGCCTAGTTTTACTTTGTTTCTGGACTGTTTTGACATAGACTTCTTTGGGGATTTCGGGGAGTTCTTCTCTTTTTTGGTTTGCTTTGGAAATGACCTTTTCTTTATATTCCGTTAGTCTATCTTTGATTTTCGCATACATAATCCTTACTCTTTCTTTGTGTTTATTAAGGTACTCGTTGGCCATTTGTTTCTCTATGTCTAGGTCGAACAGAGTTTCTGTTCCAACGTGACCTGATAGTACTTCGAATGGTGTTAGCTTTGAGACAGAGTGAATCGAATTATTGTAAGCAAGAATCGCGTATTTAACCTTTGATGTTATAGAGTCGGTGTTAAACTCATCCCGGATGTTCAGGAGTCTTATATGTTCTATTAGGGTGGAATGGAATCTTTCTATGATTCCGTTGGAGTCTGGATGTTGGGAGGTGGTGAAATGTATATCTATTTTATGAAGTTCTAATAATTCCTTTAAGAGGACACTGTGAAATTCGGGTCCATTATCTACAATGATTAATTTCGGAATACCATGGTGTGCGAAAAAGTCAATGAGTGTGTTTACTAAATCGATACTGTTGGAGGAGTCCAAACAGTATGCTTGGGCATATCTACTGAAGGTATCTATTATGGTTAAAAATTTAGATTTTTCCAAAGTTAACTTGTCTAGATGAATTATTTCTAAGGGGCGAGAAGACGTTGGTGTAATATTGAATTTTGTTTTAATGGGGTTGCGGTCATATTTGCAGACTAAGCATGTTTCGCAAGTTTTGATGTAATTTTGAATATAAGCTTTTAAGTTCGGCCAAAAATAATTTCTCTTTATTTTCTCATAAGTTTCATCAACGCCTCTATGATTTGTTTTGCCAATGTGGTAACTTTCGACAATCGCTTCCTTTTCATCATCGCAGATTATGTCTAACAATTTTTTATTATGTTTGGTGAAGTCTATTTCCGAATTTTTGAAGTTTTTTGTCATTATTTTCACAAATTCTTCGTAGACATCGTCAAGGAAGAATAGGCCGTATTTGGTTTTGGGGACTATATATTCTTTGATAAAGTTTATTATTTCTGCCTCCAGGTTTTGTTTGGTAAATTCTGCAGTAATTCTGGTTTTGTGGTCAAATAATTTGGATATTTTTGGCTTACTGGGGGAACACTTTACAATTCTTATTATTATTTGATTGTTCATGTGATTCACAGGTCTTTCACTAATAGGTATTTCTATCGTGGTATTGCCGAAGAAGTTTGAGTGGACAGTTGGGGCTAATGAATCGGTATCCGGTGGGGTATTAATCGGGTCGCCATAGGTAGTACAATACCTTTCCACGAGTTCGTCACAAATATCGTTGTTGGATTCGTCGTTAATAACAGGCGATCCTCCAATGATTTCTCTGACTTCCTCGCCATTATTTACGAAATTACTGGGATTTACTGTAGTGTCCATTAAGTCTCTGTAATCATCAGTTTCGAGTGTATTGATTTCTACTCGTGACAGAGCGTCCGCGTTTTTGTTGGATGATCCCTTTTTATAATGTATTTCATAATCGTATTGTTCTAATTTAAGCCGCCACCTAAATAATTTTGAATTTGGTTCTTTCAATGAAAAGAGCCATTGGAGGGGTTTATGATCTGTAAATATTTTAAATTTTCTACCAAAGAGGTAAGGTCTAAAGTATTGCGTCGCCCAGACACAAGCTAAGCATTCTTTCTCAATTGTTGACAAGTTTTTCTCATGTTCGTTGAGAGTTCTGCTAGCGTAAGCAATGGGGAGGTCCGCACCCTTGACTTGTTGGCTCAAGATAGCGCCTATCGCCACGTTGCTTGCGTCAGTTGTTAAAAGAAAGGGTTTTTCAAAGTCTGGGTACTGTAAGACAGGATCGTTAGATAAAAGAGTTTTACACTTTTCAAAACATTCAAGGTATTTAGGATCGTTTACATTAATATTAACGCCTTTTTTCAGACACTGTGTAAGAGGTTTTGTGATTTGAGCGAAATTTTTTATGAATCTTCTGTAATATCCTAAAAGGCCCAGGAATCCTTTTATTTCTTTAGTTGTTTTAGGTAAAGGGTATTTTGAAATTGCTTCCGTCTTTTGGGGATTAGGTTTTACTCCCTCTGGTGTAATCAGGTGGCCCAGGTACACGCACTCTCTTTTTAAGAATTCTGTTTTGTCCAACTGAATTTTTAAGTTTGCGGTCCTGAGTTTGTCAAACACTTTACGGAGTCTAGTTAGATGTTCTTCTAGACTGGTGCTGAAGACAATTACGTCGTCCATAAACACCGTGCAAATTTCATTTTGGATTCCCCTTAGGACATTATCCATAAGCCTTTGGAATGTAGGAGGGGCATTTTTAAGGCCAAAGGGCATTCTGGTGA